>VZTD01003777.1:0-354806 GCA_013397725.1 Rhagologus leucostigma
ATGGATGGGTGGATGGATAGATAGAAGGATGGATGGAAGGATGGGTGGGTGGATGGATGGGTGGATGGATGGGTGGATGGATGGATGGATGGATGCATGGATGGATGGATAGATGTCAAGTCTGGTGCTTTTCAGCACCATTGCTAATAGCAAGCTCTAACCACTACAGCATCACTCCAAAGATCTGCAGTAAAATCCAGACCCTGCCTGACCCTGCAATAACTGATCCCTGCCCACAGCGTGCCATAGGAGGTGGAATTATTTATCAAGAACACAACTAGTTTCTGCAGACTTTCCTATCTGTCCTCAGAACCTCCAGAGTCCTGACTGACTAGTAAACTCTCTGCCATGATGGTAAGGATGGGATATGGGATCTGTAGGGAAAGAGTGTCACTACTGGGCAGAGCTGGTTACTATGGCATTGAAGGAGAGTTCTGAGCTATGTACATGGACAAGATAACACAAGGATGATTTTTGTAGACAGAAGCAGCATTCAGAATATTCTAGGGCATCCAGAATATATTTGCCTGAGACAAGTATATATGAGACTTACATACATAAAAACCAAAGCAAACCCGTGATATTTAAAACCCATAAATATTTTTGGGCATTTTAAAACAAATTCAAATTAAATTGGTACCTGAAAAATGCAATATGTTGCAAATTAAAACCTTCATAAGCAAAAACTATGCCAGTGCTTTTTTTTTCTTTTTTTTTGGAATTAGTATGTATTAACTGCAGCCAGCACTTGTTCATCACTGTGCTGTGCTGATACTGGAACAGACATAAATATAATCAAATCCAGGTTTCTTTTTTTCTCCCCCCTTCATTTCCATTCTGACCAACACATTTTAATTCAGTCCATATGAATGGAGTTCAGCCATTAATTTTATATAATCTGATCTGTGCCACAGAATAAATAATACAGTATTTGTTGCCAAATTAGAACACTCTAACTGAAATAGATATGTGCATTTAGTGAAGCCAAGCCATAATTTGCTTGAACCAATATTAGTAAGGCAGCCAACATATGGGATTTTAAACCCAAAGTACATTTGTCGATGAGCTTTTATAATGCAAATGGATATACATTTCTCCAAAGCAGTGTATATTCAATAAAACCCACCAGCTTCCTGAGTGTCAGCTGACACAGCAGTGGATAACATGTTATCTTTCCTCTTTTCAATTTCATGTTTATTGAACATCTTTCTGTGTTTGTTTAGTTTGATTTGTGTTGTTTCTGATAAAGACACTTTGAAAAGCAGAATTTTTGCCTGTGATTCCAGGTTCATTTCGCAATTTCCCAGTAGGAGTCCAATGATATAAATTAATCTGGAAGGAAAGGCAAATTTCCAGTACATACCTGTAATTATTTAGCAGTCTTCTCCATCCTTGACATCTGTGCATTCTGAAATAGTCATGGAATGGAACCACCTAAAGGAAAAGTCTTCAGAAAAGCGGTCCTGATACATTTCTACCTGGTTGGTCTGAATGTGGTAACTTATTCTGAGCACTGATCTGCACAAGCAAAACTGTTATTATCTTGACTGAATATACTAATCCAGAAAAGTGCTTCTATCACTCACATTTTCAGCGGCTGAAAAGAGAGCTGCTTTCGTGCATCTCTTGCAGGTTTTGCTACTAGATGAAAAAGGTTGAACTGTTTTGGTGCGGCTCACCAGCATCCGAAATCTGTAGCTGCTGGTAATTTTGGAGGAGGTGAGAACTAAAGTCATTGATAATAAACTACGTAATTGCATGGCTGCATAGTGAAATTGATTTCTTGCTCCAGGTGTGTTTCACTTATATGCCTGCCAAGAATAAATACCCAGCCCTCCCTGCATATGTGTCACTGAGTCTGTAAAACATGATCAGACACACTGTGCTTGAACAGACCTTTTGAGTTTCAGATTTCGAGGTATATAATATCAGACTGAAATAAACACAGAGGGTTGACCACCAAAACCTTGGGCTGCTTGTGCTTCAGGACATTCTCCAAAAGTTCGGTGAAGGAAAATGTGAAACCTCCAATGACTCCAACCAGTCTTGGCTCTTCTGCCAGATTTTGATGTCTGGCATATGTTACAGCAGAGGCAGCTTATGGATAGAAGAGACCCAACCGAGCTGAGCAGCCAGAGATGTATTCCAGCTAAACTACATTACAGTTTTCTCTCACTTTTGAATGACATGAAGATTTAATTTCATTTCTAAGGTAAAAAACTGCTGGTATCTCTCATTAATTTTGTTGTGCAGAAAAGTTAAAGAGGTTATTAAACTTTAATTTTGACATAGTAAAACTAAAAGTTTGTTGTGGGTGGCTTTGGTGTAGTTGCAAGATGATTGCTTCACTTTGCAGAGCTTGCTTGGAGGTAACTGCTACTTTGACAGTAAATAAATCAGTACAATTATACAAACAGAAAGGTCGGGACAGAATCTGTAGCAATAGGACAAGTAGTAATGGTTTTAACCTAAAGGAGAGTAGAGTTAGGTTAGATTTTTACAATGAGGGTGGTGAAACACTGGCAGATGTTGCCCAGAGAGGTAGTGGATGTCCCATCCCTGGAAACATGGAAGGCCAGGTTGGACAGGGTTCTGATCCAGTTGAAGAATGTCCCCGCTCATTGCAGGGGGGTTGGAATAAATGATCTTTAATAACCCTTCCAACCCCACCCATGGTTCCATTATTCTATGAAACTCTATCATGAATCCCTTCATCCATGTTCTCAAAGAATATTATATATGCTGTTCTACCACATGAATTTTCCCATCATAGTAATTGTTTATACCCGAAACAACTATGTACTTAAAGTACTGAGAGTTTTAATGATAATCATCACAAGTGTAAACTGAGCACTGAAGTGGAAACAACACAGAAGATGATTCCTTCATCTTTCATCTGTCCTTCATGTGGGACTTCATCTAGTTACCAAACCATATACGTTTGAACTGGTGATCATCTGACCTACTTTCATGTTTCTGCTCTGCCAATGTCTGCATCTAAAGTAAATGTCTTAATTCATACTGTAATCAGTGGAGGCAGTCAGTATGGATAATATGGCTCAGAGATGTTGAATCAAGGGACTTCCCTCAGTGCAGGCCATCTCACCTTGTTTTAGGACGAGAGGAGCCAAATTTTCTTGACCATTAAGTTTCTGTTTCACAGTGTTACTGAGAAATGAGAACAGTAAGGCAGGATAACCAGTACACCTGTTTGGAAAGACTGGGGTGAAAGCCAGACCTCATGGAAGAATCAGGTGAAATTCGTGCTGATTTTAGTCCCCAGACATTCTTTAGTTCTCAGGAAACATCAGGCTTCCGACTGTTCTTGCTCAACAATACTACACTGACACTGCTGGGACTATGCCAGCACCTTCACATGGGGGTTTGGCCCTGAATTACCCATTTATGGCATGAGGACAAGCAGTAATAGTGCAGACCCACATTAAAGGAGGACATTTGTTTCTTATGAAATCAGTTAACAGACACAAAACCCACTTGAAATTAATAGAAACTAATTGAAAGTAATAGAGAATTACCTGAAAATCTAGCACAAGATGAAATTAATTGAAGATAATTGATAGTGACTGGAATTAATAAAAAATTGAAACAAATTGGGCTTAATTGAAATTTATTGAAAATGAATTAAACTCAATAACTCACAACCTATTAAATTTAATAGAATCTAATTCATATTAAATTTATGCAATATTTAATAGTAACATAACATTCTTAAAAGGGATTTTTATTGGATGTTTTATTTGTATAACACTATTCTAATAGAAGAGTAAGAATAAATTTTAATGGAAAAAAAACGATACAGAGCATAGAAACTTCAGACTCTTTTTGGAATACTATGGGAATAATGTGTGATACTGATAACAAAAGTCCCTGACAGGATTTAGTAGGATTAAAATAAGGTCTTATGGATTTTATCTCATGGCTGAGACTTTTATTAGAGTTTAATGAGAACATTCTACCCATTAAGATGTTGGCTTTGATTTGATAAATAACTTTTTGACCAGATATTAAATCCAGCATCGGTCTTCTTTTGAGCGTACTGTGAGAACCCTTACTTGTTTTCTTTAACAATGAAGCATTTTAAGTCTTATGAACTTCCTTACAGATTTCCCTCTGTTATATCACCAGTGTTTTTACCAACTATTTCCATATCCCTCAGTGCTGGTCAGCTGAAAGAACAAAATACTTTTGCACATAAGCCCATTAATAGATATATTCAGCTTATTGTTTGAATTATACTCTTTATGGATGTGTGTTCTTGCTGTAACTTGCAGAAAGCTGAAGGAAAGTGTGAAATAGTTTTTTTTACTGAACTGTCACCGAGATCCCATTATTTCAAGAATGTAAAAGACAAAGAAACCAGAAAAATCACAAAAAAAATATAAAACTAGAACATAATGTATGCTGAGTATTTCTCAAACTAATAAAAATACTTAAAGTATTTCAACAGGTTCTATTTCTAATTAAGACATAATATGTAAGTGTACGTGGAAGACCAATACCTGTTAGGAAAGCTGGAAAAGCAGATGCTGCTTTTGAAAAACAAACATATGTCCTTCTTATAGTGAAAAGAAATAAAAAAAAATACGGATAGATAAACATTTATAAATGCTTAACAGAGGCCTGGAAGTATTGGTGGTGGGAAACAAATCCAGATTTCCTACTTACATCTGTGAAAATCCCTACTGTTTGTACACATCTGCCAATTTGTTGGAAAAGTTAGACAAAAGTAGCAGAAGTCCTTTACTTCATTCATCTTTCTTTGTGGCATGTACACAACTCATGAAGTTTAATCCTAGTTTTATAAGGCTAACAAGTTGGGATTCAACTGACAGACTAGAATAGAAAATTTAAAAGGCTGAATATAGGTTTTCACAAACATGCTTGTGGCATCACTTCCACTGTAGCCATTGGAGATCTAGTCAGTACAGTGAATGGAGACATTCAGCTGACTAAATGCAGATGATCGTCTTCTTTAGATCAGGTTGAGTAGACCTCTGCACCCACCGAACATCTTGGGGCTTGATTCTGTCCCACACATAGCACTGACTGCCATTCAAAACGTGTGGGGCTCCACATTATCCATGGCGCACAACACTCAGGATCTACAGGGTACTTTTGGTCAGCTGGAGATCACGCAGGATGCTTTAGGAATCTCAAAGAGTGCTCAGTTTTTGTGCCAAAGCTGCTGACTCATGTCCCTGTCCGCAATAAAAATGCACACACTGAGGTCATGTTTAGTTATCTACATGCCAATCTCTAAATTTATGTACTTTAACCAACAGGTTGAATCATACCATTAGATGAACATAGTCATTAAAATCAGATTAGAGAGTACTCTATGCACTCCAGAAAGCATTTTGTTTTGGGAAATATATTTGTTTATGCTAAAGTGTAGGGATGCTTTCTGACAAGAATGACAAATAAAAAAAAAGGAAGAAGTTGGGAGAACTGAGGAAGAAATAAAGAGGCATTAAAAAAGGAGCAAAGAAAAGTTGGAGACAGAAGAAGGATAAACAAAAGAAGATAGAAGGAATGAGAACTGGATGAATAGACACTCTACAATTGCCACCCTGTCTGTACAAAACAGGTTTCACATGTTCTCAGACAAATTCCCAAGAATTTGCTCTGACGTCTCTAACTGGTTGTGTACTGTGCTACAGGTCTGATGCTAGCAGGAGCCAGGCAAAATTGCCTCCACCTTAAAGCTCCCAAAGCATAAACAGCTTTAGTAGCAGTTGTCAGGGAAGTTCTGATGGGAAACAAAGCACATTGTGAAGCTCTGGAGAGTACCATGAAATGCACATCAGGAATGAAACCTGAAACTAAAATCCATCTATCCCCATATGTCACTGTGAGTAAGTTAATGGCCTGCTCTGCCTGATGCAGCACAGGAGACAAAGCCTCTTTGATTTACTGATTATTTGGGTAATGTTTGAGCCACATGCACTGCTAGGTAACACTATATATTCTCCCTGCCCCCTACAGCCTATTTACCTATTTCTGGCTTCCCGCTGAGACATGATTTTCTCTGATTAAGCACTTCAGTTTAATTGTAAAATGCAAACAGCAATGTAAGACATGTAATCCTTTTGAGCTGAGAAAAAAACAGCAAGTAACTTTTGGAAGGGAAACTGCACATAAATTGATGTCCATATCCTGTGTTCAACTAGAAGCGTGTGGGATGGTAGAGGAGAGGAAAATAAATTGAATCCTTTGAGCATTTAAATTGATCTGTGTAACCTCTTGCAGTGCTGCAGTGCCTTCCCACACCACAATCGGTGTTTATCTTCTGATCTGTTCCTCCTGGAAAGGGTTTGGGAACATCATCTTGTTAATTTCCATCAACAGATGTTGGACCCTCTCTCAACATACGTAAAGGTTGTCTATCTGGTTGCCCATCAGATTAGTCATTGGTTTAATTTTTTTTGGCTTTCCATGAAATTAAAAATGTCTTAAAAGCAGTGAATGGAGGGTAATTGAATGGACCTCTGAGAATAACACATACCAGAGATCTGGCTAATTAGAATTTGCACAAAAATAAGGCAAATAATCTGAAACAAATAAAAAGCAATATTCTAATGGCAGAAAAGTTTTGTTTCACCTCTTGCTTTCTGGGAGGAAAAAGAAAATACAACTTGTAGCATGTTTATGAGATTTTAGAATCACAAGTTTAGGTGGGAAGAGACCTCAAAGATCATCTCATTGCAAACCCTTGCCCTGGGCAGGGACACCTTCCACTAGACCAGGTTGCTCCAAGCCCCATCTGACCTGGCCAACCTGCTCCCAGGGATGGAGCAGCCACATCTTCTCCGGGCAACCTGTGCCAGGACCTCAGCACCCTCACATCCAGGAATTTCTTCCTAATAGCTAATGTAAACCAGCCCTCCTTCAGGTTAAGACCATTCCCTCTTGTCCTGTCCCTCCACCTCTTGTCCCAAGTCCTTCTCCAACTCTCCTGGAGCCCCTTTGGGCACTGGAAGAGGCTCTGAAGTCACCCTGAAGCCTTCTCTTCTCCAGATGAACACCTCCATCTCACCCAGCCTGGGTCAGGAGCAGAGGGGTTCCAGCCTTGGGAGCATCTTTCCGATTTCCTATGGACTTGCTCCAGCACCTCCACGTCCTTCTTATGTTGGGGGCCCCTGAACTGGAGGCAGCTCTGGAAGTGGGGTCTCATCAGAGGGGAGCAGAGGGGCAGAATCCCCTCCCTCGACCTGCTGCCCATGCTTCTTTGGATGCAGCCTAGGACATGGTTGGTTTCTAGGATTCCATTAACAGACCTGTAAGAACATTGGGACGAGAGAGAAACCTTGATGTAAGAATCATGAATGTGCTAAATCACCTAGAAATATATGCTATAACAGTTTTGTGAGCAATGAAAGCATGTTGCATATTTAATGTATTTCTCAGTCCAGTCTGATTTTTCAGCAAGTGCGTTTAACTGGCCAAGGAGATTTCCGAGGAGATGAGTCAACTTCTGCGATTAGCTCTGCTCATTCAAAATTGCTGTTTAGATATTCTGAACTGTCACATTGCATCCTAGCATGAAAATACTCTTTTGCCCTTTTCCATAAATCTTGGGTTGCATTATAAGACAGCTCAACATTATTCAGTATCAGCTTCTTCCTCCTTGTTCTTCTTTTCCTTGTATTTGTTTATTTATATCCTGATAATAACTTCCTTAGGGGCATTGTATAGGCAAGACGTGTATTTTGACCTCCTCCTTTCCCCAGGAGTGCAATTGCCTTGTGGTAATTATAAGATGTCGTCTGTTATTATGAAGGTGCCTTATTGCTCAAACACATCAGGGATATCTGATAATGTAATTACTTCACCTTATAAAACTGTTATAAATCATGCATGGGGAACACTTTTTTCATATTAAAGCTGTCTGAAGAATTATCACATTGCATGGAATGGGGATATCATGGTACGGCTAGCACTGTGTTTTGTAAGCCCATGGTAGGCAATGGCAGTATTAAAATATTTAACTTAAAGGATTAAAGAAAACACATTCAGAAAGCATGGCTTCTTTATAAAGGTTTAGGAGAACAGATTGTCATCTAAGTGAGCATATTCCATACCTTTGTCTTCTGAACCATTAATAACTGATGCAGATTTTTGTTTTTCTTTTTTTTTCCTTGACTTTTCTCCTTCCTCCTCTAACTTCTCAGCTTTCTTGAGTGCAGCATAATTGTTATAAAAGCAAATCAATAAGCACTTGAAACATTGGCCATTGTACAAAGAATTGTGCTTCTATTGGCCATCATTTTAATAACATCTAATGATTATTTCTCCCTCTTTCAGCTTCTGAGGTTTCCCGGCACTTTATTGATTAGAGCCTATGACAGAGTTCAGATTATAATTAAAAATCATCAATGAGCAAACAGAATGCAGTTCTACTTAGCAATCAACTGAACAGATAATCAGTAGGTAAGGTGATGTGACCACAAAATATTTCCAATAGATCCAGGTAGAGAATAATTGAAAGTCGCTTGTTTGGTCACAATTCAGTAGGGCTTCACTGAATCTCAGATAAAGACTTTTGTATCCTAAGTAAATATGTAGTGTTAAATAGGTAAGTATCCTAGGTAAATAGGTAGCTCTAAATCAAACTCTCTCACAACCAGGGTTCTTGACTAGTAAAATCACAGAATGGTTTGGGTTGGAAGGGATCTTAAAGCTCATCCCATTCCCCCCCCTGCCATGGGCTGGGACACCTTCCACTATCCCAGGCTGCTCCAAGCCCTGTCCAGCCTGGCCTGGGACACATTCAGGTATGGGGCAGCCACAGTTCCTCTGGGCAACCTGTGCAATTGTCTCATCACACCCACAGTAAAGGTTTTTTTCCTAATATCTAAGCTATATTTCTCCTCTTTCAGTTTAACGCCTTTAGTCCTTCTCCTGCCACTACAGTTCCTGATGAAGAGTCCCTGCTCATCTTTCCTGTAGGCCTCCTTCAAATACTGGAAGGTGCTGTGAGGTCTCCATGCTCCTTCTCTTCTCCAGGCTGAACGCCCCCAACTTTCCCATCCTGTCTCCATACAGGAGATGCTCCCATCCTCTTATAAAGTTTGCAGTCTCTTCGGCAGGGCTTGCTCCAACAGTTCCACATCTTTCTTGTGCTGGGGGCACCAGATCTGAACACAGTACTCCAGGTAGGGTTTCACAGGAACAAATCATCTCCTGAGACCTGCTATCCACACTCCCTTGGATGCAGCCCAGGATACATTTGGCTTTCTGGGCTCCGAGTGCACACAGCTGGCTCATGAGTTTTTCATCAACCACTACCTTCATGTCTTCCTCTGCAGGGCTGTACTCAATAAACTGTTACCACGGTGGAACAAGTTTGGCGATTTTTGGCTTGAGGGTGGCATTATACTCCTCCAGGATTTGCTCCAAAAATGCAAGGCTAGATCTGTTAATGTGACAGGTAAGGATATAAAGCACTAAAACCAGCGAGAGAATCTCCTCTGGATGCTCCTGACAGTGTGCGTCTGCTTCTGGAGGTATGACCTTGAGGTCAGCCCAGCATTCACCTATTATCTATACTCAGTTTGCATGATACAGAAGCAGGAGCTGTTTTCAGGAAGGGGCAATGTCTGCCATGAAATTCTCCTGTGGAGCTAGGATCGAGTAAGGGGAAAGCAGGAAGAAAACTTACAAGCCTGTGGTTGTATAGGGAGGACAAGAATAAACATCAGTTCAAGTACTCGGATTTGGAACACAAACACCTCGGAAAGGTTCTGACCAAATTCAGCTACAAATTTAGTTGGTAAACTGATATTTACACCACTAAGTATATGCAAGCAATCTAATTTAATGAGAAAGAGTGGATAAAGAGTCTGGAGACTTGAACTCTTTCATACTTGCTGCTTTATGCTTTCTTTCTCTACCTATTACCTTTTTCCATAACAAGTACTCACATCTGAAAAGTAAATCCCAGGTTCCATAAGGTACACTAGATCTTTTGCATCAAGCAATTATTTTTCTTACATCTATTTCAAAGGCTACATTTTAAGAACTGGAAGCCCTAAGTATTGTTCACCCTTTTATCCAGCATTCCACACAAACTGATTTGTAAGATGCACTGGGAATTGCTGAATGGCTTCAGCTTTGTCATAATATGCCGAAAACCTCATCTATAATTCCTTCTGGTTGTTAAACTTGTGTCAAGCGAAATCGTTAAACAAATATAAGGGAAGATGGTGCTTTTAATTTTATGGCCTGCCTATGTTACTCCTTGTCCTCTTCAGCTTAGAGGATGCTCTAGGTAAATCTGTGGAACAGGGCTGAGGGAGTCCCATCTTTCTCACAATGCATTCAGCCCCTCTGGGAAATCATGTTGGGTGCCTTTATCTAAGTCACTCTTCAAACCAGTCACTTTGCTGTAGCTCAACTTTGTGCTTCTGCTTGAAAACGGAACAAGATGTTTTCTTAAGAGGTGAGACAGTTGTCTTTTATTGTGCGGAAGTTAAATACATGTTACCCTCTGTCAGTCTTCATATACCCTTTGTGAGCTTGCAGGAATTATTTACAGAGTCATTTCCAGGCACATTAAAAGTCAGCATCCCACTTAATTTTAACCTAGTTTATCCTTGCTGTTTACTATGTATGGTCTGGAATCAGTGACTTGGTAACACTGTCAACATCCGTTTTTATTTCTACCTTTGGTGTGTCCAACTCGGAATGCCACAGCCAGAAGCCATCCTGTGCCATCATCCCAGCAGCAGAGCCTCCCTGATCTTCTAGGAGTCTCTACATGTTGAAACTGTGAAAGGTTACTCCCCATCATTATCCTGATCATCAATAAATGGACGGAAATGTCCATGTGATGCAGACCTCGCAGTAGGATAATTAGACCTTTTAACTGCTATTTGTGTATAAAAATGGACATTAAGTGTCTGTTTTCTCAGGTTCTGCATGATCATCTTCTTACTTTTTTTTCTGCTTTAAATTGATTAACACAGAATTAGGTATGAAGAGCGTTTTTTTCGTTTTCTATAGCCACCTTCTGGAAGTGCTTCACTGAGGAATTTCTAGTCCGGGTAACTGGCATGTGTGCACATCTGGGCTTGAAATCTGCCTTCAGGGGCCTCCTCTTTGTCCAGGCACATTCTAAAAAGAGTATTGTGCAAGCCCTTCTCCTCAAATGATTGCTGCACTCTGGTGGTTGGCCTTGATGTGCCACAGAAAGCTTGTGTTTATTTAGAGAGTAAGACAGTAAGGACGTGTGTGCAAATGCAAATGTAGGAATAAACAGCACCTGTTCTCCCCCATATATACCATGATGAACCATTCAGTTTTGAGTGAAAATTTGCTCTGAGGGTGTGGGGCTGAATCTGTGAGACCATCTGAGAAGGCTCATACTTCTTGTCCCATGGGGATAGAAGGGGTGCTCCAGTAAGCGATGCTTCAGACAGAGCATCACACTTGCATCTATTCATGATGAAATCACAAGCAACGTTGGAAGAGGAGCACTTCATGCATGACCATTTGGGGTAGGTGATCACAGTATTCCAGAATGGATCAGGCTGGAAGGGACCACAGTGGGGTCATCTGGTGCTGCCTCCCTGCTCCAGTGGGGTCATCTCAGAGCACACGGCACAGGACTGTGTCCAGAGGGTTCTGGAATATCTGCAGTGAGGGAGACTCCACACCCTCTCTGGACAATCTGTTCAGTGCTCGGTCACTGACCAGGACAGAAGTTCTTCCTCATGTTCAGGTGGAACTTCCTGGGCATCAGTTTCTACCATTGCCTCTTGTCCTGTTGCTGGGCACCACCGAGAAGAGGAGTCAGCAGAGTGGTCTCATAGGAGAAACTGTCTCCCTGTTTATATATCAGAAAAGAGGGAAACTCCTTAAGAGGGGAAAATGTGAAACAAAACACAGCATACAATCTCTCATTTCTTCTACCAGAATAAATTCTGGTTTAAAATGTCCCACATTAGACACCTCCACATTTCTTCAGGTAATGTCTGGGTGTTCAGAAATTTCTCCTCTTAGCTGAATCCCTGTCCTACCTCTTATGTTACAGCTCAAGCTAGGAAATGCCAGTTGCATACACCTCATTGTCCTTCTGTTTTTTGTGGCAAAGCTACACAATGCAGAATTTTACCAATAGCTGACACAGTGCTATCAATTAACATTTACTGTGTCTATAGGCTCCTGCTGAGTTTAACGTGTTGGCTGCTATGTTTGCTATGGAGCTGCTTGTCTCCAGTGGGAACACATGTCGAGAGGAAAAAATTTGAGTATAATGGGTCAGCAGTTGGTATTCCTCAACAGACTTCAAAATGCTGAGCAGATGTAAGGCTGTGCCACTGAACTATCCCTTGTCAATATTGTGTAGTTTTATACAGTGATAGTAAACAACCGTGGTGCACTGTCTATACTGCTGGCTTTTCTGAAGGGGGAATTTTCATCTGTCTGATCTTCCTGTGCACTGAGGACGTCAGGTGTGATCCTGGTCCTGTCCAAAATGAGCAAAGCTGCACTAGTTCTGCAGTAAACCTGAAGTAATGAGGACAGCCAGACAGACACCAAGGATGACCGTTCATTGCAGCTATCTTAGATCATTACCTTGGGACTAGCTCTGTGTTCCTATTTCAACTCCCAAACTTCTGCTGCACATGCATCAGAACAGTACTTTAGTTCTTTTTATCTAGAAACAGTATTTTTCACATTCCAGGCCAGACCAGATGATGTTTTCCGTGTTGGTTTTAGTAAGACTGAGAGTGGTTTTTATGAGGCACAGCAGAAAGCTGAAATTGTAAAGTCATAGAAGACTTACGAAATGTTGCTGAATTCAAGTGCCATGTGTAACGCTTTGGGCTGCCAGACACCTCAAGAAAAGCTTGCAGCACACAGTCCTGTGCTTACAGAGTTTTCATTTGAGGACAAATCAAAGGAATTCTTAGGTGTGGTCTCTGGTGTAAAGCAGTTTTATTTACTTTAACAACATAACACACTTCCTTTGCATGTGTGTTCTCACTGATGATTCCAGAATGCTTCTGAAGTGTGGCACTTGCTGATACATTCATAAAATCACAGAATCATAGAAAGGTTTGGGTTGGAAGGTACCTCTAAAGGTAATCTACTCCACCCTCCTTTGCAATGAGCAGGGACGTCTTCAACATTAGTTCTTCCATGTCATGGCCCGGGTCTGGTCAGTTTGCTCTCTCTTGAGTTGCTCTAGTCAACACCATGATCCTTCCCAGATGAGTCTGTCATGGTTTGACACTGGCCCAACGCCAGGCACCCATAAGAGTCACTCATTCACCCTTCCCTACCACAGCTGGGCAAAAGGAGGGAAAAGAGGAAAAAAAAGGGTTAGCAGAGGCTTCATGGTTCATATAAGGAGAACGGGAGAAATATTTCAAGGGCAAAACAGGCTCAACCTTAGCTGCTAAGTAAAATTTATTACTAACAAAATCAGAGGAGGGTAATGAGAAGTAAAATAAACCCTTAAAACACTTTCCCTCCCCGCAGGCCCTCCCTCCTTTCCACCGACAACACAGGGAGGCAGGGCAGGGGGGGTTTTGGTCAGTCCATCACCAGGATTTTCTTTTGCTGCTCTGGGAGAAGAATCCTTCCTTGTGAGGCTGTGGGGTCCCTCCCACGGGAGACAGGTCTCTGTGAGCTTCCCAGCGTGGGTCCACTCTCACGAGCAGCAGGCAAACCGCACCTGCTGCAGCGTGAGTCCCTCCCACGGGCACACAGTCCTCCCAAAACTGCTGCTGTGTGGGTCTCTTCCCACGAGGTGCAGTCCTCCAAGCACAGGCTGCTCCAGCCTGGAAGCAGGGCCCTCTCTCTCCACTGGGTCTTCCACTGGATCACAGCCTCTTCTAGGCATTCACCTGCTCCGGCATGGGCACCTCTCTCATGGGCTGCTGGTGGATCTCTGCATCCCCTGTGGACCCATGGGCTGCAGGGGCACAGCTGCTTCACCATGGTCTTCACCACGGCCTGCAGAGGAATCCTGGCTCTGTCACCTGGAGCACCTCCTCCCCTCCTTCTCCACTGACCCTGGTGTTGCCATGTTGTTCTCCCTCACATATTCTCACCTCCTCCTCTCCTCTGATCAGAAGCAAAAACCCATGACTTTGTTTCGATTTTCTTCTTAAATATGTCATCACAGAGGCGTTACCGGCCTCTCTCACTGGTCCAGTTCTGGCCAGCAGCATGTCCATCTTCAGAGCCATCAGCCATTGGCTCTGCTGGACGTAGTGGGAAGCTCCCAGCAGCTTCTCAAGGGAGCCATCTTTGCGGCCCCCCTGCTACCCAAAACCAGGCCGTGCTAAACCAACACAGAGTCTTATCCCTCAAAAGGAGTGAAGATTTGCACTATCACCTGTATTGTTCACTAAATGTCCGTAGGAGTGCCAATATTCTCCATTAAAAACCCAAGCAGTAGCTGCAAGTCAAGGATAAAAAGGGTACACAGAGAAAGGAGTCAGGATAGAATCTACAAGTTCCATGCTGAAAATGTGTTAGTGACCCGTCTAGGCTATAGTCAGCAGGACTTGACAAGAATTTGTTTATACAAAATTCTGTGCGGCAAGAAACAAGAGTGATAAGAACCTCCAGCTTATTTAGAAAATCTGCAGTATGCCTTCTTTAGAGTCTCTTTTTCTGTTCTTATTGTCTGGATGGTGGAAAGGATTGAAGATCTACAACACAATTGCGTTGTCACTACAAATACCAAATGTTATTAGCAATGAGTCTAACTCTGAACTCCCATGTTTGAAAGTCTAGGCTAGTTTTTTCCTCACTATCCTTGACATATCTAAGTCTTTGGTCAAATTTGTTGAAGAATATAAAATAAATTTGAAACCCAGGATTCATCCAACTAAGAGAACTGCAGCTTGTGTGGGATTTGGAATATCCTATTTTCCAGAAAACAGACAAATGTTCAGCAGAGCAAAGCATATTTTTGTTATCAAAGCAAGGTAGTTTAGTCTATATGCCCATGTGTGTATGTCACTTGAAATTATAGGTGAGCCAAATTACCCATAAGTAATCTGCCTGGTCAGTGAACCACAGGGGCTGGCATTTCCCAGATGCCATGAACATTTTCCCATTCACTTCACTTTCATTTTATTTAAAATAAACTACTTGACATCTAAAATGACTAAGGTTATTGCAGATGAAAAAAAAAATACACTTAGAGTATAAAGTCCTGTGCTTATTCTTGTTATTCATATCAGCCTGTAAAATGACGTGTTCTGATTGATATAAACTATTATGACACACAGGAAAAAAAAGTATTGGAAACTGAACAAGGTGTATTGTTGCTGATTGTTCAGCCGTTACTCTAATACATCGAGCAAACACGTTGTCTTGATATAATGCTTTTAAGCCTGATATGATTCTACTGATATCAGTGTGAAATTTTTTATTTCTGTGGCTGTTGAATCAGACTTTAATGAAATTGTAAAAGCCCCCCATTTGTTTAAAATATGCTCAGAAGCAAGTCAAAGTGAGAGGATTCCCTAAACCCTTTACAAAAGGCCTTATAAGCAGCATAGATGAAGTCAAAACTCTGCACAGGCACTTCCCTTTGTGGTCTCTAATAATAATATATTTGTGAATAATCCGTAATTAAATGAGAAGAGCGTAACATTAATTATTTCACTAGATTGTTAATCAGCAGGGTATTCCATGCCCTCCTCTTCCTAGAAGCTAACCTGTCAGGGTCTAATAATTGTTGCCATGAACGGGGTTGGGTTAAGGTCCCCGAGGAATGCCAATTCTCTTGTTCCATTAGTGAGAGCACATATAGATCATTTTCAGTACTAATCTAGGGCTAAAATCAATTATGTCTCTTGTATTTAAAAATTAAATTGACTCACCATGGGAGTAGGATAAAGGGAAAAAATACATTCCTCCTATTATGTGTAATTACAATTGTAAAACATTTTCCTTCGAAATGTAATTGCTGCCTATAGAGACTAAAGCTGGAGAGCTTAAACTGTTTAGCTGACACATTCAGTTGTCTTTCAGGTTTTTCCTTTGGATTATTTAACGTGCTGAAATAGTCTTATAGACTTCTTGACTTTTAAAGGCTCTCAGAAACAGCTCAGGGTTTAAGAAAAACAAAAAAGAAGACCGCACAATGAATTAATTCTACCATCATATGAAAAATGTGATGAGAGTAATTTATTCTTATATATATTCTTACTCTTTCAGGAAGAAAAATGATCAACTACTCGTAGCTTAAGAGTTTCCATTTTCCCAAATATTGTATAGCTTGCTGCCTCTGTCTGGCTTTTCTTTTCATTATTCGGTTCTTATGAGACCTTCAAGAGTAGTTAATCAAAGCTATGCAATATGTATGACCTGCCACTCAGGGACAAGGCTTTGAAGGTCACCAGAGAGCGTAACATTGGTCCTTTCTTATGCTGGGCAGGAACAGAGTGAAGATCATGTCATTCTATAGGATGTTCATGTAAGAGATTGCTCAGATACTCAAGTCTGGGGTCAGGCTGCAATCCTACAACAGTCTTTATCACCAGTTTTTTGGTTTTCTGCGGGCTGTCTTGTTGGCCATTAGCAGCAGGTCTGCGCATCCACCAGTTATATATGATACAGAATTAGTTTTATATAGCATAAGAAACTGCTGATGAGGAAACTTGTCTTCCTGTTTACAAATATATATAGATCTCTGAAAGAATCTTGAGCAGCAACAGTACAGAAATAACCTGCATTGCTTACCATGCTAATCACGTCCTGATCTTATAAAAGATTTGTACAATATCTGTACCTTCCCCAAACCAGTTGAAAACCAGGAATATGCTTTTGAGAAGAACAGTAACCCTATCTTCGTGGACGATTTTCAAGCTCCCATTGCTTTTTGCCAGCTTTAAAACCCGTAGATGAATAAGACGAATGATTTGCAGGAGTATACTCAACAAATGTGTGTGTTTTACATTTTGTTTCTTATTGTATTATTCATCAAGCCTAGTTATATGCATATTATGGATATGAATGGCTTTCTATACAGTTGCAAGGATGATGGCTTCTGGACAGCTTATTATTCATGTAGTTTATTTGCCATGTTTAAAAGTAACCTCTAACCTGTGGATTCTATAACGATTGATTAGTCATTTATTAAGACATCTAACAATCCATTATTCATCTTCCATAAATTATTTATAAATGTGCTTCTTATTTGATGCATGACTGCTATATTTAGAGTACATTAATAAGTCAGGAAAAGCTAACTCCTGCAGTGTCCTAGCATTGATAAAGATTGTATCAATAACCAAGTACCAATCCAATGGGAATTCTAGTTCAAATTAATATTTATTATTAAAACAATGAAAAATTCCACCTCTGTCCCTTGCAAGCCAACCAGACAACTTATTATAAATAGTTTTTTAATATGTAGAAGTCCATCATTTCTATCACCCTGAGTGGAAGTAAACACTAACCTTTGATTTGTGTGAAATTAATTTTCTCTTTTCCAGGTTGTGGCAAATTCTATTTCTTCATGAATTTTCTACACAGACATGGCAAAGTATTTACATTTTTCATAGCTGTGGGAAAAGGGTGAACTGAATCACAAGCATGCTGAAAATCCATGGGTGGTTTGACTTCAGACTGGTTTAATAAACTCAATTTTTTGAGGCTCATGAAGGATTAATGAATGTGAGATGGAAATGGTTGTGCTGGTGGGAAGCCAAAAAACTTCTGGCTCATCTAATTTCTGTTCTGTCTTGTCCTGTCTTATCTTACCTTATTCTGATTCATCATGTGGTGCCTGCATCAGAAAACTGACTTTATGTATTTTTCTGAGTTTTTTTCACACCATGCCAGGTAGAAAAAATTCCAGTATTTTTATGTTAATTTCTGTTTGATAAAAATATATCCATTCCCACGTCATTTTTCAGAGCAGAGTAAATCTAAGATCCAAGAAGCAGTCTTTGCACTTGAAGAAAAAGGGAGGTGGGTACTCGTTTTCCTGAGGTCATTGTTTAAACTGGTACTTGAAGAAAGAGGTTGTGAAGTACTGGCCACCGCTCTTAGATAACGTGGGACAGACCTTGAGACATCCCAAAGTAAAGATGAGAGCACTGAACTGCGTTGTATATTGTGTGACAAGCCCACACAGGGAGCGTAGTGGGCTCACAGTTCTGATCTAACTGGAATCACTTTAAAAAATTGAGACAACTGGACACAGTGCAGTAATTTATTTCAGCTTAGGAGTAATTTGCAATATCATGATGTGATAGGACAAGGAGAAAAGGCTTCAAACAGAGAGTAGGTTTAGATTGGATATCAGGAAGAAATTCTTCCCTGTGAGGGTGGTGAGGCCCTGGTACAGGTTTCCCAAAGAAGAGATGGCTGCCACCTCTCTGAAAATGTTCCAGGCCGGACTGGACAGGGCTTGGAGCAGCCTGAGATAGTGGAAGGTGTCCCTGCCCATGGCAGGAGGGTGGAATTAGATGGTTTCAAAGCTCCCTTCCAACCCAAGCCTTTCTATGATTTTATGAAGCATTATTCTGAATTTTCACAACTGGAAAGTGACAGAAGTGTTTCAAAGCCCAGGAGAAATCAGAAAGCATCATCTTTGCTTGAAAAAATCTACGTTTTACACCAGGTAGATACTACGAGGCACAACAGAACTGCATTTTGCTTTGTCTTTTTCTGACTGTGCCTATTAATGAGATACGATTTCTTAAAAATCAGGAGGAACAGAGAAGAGCCCAAATACAAAAAGGCAGTGAAAAGAGAGATATTGTGTCTTCCTTCACCCAGAGATGACCAGTCTGTTTCAAGTCTGACCTAGCTGGGCTTGCAGGACAATGGGGAATATTGCACTGCCTCCACATTCTCTGCAGATAATCATCACTCTCCATTACTGTCAATATGCAGGTGCCAAAATAAATATTACGCAAATATAAGCTTTAGAAATGCAGGCAGACAGACAGTAAAAGTAAGACACTGTCTGTCAGCAGGAAGCCATTTTAGAACTCGTGCAGTTTAAACAATTATTTCAAATCCCTTCTTGCTATAACTGGTGTATAGAATAATGAAAGAGAAAGAGTGAGTGTACCTGGGTGTTTTTTCATGGATTATTTCCTTTTTCTCTCCCTCACCATAGAAATAAGAAGCAACGTGTTCCGGTGACATCTGATTCCTTCACTATCTGTAAATGGTTCCTCAGACAATACATTATTGTGCTTGTAACATCTTCCATGTGGTTCCCACAGCAGCTTCAAAAACGCTGTGGTTTGTTGACAAAACAAATGAGCCTGAGACATTGTGATGAAGGACACTCTTCCCCAGAGTTTTCATCCAGAAAGGATCACTGCAGTAGCCACAGATGAGCTGTTAAAAGCGGAGGCTTTAAAGATAAGAAAGCTGGGCAATTTGGTCGGCTATACACTGGGACTCAGAATCTTATTTGACTGCAAAATATCTAATTGACCTTGAAGCTGAAACAACTTGTCAGGGCATCTGTTGCTTCAATTGCTCTCTGTCAGCTCCTCAGCTAGCTGTTTCTCCCTTTCAGATTCCATCTAAAAAAACCCCAGGCTGGTGGAAGTGTGATAGCACCAGACCAGGGCGAGAAGGACTGCATATTCAGACAGGAGGAAAGTATATTCACAGTATTTGCATTGATTTTTGCATTGCCTTTTATGCAAAATCTAGTGACAGCTACTCAATCAAAAGATATGCAAAATCTGAAAAGGAGGTTAAAAAAAACCTCAAAAGTAATGTGTGGCAAAAGGTGGTCAGGCGTAACGTGTGTGAATTAAAATAAATATGTAATTAATACAAAGACATTTATGATTATGGAACAATGCATAAAGCTAGAGGTAAGTGCAGGTAACTTTGAGACAGAATCTGAGGAGTTATTCACAATATACAATATATTACTGTGTGGATGGATTATTTTGATTTAATGAGATTTTTGTTAGATTATGTATGTATATGGCTGCTGGGTACTTCAGGTGGTTCCTTTCATCCTTGCAAAAATAGGAATATTCATATGTCACTCCTGTGGTCTGAGTAGCCCACTCATTTTAACACTCTGTAATTCTTCTTACTGTGTCCCAAGATTTTAACACAGGAAACTAAAAAATTTCCAAGATGTTCTCTTCCACGGCATTTCCATCTTCACTGACACGAGTTTCGTTAACTCTCATTTTAATTTTTTTGCTGAAATTATGTGTTGACCTACCTGTCACAGATGTCAAGAATACATCATTTCTTCTTCCTCAGCAGCAGTCTCAGGAAGACTGAGGAAGACTGTGTAGACCACTATCAGCAGCACCCCCAGGATATCTTTTCTAGACTAAACAACCTGAATCCCTTCAGTCCTTCTGCTTAGGTCATTTTTCCAGACCCCCTCTGACCTCCCTTCCTAATTATGTTTTCTGAATACCCAGACAACACTTTTCTTGAAGGGATAAGTTCAAAATTGCTTAAGAGCCTGGAGATAATAGAAGACCTGCTATCAATATTGTTTAATTTTGATTATTACAAAATACCCTTATGACATAAAGAATTGATTAATCTACTCCAGAGAAGTTATTTTATCCTACCCCAAAACCAAGGAAGCTGCGCAATGTCAAGCATTTCTTTCAACAGCAGAAATTAGTTTAACTTTACTAGCTTGAAATAAAAAATTAAGTCCATCCTCAAAGGTATTCCTTCAAATCTATTTAAAGTTTTTAAATGGCACAGCCTCACCGTAAAGTGTGAAATTGCCCTTAGTGACAGTATGAAGAATGCAGTGGACTTAGACAGCCAGCCTTCAAATGTTTGAACAGAGGTAAGGTGAGATTTACTTTCAGTCACTGCTTTTATGTGTTTTCAGTGGTATTGCAGAGCAGTAGAAAATATCTGGACACTTCCATGCACCAAAACAAATTTTCTTCCCTAATCCCCATAATTTGGTTTTCTCTGACATTTTTCCAAGAAACTCCAAGAGAGGAAACTCATGTTTAAGTTACTATATCTTAATTATTGCTACGCATGCTCTGAGCCACAATCCATTCTCTGAGCAGTTTGGTCTAGTTGAAGGTGTCCCTGCCCATGACAGGAGGGTTGGAAGGAGATGATCTTTAATGTCCCTTCTAACCTAAACCATTCTAAGATTCTGTGATTATATGACGATACTCTTAACTATGCAGCACATAAGAGGTAATTTACCACATATAGGAAGGCATTAATCCCAGCTGAAGATCTTTAAATTTACTGATATTAAAACCTGCATATAAGGTATAGGCAACAATTTTAATTACAGAATGAGGATCCCTTAAACTGATGTGACTTCGTCAAATGTAATTCCTCCCCAGTGTTTTTGATTGTTTCTAGGAAACAGCCAGAAGATAACAGTTGGCCAATTAGAAAATTAAATTTCATAATAAAAATGGTTTGGTATTAGTGGTTAGTCACAATAACTCCCACTTAATAACAGCCATAGCCGTGACATTTCTTTGTATTAATTTCAGATATCAAAAGGAACAGGGTCACCTACTTTTCATGGTTAAGGTAAATTGTGGAGGCAGTCAGGGCAATATAATCTCTGAAAGCTAGTACAGTTTTCTATACTAAACAGGGTGTCTGCCACCTAATCCTTACATGATCTCTTTTCAGACAGATATGAGAAAAAGACTGCACCTTATATAATGTTAAGAAAATTACTTTTAAGGGGAGAGAGTGCTTGTAGCGAAAGAATAAGAAAACTTCTTCCTTCACTTGAAAGTAGTTCAAGAGATTTCCTTTGGGATGTCTAACCATCTGTCTCTAGAAATGATGGTTCAGGTTTCCCTTTTGAAAATCCGATTGGTCAGAGATGTCCAACAACATATGACTAATGACCTACAAGTTTTAAATTGTCCGATGGATCTTCAACCTTTAAAAAGTCATAGAAAGAAGAGAAAACACCCACCATTTCTATCCTGTCCTGCTCTAGTCTGGCAGCTGATGTTGGACCAGAAAGCAGTTGCATTTGAAGAATATCGGTTCTTTTAAGGAGCTTTTATGGGGAATTTTAACAGAATGTTGAATTGTTCATGGACTAGTACGACCACTATTTCAGCACTGTATGTGTCTTATAAGAAATAAGCAACATGAGCATTGCACTTCTAAAAAATCCCCTTCAGGAGCAGAGTTTTGCTATTCCAGTAGTGGAATAGAAACCAGTGCTGGCCATGGAGCATCACAGTTGCAATTGTGGGAGTCAAAGCTTCTACTACAAGCCTGTGATCTTTTAAAGGTGTAACTGCACTGCAACAGGTACACTTTGCCTCTGAAAGCCAGAGAGACCCTCTTCTACGAAAGGTCTGATGAGATTTCTGGGTATGAATTAAACGAGAAAAGTTATACAAAGGGACCAAGAGACTTTGGAAATACGAGCAAGAAACAGTGAAATGAGATTCAGCCTGGAAGAGTGGAAAAAACCTATCATCTAATGCCTCTGGAGAGAGGTGTGTAAAGAGGTAATCTGAAGCAGACATTTGGCAAGTGCAAGATGTGATATTTAGGTTGCAACAGTGAAGGAAACCTGTGGGGTGACAATGAGCCGTTTCTCTGGCAGTAAAAGACAGGCAAAGCGAATAGCAGAGTGTGAATGTGCTTTTGGGGAGTCCTTCAAGGGAACATGACATCACGGCTCAGAGAGGAGGCATAAGGAGTGTCACTCAGCCCTGCTGGAATTATAATGGTCCAAAGATATTGTTACAACAAAAAAAATGAGGACAAATAGTTGTTTTAAGAAAAAAAAATATTGAAAAGCAGAAAGCCACTGGGGGAGAAGTGTCTGATCAGACAATCAAGAAGCAACAGGGGGAATAATAATTGTCAGCACAGTGTGGAAAGCTGTTGATAGTGTGAAGCAAGGAGAATTATTAAGGATGGTCTAGGGGGGCTAGGCAAGAGAAATAGAAGAAACTAAGCAGAGAAAAAAAAATTAGGCTGAATGAAGCAATTAACAGTTCTTAATAGAGAAGTCTATTAGACGAAGAAATGTTCTCCTAAGAGACACAGCTGTAAGCTCTTCAGTGCAGGCACCATGACTGCTTATATGTTTGCACTGCACCCAGCACAGCTGGGATCCTGATCTTTATTTGATCCTGTGGGTTCTACAGCAACAGAAATAACAAACAGCAATAATTACACACTGTGGTACAGCCGTAGGGGACACGCTGAGGCTGAGCGCTCCTCTTAGCTTCACTCAGCTGAGGTCAATGGGATTGTTTGGATACAGGCTGGTGGTGCTAACAGGACAATTTAGCCTGGTTCATCTGTAAAAATAGAATTTGTGTGATTTCTGCCCCAAAATTTACCTACTTATTCTTTGTTGTAAAGCCACACAGGCTGGACATTGTCC
Source organism: Rhagologus leucostigma (assembly GCA_013397725.1). Lineage (NCBI taxonomy): Eukaryota > Metazoa > Chordata > Aves > Passeriformes > Rhagologus > Rhagologus leucostigma. Next base: position 23,366 of record VZTD01003777.1, read on the forward strand.
GGTTACACAGTGGAGAATGTTTCATGCCCAAAGAACTCATGTGGTAGGGTTCACTGGTAGATGTGCAAAGCCAGGGGCTGGAATGCCAGCAAGTGTTTCTTCAGAGCAATAAAATTTCCTAGAAGCAGTAGAGCAGAAATCTTCTTCTTCAGGACTGAGAGGGTATAACCTTTCTTCCCCAGCACTTGCATTTCAACTAAAATGTTGCTCAGTGTCCGAGTCTTTCTCCAACAGACAGGAGGGAATTAAGGGAGCAGATCCCGAGATAAGTCCTTTCACTCCTGCAGAAACAAGGATCCTAGAGACCATGCAGACAAGGCACCCTGGCAGTGCAGTAGCCTGGGAGCAGGGGGCTGGGGACATTTCTGTGGTAGGTTACATGGACATGACAGCCTTCACTGACAAGAACCTGGTACTTTTCTCTCTAAAGTGGTGCCTTGTTTTTCTCTGGATGCATTATGGTTGTTGGTATTATTATTATTATTACTGTTTTAATGGCTTAAAGCTAAGAAGAACTTGGGCTTGTCAGAAAACTGAGCAATTGATGAAATAGCAGTTGATGACAGCAGTCCAATTCTAATAACTTCCTGTCTTATTTTGCTGGTACTGGGGTGTACTTTAGCGAAATGACTGAAATAAGTGATGCATTTTCCGTCAGCTTTATCCCTGACTCTTGTGCATCTGAGAAAGACCCAGCAGTGGGTTTGGCAGATAAAGTGAAAAGCAAGTCAGGAACTATCATTATGAAATGCAGAAAGTCAATTTGAGTGTCAACAGGAAAGGCATGGGATGCAAGCTTTAAAGAGCTCCACTTCGAGAAAATAAGGGCACCACATTGTGTATCCCTGACTAACTGCTCATGTTTCAAGCTGTAGAAGAATGCCACGTTTAGATGGCTTTTTATTTCACATTGATTTTTGTTATTTTAGACCACAGGACTCCCCAAGCTTCTTGCCGATGCTACATAAATGAGAAGCAAAGACTGCTCAAAACCATGAATTCTGTGAACATCCAAATTTTATAGCGTAAGTTTTCTAACTTGTATGAAAAGAGCCTGCATTCTGTCACTATTAGAGGGGAGAAAGTCCAGTGGCAATATAATATTACATAATATTAAAATTTATTTTAAGGAGAAGTTACAGGGCAGAAATGAAAGTAGAATTTTTATCTTACATTTTGAGAGGGTAAAAGCAGTGAGTGGAGAGATGAAGTAACTTGCTTGGATTATATGAGCCGTGGGACACTGCTACAACTTGGCTTCACTCTTTTTGATAAATCACCAGAAAGAAAAGAGAAAATAATGAACAAAAAATAGTGTTAAAATTGATCACTAAACCCAGTGAAGTTCTCTGTATCTCATTTAGTCCAAATAATGTTGTGATGCTGGAGAGATGTATCATACACAATGATCTGCCCTAGGAGGAGGCAGATGCGTACAGGTCACTGACTACACACAGTGATTTTTATCATTAATGCTGAAACCAATACCAAAGTGACCACCTTTATTCCTGACTCAGAGACGATGCTCTGGCTCCTGGATTTTAAAACCAGTTGCCATGTGACCATAAACAAGTAGTTTATGTGGGTTTTTTTGTCTCTACTTACCCGCATGTCCCCCAAACACCCTTCTTCTGCAGTGCTGCCACTCAGTAACTTCCAAGCTCTAATTTTCTTCCTGACATCAGCCCTGTGTTTCCATCATTTCCTCTCACTGCCTGCACAAAACAGACACTGTTGAGGCATGATTCATCCACATTTGAGATGTCTGCTTTAGGACGGGGTGAATCATGCTTGTTTCTTTCCACTGACTATAAAGAGAGACAAGGGTGACTAATCGAGATGTAGATGTCTGTAGTGCAGACATCTAACATTAAACGAGATGAATGCCACTCTCAGAGCCAGCTCATGTCTGACAGAAATGGTGACAGCCAGCTGGGTCCACCAGAGCTTTGGCTCTGGCACAGCACTACGTGAAAGAAAACTGCTTCCAAGGCTATTTCAAGACCAGATAACCCTCTTCTCATGGTGCTCAGAGCCCAGGTTAATTAACATGGAGGACACAAGCCAGCCCCATGCAGAACAAGGGTATCTCTGCATGTTTCTCGTGAATTAAGTAGTTCTGGGGAGTTTGGTACAGGGACAAGGCATAGTGACTCAGGTTTAACATCATTTTTGTGTTTAACCATAGCACTGACCTTGCTGTGCTTGAGCTGGCTTCGTGCAGAGATTCTTGTGGATGTCTTTCCATGTTTTAAAGCAGCAGTGATGCTCGATGCATATCCACAGCAAGTTGTCTGTGAAGTCACACTTGCATCTTGAATCTGTAGAAAGTTGATGGAACCGTGCTTTGTGACTATCAGCTGAAGTCTGGAGGCCTTAATGCTTTTAATGCCCTTTTTCTCTGTTATTTATTTATATTATGACAGACCTTATTATTTGAAATACATGTCTGAATGGGATGAATGGTCATTTTTATAACCATTTCACTGCAGAGAAAGAAATACCATGGGTAGTTCAGCTAGTCGCAACCAGCATATTACTTTCTACATGAAACCCAAGAAAACTTAGAGTAGATCCTTTAGGTCTGGAATAAAATCACTGAAACTGCATGGTGACCTAGAAATAGTCACATTTGATCCCTTCTTAGGGTCCACAGACTCGTTAGCTGGAGTAAAGGTTTGCAAAACAGGATGGAAATGATCACAGCCTAGTTTTCCTTACTGTTTAGCTGCTGGGATAATGAATTTTCCATCTTACCTGTACATCATTTAGTGCTGAAAGTGTGTAAGCTGAACTCCCAGGGATGCCAGAACATCACTGAATTGTCTAAAAGCAAATATTGCCTCCATTTCCGGAGTACATCATCTGTTTCCTGAAATCCTCTCTGCCATGACACCTCATCTTAATCAAGCTTTTGAGGGAACTGAAAAATCCACAGATAAAATTTACAAGGGATAAAAGCCCAACACCATACATTAAAAAAAAAATCCAGTTTATAGCAAATACATACCCTTATTCTCAGCAATAGTAAATGCCATTTTTTAAGAATGACATTTTGGAGGCTGTTTACCTCCATATTTTTGAACAATGTTACTGCTCAAACACATAACTTGCCAAAGATTGAACACTGAATTTTGAATAGGTGTTAGAAGTAAAATCTTTTCTGTGTATTTTGTTCTGAAAAATGTTAGTTGTACCATAAATGTGTCAAGAAATTTACAAAAAAAAGCATGAATAATGTTTCACTTTTGTGACATTTTTGTATGAATCAGTCATTGAAAATCCCAAACTTACAAAGTCTGATTTTCTTGGGTATTTACCTGCTAGGCAAACTTGGAGGTGATTGGTCAGCCAAGCTACGTCTTCTGTCCTCCACCTTTTATTTGTTTAGCTTGTGAACAAAACAGGAGTCAATTTATGCTTTCAGTAAAAACATGTGAATAAATATTTTATATCTACAGACAACTCTGTCTTAGGTCAAACACATTTTTAACCAAAGGCAACATTTCAAGTGAAAAAGTACACAGAACTAATGTGTTGTTACACACAGTTAAGTCTGAGCACAGGGAAAGATGAATGATTGCTTGTGTAGGGTGATGGGAAGAACTGGAAGACCAACAAGGAGAGCAGAATAGTAATCGAAGGAAGCGATGACTAAACCAGTCATTTCTAGCAATAGAGGTGAAGAGAAAAACAAAGACACATTCAGGAGACATTAAACAGACATAAGTGACAGGATTTGGAGTCTGAATGTGGAGTTCTTCAGTAAGAACAAACTGGCTTCTGCATTAAACCATCCATCAGTGTGGTGTCTTCATAAGGAAATGAAAGAAAAGCTGCTTCATATGCACCTTCCCACTAACAAAACTGTAGATCATTACAACCCAGGAAACAGATCGTCAGCTGACAGATCAGTTATGAGGAGAGTTTCCAACAGCACCGACTGTGGTCAAGGAAAGAATTAAAACATGTGCTAAAGTTCATCCATCCATCAGAGAAACAGAACTAAATAACCTCAATGTGAGAGTAACTCAGGAGCTCCAAAGTTTTAATATATTTATTCTCTCCATCGTGCAGTTGACAGTGCCATCTATTATCCCTGATTTACAGGAAGGGGCTTAAACACATCTGGAGTAGGTTTCTAATTCCCGTGGAGTTCTTTCCTTTTGAGGATCTGGGGCTGTAGATCTGGACAGAGCAGTGAAGCATGGTACAGAGAGACCTGAATCACTGCCAGCTCAGCCTGCTTGTGAGCAGGGCTTGTTAGTGTGGGCACAGCAGCATCCTAATGCTGTGGGGATGCTGCCAGCCCTGAAACAGAGCATCCTGGAGAATTGTGGGGTCATTTTTCTCATGGACACCCCAGATCAGAATAATTTGGGCTGGAGAGCAGTGACATCCACAGTGTAGATTTAAATATCTTTGCACTGGTCGCCCATCAGTTCCCCAAAATGCAGCAAGGCTGAATCCAGCTTTATTGCTGTCTAATATCAAAAGACAAAACTCTTGCAACAGTGTTAAAATAGTAAGATAAAAGGAAGGTCTTTATTTGGAGCTTCCAGGTTCCCCCATGGTGGTTATGAGCACACCTGGCATCCGATTTCTACAATTTTTATAAGTTTAACAAATTAGCATATGTACAAATGTTGTCCAATTAGAAGAGCAGTTGGTTTGGTAATTTTCCCCTGCCTACTGCCCCACTGGAGGCAGTCCAGGGGCTTCTGTGCCCCATTTCTTGTTGTGTCTTCTCTGATTCTGTTTGGAAAACAAAATGTCCTTTGTGGAGGTCCTGTTCTTGAAAATAAGACTAAACAGTATTTCAGGCATGTGTTAGAAGGTTAGCTTATTATTCTAAAATCTAAGAAAAAGGGTAGGAAAAATACCAGGAGCTGTATAACCATGTATTAACAGTTTACAAAGCTGCAAATATATGAAAAGTGTATAGAAAGCAAAGATATGTAGGCATCATTATGATTTCAATACTATTATCCTAATGGCTGCACAACTTGTCTCTAAGGAGCTGGACAGACGGTGCCTTTGGCTTTAACTGGCTTATCCATATCTATGATCAGAGATGCGTGTTCCCAGCTGCTTCCTGTAACTGGGGCTGAGATGTGGAATCATGGAATACACTGAGTTGAAGCGACCAACATGGATCACCAAGTTGTTACTACAGATAGGGATTCCTGGGAAACTGAAGAAAAACTGAAGAAAAAATTGCTGAACTTCTAGAAACACAGCAAATTCAATGACATTATGAAACAAAGTTTTTAAAAATTTAAAAAAAATAAAAAGGAAAACATCTACATTATCTCTTCTCCTTTCTTTAAAACTTGTGATTAACTTTAGGCACAAAGTCTAGAAAACCATTTCAGCTAACAACAACACATTAGACAGGAGTCAAAGTTTACATTGCAACCCTTAGTGATCAACAACTGACTTGAGCATTAATGAACTAACTTTTCCATTAGGTAACAGCCAATAGATTGCTGCACTCTTATATTGTCTCCGTGTTCCAATGTCCTAGTTTTCTCCAACTGCTAATTTAAAATGCTTTTCACTGTTGCAAACAGAGTAGTTAACTGCTATAGAACAATTTTATTGCCCTAAAACAGCCATATATTTGCATTCATTACTATGAGTCTTAAAAACTATTACTGATATAAAAGACAGGATAACAACATGAAGGGTTTGAAGGGCAGTAGATAATAGCCTGGAAAGGGCTCGGAAATGCCTGAAGTATCAGACATAAAATAGCAATGATAAACAAGCTCATTATTTGTTAGTGATGGTTATGCTGGAAGGAACATTTTTTATATCATTTTTCTGCTTTTTAAAGTTTTATGAAGAATATATTTCAGTCCTAAGCTGAGTATAAATTAAACATGTTTTACCCGGCTGTTCCGTTAAGAAATAGCAAGAACTAATGAGCTGTATAGTGGCAAAGCTGTTAAGGCAATCTGAAAGGACTCTATAGGGCAATCTATGAAGTATAAAAGAGAGAAAAGTCCCCTCTCCATAGTCATTTACTCCTTCTCAGACATTTGGGTTGAGCTCAGCTCCAGACCACCTTGAGCTATATGTGATCAGCGGAGACAATCCTGTCTTGTCTGTTTGCCAACCATAAAGGAAAAATATAACTGTAATGTGAAGAGACATTCCTCAAATAAAAAGTGAACTTCTACATCCTTCAATATGACATCTTTTAGGTCAGTTTTCAGGGCCTGATTTTTAAAGTGCTGACCAGATATTACTCTCAGAAGCTTTTCTTAAAGATAGAGGTGAGCTGCCCAGCTTCTCCAGAAGTCAAGTCAGTGAGGGCATGTCCCCTGTAGAGAAGCCTGTATTTAAAGACAATATTTCCGTTGAAGCACCTTGACACATTGGTATGTTTGAGATCATGTTTGATAGTTCCACACACCTTCTTCTTCCTTGTCTAGAAATTTTCTTCCTCAAATATTAGCTGATTTGTTCTTTTTCTAGCAGTAACCACTCATGAAAGCTTGGGATTTCCACACAAACTGTTTTAAACATAAGAGACAACACAGAGAACAGCTTGGAGGTGGTTGCAGTGCAGAATAGACATCTTCATTGCTTTCTTTACTGATCCCAGTGTGAAAGGTTGAATTCTGCTCATTTTATTTTCTCTAGCAGTTAAGATTGAACAGTTATCTAATCTACTTCCTTTAACAGTTATCCAATCTACTTCCTTTAACTGCTGCACAACATTACTTCTCAAATGGCTGCAGCTTCAAAATCAATAACTCAACCAGTCCTTACATATTGCCAGGTTTCGAAACTGTAAATGTTGAACAAGCCCCAGCCTCTCAGCTCTGTCTGGAAAGAAGTTAAAAATACAAGTTTACCAGAGCACCTCCTCTTGAAGGATGCTCTGTAGAGATGGGCAGAGGAATTTTGAATTACTCACCTCGAGATTATATGCCAAGAGTTTTGCCATTACAAAACTAAATGCGACCGGATGATTTAACAAGTGATTGCAAGGATGTACTCCACTTCTATTTCCTTCCCAAAACATGAAGAAAAAGCTCACATCTCGTGTGTGTGTGTGTGTGTGTGTGTGTGGTTGGTTTTTCAATCTGAAATATTTGATTTATCCCCAAAGTTTCTATGATACGTAACACACTAGGATCCAGACTGCATAAAATTAATAGATAGGTACCACTGCATTTTCTTTTCATAATTATCATCATTATCATTGTCATTATCATCATTCATATTAATAGTGTTGCAGTTTTAATTTCCATTAAAGCATCCTCATTCCAAAACAAAGTTCTATCAGCACAAAAACCTGATTAAGAAAGGATAAATACATGTTTAGTTGGTGCTTGACCTAAATTTTAGACTCTCTTTATAGCTGATGAAAAGAAATTCACCTGGCCTGGTTTGTAAATCCACTTGATAATAAGATGAATTTGTCCCTAACAAGTTTGGAGACAGCAGTCTTCACTGCAGATATTTCTGCTGGATGACAGCACAACTTTTAGGGGACGATCTGTTTCCAAAACACTCAGGCACCCTTTTTTTTTAAACCCTGCATACAACACATCCAAGAAGTTTTTTATAGTGTTAGCAGGATGCAGAAACCTGTTCCCCTGTGGTTTTGATTTCATAAACTGCATCTCATATATTATTAGGCTGTCACCGAAAAGCCCTGTGAATCTGTAGGTCTACAATCAGCAATGAGGAAAGAAAGTTATGAAGGGCCTTCCTCTCCCATTAAGAGAATAGCCATGAAGTGAAGGTGATTGTGAATTGTGGTGAAAGAGAGTAGACAGGTAGAAAAATAAGATGAGTGAAGAAAAGGTAGAAAAGAGAAAACAAAAGAGAAAGAGAAAGAGAAAGGAAAGAGAAAGAGAAAAAGAGGGGAAAAGGGAAAAGGGAAAGCAAAATAATAAAAGTAAAAGAGGAAAAAGAAATCGCTACATTGAGTTTCCCAGGTAGTTTTCATTCAGCTTACTGGAGCCTCTGAACCCAACAATCTGCACTGTATTTTGGAGACCTGGGGGGTTGTTTTGGCTTTGTACACACGTCGAGACTGTTTTCAAAAATCATTAACAGGACAAAAGAAAGCTAATTAAATACAGGTAGAGTAGAAAAAAATACAGCCCAAATCTTCCCTAAATATTATTCAAAGTTTGTATTACTTTAATGTTGCAGTCACTAGGGCATTTTTGTTCTCTTCAAACCTAGCACTGATTTATTTTAATTTTTTTTTAACTGAAAATTAATTTTATTATTATATAAGGTGAAAAAAAGACCAGCTGTGAATGCCGTGCATGAAACACTACAATTTTAATAGAAGAGGTGACCTCAGGTGAGTCTTCAGCTGATCTTTTTGTGTTAATCAATCTCTTTGTAGTAATGATCAGGTTCAAACCATTACCTAAGTCCTTTAAGAGGACAAAGTGTGAGATTCAAACATTCCTGAAGAATCAGTCAGACTCTCCAGACAGGCTACCAGGGCTTAAAGCACGTGGGATGTAGTCAACTACGTAACGTGGTGGGACTGAGGCTAACACAGTCATAGATGGATCACCCAGTCTGCAAACGGTGATTTCTCATAAATCATTATGAAAGATAGACTGACTCTGCCAGTTCATAAATTCAAGGCAAGTGTCTATTTCCATAAGGCCCAAGCAGACAGGCAGTGTTAGGGATGCAAACATGCCACCACCACATGCAGTAGTTAATGTGTTAGCATTTTAACAAATTGAGCCACTTCACTGGCCTATTTATCAGTTCAAGCTATTTAGAAATGTTGCTACCATATGTTGTCCATTGAAATGAATGCTAAACACTGCATTTATAAATGGTAATTTATGACTCATAAACGTCTCAGCTATTAGAGTCATTCTGCCACTGTGAATGGAATTGATAGCAGTTTCTGCACTTCATGTTTTGTTTTTTTTTTCACTCCCCTCATTTCAGGAATATTGTTGATATTAAAGCTTTAGTGCCTCATAGAGGATGTTATTTAAAAGACTGTGTCTATCAGAGAGAGGTTATTTTTGTGTGCTATCCACCCTATAAATTGATTTCAGCTTTTGAGTAAAATTCTAGGACTAAATATTTTAAAACAGTCCTCTGGAGTGTGAGAAGTGATCACTTTTCAGTTATAATAAACCTGGTTTAAAAAACAAATAAGGCCTTTTTTATCTTCCCTACAAAGCCTTTTCCCAATCTATATTTACCTTGCTACAGAGTAGATGAGTATGAATTTACATCCTCTTAAATCCCTCCCATGACAAAGTGCAAATGCTCAAGCAGATTTGATGTTACTTAGCCTTGAAATTAATTTTTGGTGAAAATTTTTGACTAGATATTTTAAATACACATTATGAAAATATTATCTATGTGTTTTCCTGTGAAAGCTGTTTCTTAATGATAAAGAGCCTTATAGACAGTCTTGTTGAAAACTGAACTTGTCGGAAATGGTCACTTTTACCAAGTAGGTTGATTACAAGTTCCAAGGTGCTTTTAAGGCTAAACTTTCAGAGAGCCTTTGGAGTGCCACTCCAAAGTGGAAATAATCTGTAAGTTTTACATCCAGAAGTTTGGTCAGTATAATTTTCCGTCATGAAGAACATCTTGACAGGTCAGTTCATTCTGTTCGTCTCAGAGAGATCTTCACACGGAGTGAATGTCTCTCAAGAGGGGAGAAGAAACCTTATGAGTTAATTTAGACCAAATACTTGATTTTTAAGTAGTTCTAATTAGATAGATGGAATTTCAACTCTGGAAAACACTCTTTTATGTTTCTTATGCTTCTGTACAAATATCCAAAGGCATCCAAGGAAACTAAGAAAGTCTAGGACTGTCTCAAAATGTATCAGCTGCAAATATAAATCTCATGCATGTGAACACAGATACACAGCTCACCACTCTTCCTGAAAACTTTCCCAGAATATAGAGATGATTTCTGTAGAGCTGCCCGTGTTAACTAGAATGATGAAATATGTATCATTGTGAGTATGTCACCAGTCAGATTAGAGACATCGGTGATGGAGACACACTGCGCTGATACAAACAGCTCTGTTTTAGTGCTCAAAGTTGGATTTTGTACACAAGGCAGTCTCCAGTCAACATGAGCCAAGACTCATCACAACAAGACTCATGACAACAAGAGTGCAAAGACTCCAACCAGCATCTTGGTGTAGGAACGTGCTTGGTGTTAAATGTGTTTTGGGGGTAAAACTTCTAAAGAGCTATTCATGCAAATCTTCATTTCTTTTCCTGGCTGGTTTACAGTGGATAACAATAGGTTTTAACTTTTTTTTCTGTCTTGAGTACGGCCCATGTGACTACACACAAGTCTTTTGGCCCACCATATTTTATTCTTCTGTGGAATAGAGATAATTCATCCTTCTCAGAGAGGCTGTAAAGGAAAAAACCTATACTTGGGTGTGACTTACCCAAATGGTAGGACTGTGATGCTCAAGGCAAAAGATGGAGAGAAAATCATTCAACATAAAATAATCAGAGTTTTAGGTCAGATACTAATCTCAGAGAGAACCTAGTTCTCAGCTTAAGGAGTTTGATAGTATTGTCTCAAAAAATACCTACCTCAGGATCTTGAAATCTCTTTTCATGTCTAGAATAATACCTTCAAGTAGCCTTTATTATTACAAAGAAATTAAAAAAAGATCATATCTGCTCTTTGGGGTTGCAAGTACAGAGGATGTTGAAAAACAGGCTTCATTAAAAACAGGATGTATGGAACAGATAACATGAAAAGCAGCTATTAAATGGATTTGTTATCAGTGGCAAAAATACTAAGTCATACTACAACAGTTACAAGGAAATGTCTTTGAAATATCTTCTGCAAAATATTAATTCAATCTAAAAATTAAGCTTCTGTAAACCAAAAAAAATTTTATCAGTGGAATGTAAGGAGACAAAACGACTTGCTCGACATGCTGACATTCGGAAGGCAAAATCCAGAGCAGAAGGCAAGGCTGGAGCTCCCTCTTGCCCAATTTTAACAAGCATTTTGGGATATTTTATGTTGAGCTTCTGGCTTGTGCTGTGAGTGTTATGGCTTTTACAGCTGAAGTGGAGTCCTGTGTGGTCAGCAGATGAGTGAGAGTGTTGAAGGAAATAGAATTGGTATCATGCAGTTTTATTTCCTCTTTTTAAATGTTGTTAATTGTGCTGTGAAAATGCCAGTTTGGGGTTGTTTCTTCAGTTTTACAGCAAACCTTCGTGTTTCCACCCTCATATTAAAATAAATAGATTTTTTAAGTTTCAACAGAAGAAAGTAAAATGTTGTGATTCCCATTGAAATGGTTCCTCTAGAGTCTATGTTTTATTTATTTTTTATTCAAAACAACATCTGTTTGTTTGTTTGTTTGAATGCTAGTGAAATGCCAAAACAATTCATCTATTTATTTTGCAAAGGCCAAATTAAATTCAGACTTGAGAGCTTGACTTTCAGAAGTGCAGGTCACTTACTGCTCTGGCTAAAGTTAAAATCACATTCATGAACTCAACACTTCTGACTCATGAAAACGTTACTTAGAAATGTTTGACTTTGCCTTAATAAGTCCATTAAAATATTTGCATCCAGGGACTGAAAAAAAGAAAAAAAAAAGCACTTTGCAGAGAACAAGTTAGAAGTCTGGTGTGTTATGTATTGCTAAATTTGAACATCAATCCTCTACAGTAAGTGTAATTTTCATTCAAAATCAATAAAAATTAAAACCAACAGATGGTAGATATTAAAGAATATTTTCTGGCAAAGAAATTGTTTTTTGCCTGAATATAAAATTGGGAATCTTATTTATTTTACTTCTAACTTGGACCTGCTTTTAGCTTCTACACAACTACCTTTTCTGTGGTCCTACTACTCATGCGTGTGAGGACAAAAAAATCACTTCTGTTTTACTGAAATGGGGTAAAACACTGAATTAGTAATAGTAATTACAATACAATTTAGGATTGTTTTTATACTTAATATTTTATGCTTATTCTTCCAGTGGTAATACCATGTAAAAAAATCCAGAGAATAAATTAGATATTAGGTTTTCAAAATGAAGTTGTTTCATTCTGAGCAAGGTGACAAGGGATTAAACACACACAGCTTCAGTACGCTACACTGACTTGTGACGTCTAATAAAGCCAATGGGGAGAAGTGGGCATTTTAAAAGAATGATTAATTTGATCTATTTTCAGTATCCAGAGACGATGAGGTGAATTGTGCCCTAGCCTGACTGTTCCCAAACTGACAGCAAAGGGAGCCTAAGGTGTCTAATACAGGCGTATGATCTAGAGTTCAATATTTTTTCTTTTTATGTACTAAATCCCAGAAAGAAAGAAATGTTTCACATTTTTGATGATTCTCCCAATAGCCATAAGTAACAGGAGGATCTAGGGGAACACTGAAAAAAAAACAAACTTCCTTTAGAATGATAAAAATCCATGAATGCTGAATCACAGAATCACAGAAAGGTTTGGGTTGGAAGATCATTTTGTTTCAAACCCCTGCCATGGGCAGGGACACCTTCTTCTATCCCAGATTGCTCCAAGCCCTGTCCAGCCTGGACTTGTACACTTCTACGGATGAGACATTCAGCTTTTCTGGGCAACCTGTTCCAGTGCCTCACCATGCTCACAGTAAAGAATCTGACCTTAAAATTACTAAAAAAACCAAATAAATTATAAAATAATGATAACAATGAAAGGGAAGATAAAATGACATGAGTGGAATACAAGCGTCAGTGAGTTTTCCTTAAAATATTGCTCCTCAAGAAAGTTATCTAACAGTTTTGTGGATAGATATAAGCTTCAGGGCATCTCTTGTGGTAGAGCCATGTGCGAAATTGGCTGTGGAAATAGTACAGTCAGCTTAGAAAAGAAGGAGCCCACTCAAACCTCAAACTGTATTGTAACAGTTTCCAGAATTCTATTTCCAGGTCCACAGGGAACCTGTGAGCTGCTGACAAATTTTAGGGTATACACACAGGTTTCTAAATATGGATTTATAAGTTTAATTTTAGGGACGTTTTTTTTTATCCTGCGTTTTGGATCCCAGCAGGATGATGATACAGTAAGTGAATTTCTTTCCACAACCAACAGAATGAAGGTTTTTTTTATCATTTATGTAAAGAATTGATTAAAGAGTGATCTGTAAATATTTTCTGTTATTAATGTTAATTTCCCAATATGATTATTCACTATAATAGTTTTAATGAATGGCAAGAAACCACGGCAGCCAGAAAATGGAAGAGTGCACATTGTTATATCTTTTCGAGAAAATATTTCTCACTTTTGTCTGATACTGAAATAACTGAAATTATCAATTTTCAAAAGCTGCGGCTGTGTTCCAAGGTGACACCAAATCTCAGAAGCATGAAGGCAAAGATCTGTCCCACATCAGTTTGTCTACGAGGCAAATACTGACCTTCCAGCAGATTTTGTATTCTTTTTGAAGCACGTCTTAACAGTCATATGAATAATCATTCTAGTCCACCTGGCCATTGTTGCCAACAGTTACTGGAAACCAGAAACCCAGGGATGGGCTACAAGACAAGGCAGAGACTTTCCTCAATGAATCAAACTCTGTAAGAAACTTAGAAACTTCAGTTCCTGGCATTCTTTGAGCTAGATATTTCTATTTAAAAGACAGATTTTTTTTCGCGTTTGTGAAGCCCAGTCTTCCCTTGAGGGGGTATCAACCTGCAGCACCCGCAACATCCCATGGCACTTTAAATACGTGTTGTGCAAAGACCGAATAGCTCTTGTTTCTTCAAAAGCCACCCTCTGACAGCCTCTTTTGACACCCATAATTCATGCATTATAAGATACAGCAGAAGTCTTCCCACTCTTGCTTCTCTGTGTCACAGCTTAACAGACCTCTGTACTAGTTTCCCTGAAGTGAGATTTTTCAGGCTGGAGATTCCAGTGTCACTCCACGTGTCAAACCCATTTTCCTTCTTCCTATCTGACCACTGTTCTCTGACCATCTGTGATTCTCTTACTGAAAACAATGAGATTTTGGGACATAGACCCAATGCTGATAGTCCAGCGCCACAACTTCTGGGGGTCTTTCTAGCCAAGTCAAGCCACACTACTCTGTTCCTGACAGCTGACAAGATTTTCATTGCAGATATTTTCAGTTTAGGGATTGCTATTACACTCACTGGAAAAGTATTTCACAGATGACTATGCCCCTGAATCAGAGCTGTCTCCCTGAAACTTCATTAATTTAATTTGTTTCACTTCAACAGGAAAAGCTGAGAAAGAAAAAGGAAACAAACCTCATAAAGTAAAATTGAAAAAACCTTGTTGGTTATAGCCTCGTCTCTTTATCACTGGGACAGTGAGAGACTGAACTGTTTCTTTCCACACACAAGATATGTGCTCTTTCTTGGGTTTTGAGGCCATATCAGATAAAAAATTTTGTTTCCTCAAGTTTTTTAGTTCTTCCTTTCTTGGCTAAAGAGAAATGGTTATGTCTCAGCCACAATAGGGCATCTCTATTTGTAATCTTGGTATGATAGCTTAGTTTGACCGTCAAATACAAGAACCAGTACCAGAGAAGCCTGTCATGGTATAGATGCACTAATACTATCATCCTGTACTCTGGCAGATGATTCGAGAGCAAACCAGTAAACGTAGAGATAAAAGAGTGATTAATTTTGGCTCTGAAGGTACAACAGTGGAGGAGGTCATAAAATAAAAACGTTTACATGGGAGTGAGTAATTTTCTTTATGGCCCTTTGGCGTTTTTCATAATTACAAAGTCCGCACAAACTTATGGGGCACAAATCACAGATGCAGAGGTGCTGGAAGGGACTTCTGGAAGCCTTTATTCCAAACCACGTCTCCAAGCACAACCAATTATTATGAGGTTCCCCAGTGCTTTGCACAGTCAAGATTTGAACACCCCCAAAAAGGATTTCACCTGGACAACCTGTGAAAGTGCTTGACCACCCTCATCACCATGCAGACTTTTTTAGAAATATGTAGCCAAAATTTCCCACCTCTAACTTGCACCAGCGACCTTAGCTTCCCTACGCTCAGGCACCTGCAGACAGCAGTAAGGTCCGTCTTATTCTTCTTTTAGTGCGAAACTTCCACCTTCTCCTTACATCTCACAAGTTCTGTCCCCCTGATCATCTCCTGCTCACACACCTCAGGGTGGCCACTGGCCACCTTCACTTCACAGGAACACTGGTGACTCCTGCTCAACCTCTTGGCCATCAGAATTTCCAGCCATTTTTTGGCAAAGCTGCGTCCTCTTCCCTCAGCGCGCCCATCCTGACGAATAAATAGATTGAGACAGACTGCTTCTACAAGCAGTTATTTTTCTCCATAAACTGTAGAGGCGACCTAGAAGGATTAGCTCACATGTAGTTATTGATACTGAAAATACCTAAACTTCAAAATTCCTGCATTTGATTGACAAAAAGTGTGATTCTATGGAAAAGGTGCTGATAAAGTCAGATTAGAGTTATGGAGAGGTATCATAGAGAGACGTCAAGGAGCAAGAAGAACTAAAAACATAAGAAAAGATTGCCCTCCTTCTTGGACTCTTGCCTAGATTTATCTGTGAACATTAAATTGCTTCCTAGGAACTTAACACAGGGCTAAGATTCCAAGAAGAATAGATTACCTTGCCTGCTGTTTGACCATTTTATATCAGGCTTGTAAATAAAGGAAATTACACTTAGAACACATAAAGCCCTTACCAGGGATTTCTTTCTTACTCCTCTTAGAAAACAAACATATTTATTTGACACCAACATCAAACTAAACAGTGAAATAGTGCGATACAGTGAAACAATATTTTAATTTCCTTTTAACTTCAGTTTCCCCTCCCCATTTTCCTGCATTTATTGTAAACTTCTTTCTTTTTTCCCAGTTTTTGGCTCTCAACCAAAGAGGAGTTCGCTGAGGAAAGACAGCCCACTTCCTATTGAAAGCAGCTGGTTTAAGAACAGTCAGACAATTTGCTACCATAAACATCCACCCAACACTTCTGTAAAGTTCATTTTGTTTCATTCAAAATCACTCTATAATTTCACAGTGGTGTAGTGATAATGGCAG
Source organism: Rhagologus leucostigma (assembly GCA_013397725.1). NCBI lineage: Eukaryota > Metazoa > Chordata > Aves > Passeriformes > Rhagologus > Rhagologus leucostigma. The sequence goes on from VZTD01003777.1 coordinate 39,434, forward strand.
AACAATAACCTTTTTAAATATTCAGCAGGTTCCTACCTAGTGAAAAACATCTTAAACATCAGTTAACAAAATAGGCATATATTTTCTGTGAAAGATTTTTCCTCCATCTGTTCACATGGTGTATTTTCCAACTAAACTATCACCAAGCTTGGTATCTTAGGGGGAAAAACATGTATTTAAAAAAAAAGAAGTAAAAGAAAAAAAGCATCACTTTGTGACTTACTGAACTGGGAAACAGATGATTCTGCTTAACGCAGAAGAGCCATGTGGGATGTGTCAGCTTTGCAACACAGTGGTCACTTCAGTTTGGATTAAGATACTTTTTTCTTGCTTCTTAATGTCGAATGAGAACACAAGTAATAGAGCTCACCCTTAGTCATGACGAAATTAAAGACCATGGAGAGTTTTACAGAGTGTTGTTAGAGCAGGATGGATAATAGAGACAGACAGAGCAGAGGAAACAAGGTCTCAGAGGAGCTGTCATTGTCACAGCTGTGTTTGTAATAGCACTAGAGCCAGTCCTGGAGTGAGAGATACAGAACAAACAACCCATTCTATGACAATGTGGGCCAGTCTGTAAGAATACTGCTCCAGCAAACACCACAGCAGTGTCTCAAAAACCCACCTGGAAGGGGCTGGGTATTTACCAGGCAGCTTTGCCATTAGCTCAGCGGACACAGTAGCACCCAGGAAAAGTAAGGACAACAGCACAAAGTCCCTGACTCACAAATATAACTAAACTCTGCATCAATGGAGTGGTTTAGCAGCAGCAGGACCTCAATCTCCAACAAAAATATTTTGAGCTTTGGTGTTCAAAATTAAGTTAGTTATCCAAAATTCTGTCTATAGGCGGGAAAAAAACAAAAAATCTGTGGAGAATGTTTTGTCTTGTTTAAAGACAGGCATATAAGATGGGTCATGTTGGCTTATTGAGTCTCCTCAGCTGAATAAAAGGGGTCCAGCCCAGCAAACAGGTCTATTTTGAGCAACCTGGTCTAGTGGAAAGTGTCCCTGTCCGTGGCAGGGGTGTTGAGATAAGATGAACTTTAAGGGCTCTTCCAGCTCAAACCATACTATGATTCTATGAGGCTAAATGAAACTAACATATATTCAACTGATTTATAACAGCCAAAAGCTTGGTTTCCCCAGATTCTGCATGTCCCAGAGGGTTATGCAGCCCTTCAGAAGGACCTTGACAGGCTGGAGAGAAGGGCAGAGAAGAACCTGCTGAAATTCAGCAGAGCAAATGCAGGTCCTGCACCTGGGGAGGAACAACCCCAGGCAGCAGCACAGGCTGGGGTGACCTGCTGGGGCAGCTCTGAGGGGAAGGGCCTGGGGGTCCTGGTGGACAACAGGCTGTCCAGCCAGCAGTGTCCTGGGGGCCAAGAAGGACGATGGGATCCTGGGTGGCAGCAGGTCAGGGAGTGATCCTGTCCCTCTGCTCAGCCCTGGTGAGGCACATCTGGAGTGCTGTGCCCAGTTCTGGGCTCCTCAGGACAAGAGAGACATGGAGCTCCTGGAGCAAGTCTGGAGGACTACAGAGATGATGAAGGGACTGGAGCATCTCCCTGATGAGGAGAGGCTGAAGGAGCTGGGGCTGTTCAGCTTTGAGAGGAGACACAGCTGAGAGGGGACCCCATCCCTGTCTGTCCCTGGCTGCAGGGAGGGCTCCGAGCAGGGCCCAGGCTCTGCTCCGGGGGCCCAGCAATGGCACCAGAGGAACGGGCAGGAACTGATGCCCAGGAAGTTCCACCTGGACATGAGGAAGAACTTCTGTCCTGGGCAGTGACCGAGCACTGAACAGATTGTCCAGAGAGGGTGTGGAGTCTCCCTCACTGGGGGTATTCCAGAGCCATCTGGACACAATCCCATGCCCTGTGCTCTGGGATGGCCCTGCTGGATCAGGGAGGTGGGACCAGATGACCCCACTGTAGTCCCTTCCAGCTTGACTTGTTCTGTGATACTGCGATTCTCATGAGTGCTCTTGGTCTGTATTTGCTTAGACTCTGAGAGGGAACAGTTTTGTGAGGATAGATTCCCAAGTCTTTTGAGAAACTGCAGGTTTCACCCATGTCTTGAATGACTGGATCAGCCAAACCTCCACAGGCAGGAAATCGTTCCTCCCTAACCGGAACAGCAGAGGGGATCCAACACTTTATCCCTTACGGGTATCTGGACCTTTGTCACCCACCTATTTATATTCATTTCTAGAGCTCTTCATAGCTACTTTAGGTCACCCACAGGAAATTAGTTAAGGTTTGGGCAGAATGCTAATGCTGACTATTCAGTGAAAGTACACCTTCAGTAAGAGTAGTAAGAATTGGCTACACTAACAGAATAATATGCTTTCTGCACCTCAGCTGGTTCACCCAGGGCTGGCTAAGGTACCATCATGTTATGTGCCTCTTTTGTTATGCGTCTTTAGGAACCAAATCTCATAAGATGTATCCTTAATGATGCGCCTGGCAGTCTATGGCTTGGCATCTGGATTCTTTCGAAGGCTTGGTATTAAATGTAGGTCTAAAACACAGCCACTAACGCAAAATAATTCTTTATTCTCAAATCTCCATTATTTTGAACAAACTTACTGGATTTTTTTTTCCTCTTTGTTGACTAAAAAAATAATATATTTTAAAAGAAGTTCCAAAATAACTACTTTAACTTTGGTTTGTAGTTCATATCACTCTTTGCTGTTCATTTAACCTTTGCATTTCTTTTCCCTCCTTAAACCTCTCTTTATCTTTCAGCCATGCCTCATATATATCACTTTCCTACCCCTCCCATTAAACCCCATCCTGAAACCCTCAAAGCTGAGCAGACAGCTTTAATTTCAATTTGCATTGATTTCCTTTTATAATAATAAACCACCCACAAACACAGGCAAACTTTTGACTTGATTTAAAGCCAGCTTTCTGATGTGTCTCCAGCTTTGCCTTCTGACTTTCTGTCTGTGCAGATGTAAATTATTCAGCGAGGGGTGTTGTAGACATGCCTGCTTTATTAACATCAGCGGGACTTGTGAGGCTGAAGGAAAATCTACCCTCCCCACAGGCATCTCATGTTGGAAATTTACACTTTATTACTGTGTAGAGGGACCATATATCACCCCACTCTTCATAACTGTTACTCGTTCTCTGGAAAGGAGAAAAAAAAGAGAAAAAAAGGAGGAAAAAAAAAGAGAAAAAAAAAAGGAAAAAAAAAAAAGAAGAGGAAAGCCTTGGTGTTCTTTGCATTATACAGATCCCTTGCCACATTAAAAAGGAAAAAGAACATAAAAATAAAAGATATTCTGCTAGTTTACCACTGAGTGCTGTCCAAACATGAAAGGTAAGTAAGTTCCCAAAAATGGGTGTCATTTGTGATGCTGTAATTAATCACACGTAGTTGCTTACAGTGTGTGCAATACCTACCGAGTGATTCTGTAAAACATGATTCGTCCTGATATGATCCACTTGGTGCTTTGTAGCCTTTCCTAGATTTTGCTGCAGACTGGATTGTTAGTTAAGACATCGACAGCCCACCACCAGTGTATTGTGTGATCCACACTGAAGCATTATTTGGCCCATGGGCAGAATAGTATCATCATTGTTGCAAAGCACAGAATAATAAGGCAGAGACATATACTAACAGTTTGGGATAGCCAGATTCATCTGATTCATTTTAATGAGCAACTAGGCCAGCAAAGCAAACCCAACCATCTGTGCTGCAAAGACACTGAATGCTGGAATTTTTTCCCCTTCATCGTCATATTGCTATATCAGCACATGTGCTAACTTCAAACCTTTCCCATAACACATGTGCTCCAACTGCAATCATTTGGATGCAATTTGGTTTATGCTTCCATTTCCCCCCTGTTGATACGAGCGGGGCGGTTGCTGTTGTCGTTGGAAATGCTTTGACATCTCTGTCTCCATTTCTTAATGTTCTTCTGTGTGACCTTGTCCAATCAAATCTAACAGGTACTGGCACAAGCATTTGTGCCCTGATCTGAAAATGCACACAATTATGTGCTAGTTGTTTTGTGAATGGTAATTGATGGTGCTTAAAAAACATGCGTAAAGTTCCCAACGAGGTAAACAAACAGGCAGCGCCCTGGTGCAGGATGTGAAAGTGCAGGAAGAGGCATCTTACATGCTCTTCCATTGAATATTAAACTACCCAGTTTGAATTAAAGCCAGATGACCTGCAAGCAAATGCAAGCAAATAAAAAGATCCTGGTCACATAGAAGAAACCAACAGCCGTCTGAGAGCTGGCAGATGTTTCAATCATTATTGCCTTTAATAGCAATTAAAAATAAAAAAAAACTCATCTATTTTCCACCAATTTAGGTCTTCAGTTTACGCTCCTGTTCATCCCAGGCTTCCTTTGCTGTCCTAAAGAGGGAGGGAAAAGGTCACTTCAGCATCACTGGGACAATGTCCTCCATTCAAGATTTGACTCAGCCTCTGCAAACTACACTATGTCTCCCTCCCTCTCCCACAGAAGGAGCATGGGGCGATGAAACTCCCTGTCTCAGACCTCACTTAAAAACCTTTGTTTCTTCAAGATGTGTGCAGAGGAATGAACATCTGATCAGAAATGTAACTGCAAACATATGGCATCTAAGGCAGCAGAAGCTCTACTTGGCAGTATGGGCAGTGTGGCCTTTGGAGCTGGACACTCAGTGGCCACATCTGTGGGTCCTTCTATCTGATGGAAAGCTTTACTAATGAAGTTCCCCTGCTTCAGGGGCATAAACCAGTGCTTGTGTGTGGCTTTTCACCCATCTGAGTGGATACATCAGCTCAATTGGCACTAACTCTGAGATTTCTCTGGTTGCTCGAGGCAGCTATAACCCTATTATTAAAATTACTATTGGGTTGAAACGAGGCATGTGGAACAGTGCTGGATGCACTGATTCATGCTAATTGTGATAGCACCATTTCTCTCTGCCTAGCCAGGGGCATTTGGGAGATGATATTTGTTCCATTAACAAGCAAGGATGTTACAGTGCTGCCAGGTGAAGCATATTACAGGTGTTAAATGACCTGAGTGAATGGAGAACAGTGTCAATAGTTGAATAATTTTGATTATTAGCTTGTTCAGTTGAAGGTGGCAGGATGAAAAGCCTGCATGCGGGAACTATATGGTGGGGAAAAGAGGAAACCTAGATAATGGACAAAATGTGGTCATGTTTAAAAATAATGGCAACATTATGTCTTTGTGCTCCTTCTGTGGTGAGAGGATTAGGCTGTAACATTCGCATGGATATGGCAGTGCTGTGTGAGAAGTTTTAGGGAACATCCATAATTTAATGCATGTTTCCAGAAGTCTCTCCACACTTATTCTGACGTGAATTTTTCTGCTTACTTACTAACCTACTGCCTCTGTTTCTGTCAGATAAAGCAGAGCTGTCTTCTCTATTTGTTGAACACCAGTTGTTGTCTTGAATGTTTTCCACAGAACTTTTTTCTACATTTCTGTAAGTTATTTTACTCTTGTCCCTCTGAATTTTTAACTGAAAAATAATCGTTGCTGAGTTTGGTTTTTGCAGAAAAACGTTGGTAAAATTACTGTGGTTAATAGATGTTAAGCTATAACAACCCTGAAAAACCTTTGTAATCCATTCTCCTGTGTGTCATCAGCTTGGTAAGTTTTGGATACAAATAAAATTTTTAAACAAAGAAGCCTGAAGCGAGGTGTTCCAGGATAACCTTTTGTTCTCACAGCTAGACCTGGATGAAACTTCAAGGATAGACTCCCCACCAACCCCTCCAACACCGGCGTACTTGAGTTAGCTGAAAAGAGACATCTGAGCAAACAAAATGATAATTCTCAAAAAATTCACAATATGTTGTTTTATTGAGGGAATTCAAATGTTTCACTTCACTACAATAGAGACCTGAACAGAGATGTCTAAATCCATTTAGAAACATTGGAGTGTCTGACATCTACACGAGCCTGAAAGATGCAGCCCAGGAGGCAATGAAGACCAACACCTTTGCAAAGTGAGAGCTGGAGGCTGAGTGGGGAAGCCCAGAGCACGCAGAAAGACAGGAGACGCACAAGGTTTTGCAGCATAATATCACCCAGAGAACCAAAGCTCTTGGTTTCACAACAACATTTTTAATTTTTGTTAGTCTTTTTGTGTTTTGTTTTCTGCATCATGAAACCAATATATAAAGAAAAATACAAAAACTGAGACAATTCACTGCATTTGAAGCCACTGAAGAATTCTGTCCTATTAAAGAGTATTTTGGGTGTCGAGCAGAAAAAGCCCTCCCATCTCTCTCTGCCTTCCAAAATGAAAGAGAACCAACTCTTTCCATTTCCTCTTCCCTATCCAAATATTTGCAGTTTATTTTTTTTTATTTTGGGAGAAAATTGCCTAAGACTCTAAAAATTGTTTAATGAACTTGTGGCAAAACTGGCAAATCCATAGCAGAATAATTCAGTAATTTAGCTGATTATGTGGCTGATAAAAATTAATCCCAATAAGGATTTATATAGCTACAATATTATTAAAAGTTTATAACCGCTTGCTAATTGGCATCATTAATAAAAATTAATGTGGGTACATGCACTTAAGTATTTCAGCCCTTAATGAGGAAATGGACAGTGACGTGAAATGCTACTAATAATTAATACTAATATCTTCTAAGACAAATAGCATGTCCAAGACTTTCCCAAGAAAAGGAAATACGATTATCCAGACTGTATGTGGTGGCCATGAGTTAGCATTCTAGCCAGAGCTGTTGAGAGTAACGCTTGGTGATACAGATACAGATACAGATACATCAGAAGGAGATCCCATACCACAGAAAAGGCAGCAATGAGGCTGAACCTGAGGCACACATTTCTAATATGTCATGTTGGACATTTGTGTTTACTATCAGTAACTCACATTTGCCTTTGCAAACACAGATCATATCACTTCCCTTTCAGTATGTGGTAAAAAATGGATGTACAGGCACAGGGAAGATGCTTTGGCAGTAGGGATGCAGAACTCTCAGGGCAAGAGGCATCAAAGGCCCTGCAGGTCTTGTAGGTAGATCCTAGAGCAACAGTAAAAGCTGGAATCCCGTATCAGCTACCCGGGATCCCCGCACAGTGCATTTGGATCTGCTTCATACCAAAAGCATCCTACATGCTTGGTTGAGAAACATGAAATACAAGAATATACATTTAAGACCTTATCTTTTTCTGAATCTGAGACACTTTGCTCAGTCTTTGGAATGTACCACAGCACATCGTGATTACGGTCCCAGATCTTTCTCTGGAATGTATTTATTTACAACTACTTTTTTTTTTTTTTAGGCATTAGATGTCTTTTTGTATCATTCATATGACATTTTGGTGGTTCAAGAAAGCCTTAAAAAGTGGATGGCACAATTTTAATTTCCTTTGCTTCTTATAATATTTCAAATGTCATCTCCATCTTCCTGGGAGAGGATGATAGCAAACAGAATAAGAGGAGGGTTTTTATCAGCTAGATGAGAGAAAGAATCAAGGGTAACAACTGGAGTCTTTTTCTAGTTGGACATTCAAGGACATACCCATCCATTCAGTTTTATTCTTTTTCCTTGAGTCCAATTAATTAATATTTAATTCATTCCTATAAAACAAAAATTATTTCAGAGCAAGGAATGCTTGTATTCCATTTGCAAAATAGTGTATAGGATATTTCCTTATTATGAATTAAGGAGGGCAGTTGTACATTCCTGGTGCCCTGTTGAAGCTTTGCCATTAACCCAAAAAATTTTCAAGATTCCTCAGATGTAAGGAGGGAAAATAGATTAAATTCCTGCAGGGAGGAATTGAACACAGCTTTCCCAGTCCTGGAGGGCCTCTATAACCATAGTGTTACTGTTATAAAGACAGTTTCTATCATTACATTTTCAATCTCACTCTCTGGAGGGAAGCTAGATGAAAGACTTACAGAATGTAACTTGGATTCACTGTGTGTACTGCTCTGAAATACAGCCATGAGAGCCAGGGATTTTATTTTACTCTTATTTATTTTGTTCAAGGCTACAAGTCCACCCACAGATTAAATTGCTTTTATCAATTATATCTCAGGGTGACATAATGAGAATTAATTGCTATTTGTAAATTACAGTGATCTTTGGTATAAATTCCACTGAATATGTGAGGTCTTTTATTGATGTAACTTGTTTGACCATTTTCAGGCATTACATGGAGTAACTGGAAGTTATCTCCCTTGGGAGTTAATTTACCTTTCCACTATCCAACGTACCCTGCATTCAGAAAAGTATCTAACCAGGCACCACTTTTTCATATGATTTCTGCTCTTAAAATTGATTGAGAGTTTATACATAGGATTGCTCAAGTTTCCTTACAAGTTGGAGGCAAATCTTACAGTAAAGATTATCCTAGTGAAACATTGCATTTTTCATTGACTCTTCACTATTTCTTCTTTTAAACCCGAAGCATTTTTAAAGAGCAAGTTTAAAGCATGGTTGTAGAGATGTATGACACCTTTTGCTCTGCCCTTGTTGTATATGAGTAAATTAGTGCAATGAAAGGATTTAATTTACCCTGACTATTATATGCCATCAAAGGACTAATTTTTTCTATCTGTCTTCCTCTGCCTTTGTATTCTAAGTTTTGCCCTTCTTCATGATGGCTCACTGTGGTAGAATGTTTTCCCAAGGGATGTTTGTCTAGTAGGTAAGTGATTTTTTTTTGGATCTCGGTTAGAAGGTCACCTTTTTTCTGTTTACCTTGCTTTGCAGACATATATTCATCTTTGTGCTCAAAAATCCTTTCCAGCATCCCTCCTGTTATCTGTTATACCCTGTAATATTATTACAAAAATAAACTGAATTAGAATATTATATTAATTGCACCTACTTTTGAACATCCAGCTTGTAGATGTTTCCATCTGGGCTCTTGTCAGAGGTTTTTGTTTTGGTTTTGTTTTTTTTTAAAGCCCCAACCAAAAATAAACAAAAACCCACCAAAACTATAGAGAGAAATTTATAGAAGGTAAATGCGTATTTAGGTTAAACATAATTTTTTTACCATGAGGGTAGTGAGACACTGTCATGAGTTACTCAAAGAACCTGTGGCTGCCTCATCCCTGGAGGTGTTCAAGGCCAGGTTGGACGGGGCTTGGAGCAACCTGGTCTGGTGGAAGGTGTTCCTGCTCATGGCAGGGAGTTGGAACTGGATCATCTTTAGGGTCCTTTCCAGCCCAAACCGCCCCGTGATGCTATGATTCTACGAAACAGGCAATTTTAGAGTGAAGTTTATCTCATCTTGAATAAAAGTGTTGAATGTATGACAGAAGTCTCCTTTTAAAGCACTTTTTTTTTTCCATAGATCGTAAAAAGAGGCAGTGATGAGTATCTCAGATGGAGACATCTGTATTGTAACTGTCTAAAGCTAAAGAAGATGAATCCCATCCAGAAAAGAGAACTAATAGTACTATATCAAAGACCACAAGAATATATTTCCTCTCTCTTCTCTTCTAGGCGGAGGGGAATGCAGTGAAGCTGGCCACACATCACAAATAAGATAAAAGGCACAGCCAAAGTGAATAGATTAGCACAAAGCCATATGTAGAACCTCTCAAAGCTGCTGACAAATAATGTTGAACTTCTAACAAAATGCTGAAATTCAAAGCCTATTAAAAAAAAAAATAATAATGGGGGTGAGTACATGAAGGAGAAGGGGCTGGGGGGAAGACAAGTGCTATTAATTTAGTAAATCGTTCAGTGAGAAGGCCTATGGCTTGTCCCTTGAGGTTGCTAAGTGTTCTCCTGTATTCAGCAGAACACGAAAGGTTTACATCACCCTTCCTATCAAAGATATATTTGGGCTGCCTTCTCTCCAATCTACTTAACATCCTCATTTATATCTACCTCTCTGACTTCTATCAAAATTGGGCTCCTACTCCACTGTCCTGCTACATGCTGCTATTCTCCTGTCCATCATTAAATTATTGCCTTTTATTCTCCTCTTCCTCCTCCCTTCTTTTCTCTTCTTCTCCACCCTGCGTGTCCCAGAGGTATTTGCATTTGTGTGGCAAATACACTGATTCTTTTCACATGGTTTGCTCCAGCATGACATGAACTATTTAATTGTAAATTATTAAGTCATCTGTACTTTCCTGAAATGATTCACAGTGGAATGACAGGAAATTATTCCTAGTGGAATGACAGGATATGATATGATGAAATCACGATTCACATGCAAATTGGATGTCTGCTGATAGAAATCTGAAGTCCACTGAGAATTCACAAAAAGAAAATGCTGCAAGGCTTATCCATTGGGTAGATAATTTATTAATAGATAGCCCTTGTTTTAATACTATCTACTCTTAGTTGTTAAAACCCCAGGGGGATTTTTTTTCCTTTCTTCAGTTGTAGCTTGATGTGAAAATTTTAGATAAACAGCAACATTTCTAGTCTTTATATACATTCATACATACATATATGTATTTCCCCTTAAGTATCTCAATTGTCAACCCAACTCACATTATCCATATATACATATAATATAAATATTAAATATATGTATATTTTAAATATATATATAAGGACTGACCGCTAGCTGGCATAATTCACTGTAGTTTTATTACTTGAATGGAATTGTGCCAGTTTTATCCATGCTGATGTTCTGTAGACCACAGATTAAAGTGTACACAGACATTGTCATGCATCTTTATTTTTGTTCCTTCTACAAAGCTGTCTGCACGAATAATCTCTTTGGCTTCCTCTGATTCACTTTAAAAGTGTTACGTTAATTTTAAATGCAAATTGCAATAATTAAATTTGACCTTATAAACTATCAGATGTGATGGGAATTTCCCTTCCTGATTTTTTTATCTTAAATTGGAAAGGAACCAGATCAAACAAGCAGGGAATTTCAAAGTCAAAACAAATACCATCCATGGCTAGGGACTCTGCTACAATAACAAAAAAGAAAACATATGTATGTATGTGTGTGTGTTGTATGTGTATAATATAGATGTTAACCACAAAGTATCCAACATCTTTAAATTTGTTTTAGGACTGGCAGTAGCTCATCTTTCGTGGTTAAGGTGAAAAAAAAACCAACACAATCAAAGTGACCCACATAGATATATGTATTTTTTTTCTTTCTTTAATAATGGATACTTTCAGATACCTCCTAAGGTCCTATTCCTCCTGTCATGTTTAAAGGGTTTATTGTTTCCAGAAAAGCTTTGCTGCTCCCTCTGGAGACTGAGCTGATCTAAGGTAATATTAATTCTGTGCCTCTCGCTTGTCGGAACTCGACTTCAAACGGAATAAATGAGATGAGAGCTGAAAGAGAGGTTATGCAAGCTGTCATCCTCCATTGTGTTGGAGGCATCAATGACTCTCAGAACAAATTAGGTGTCACTCTACTAAATCGCAGTCAGAAAGGCAAATCAGTTTATAGAAGACTTATTTGGTCTCCTGGAAAGCTCTTGCATTCAGAGCACAGTTAATCTTCCTTTTCTTTCAGTAAATTTAAAAATCTTCATTTTTTATTTCTTTTTAAATCGAGATGAAGCAGAATTTCCTCATGATGAGTCATAAAGTTCCCCATACAATTTATGCTGATTAGTTCAGTCTAATTTCTCTTTCTTTAAAAGGAGAAAAAAAAAATCCCACAGAGGTTTGTTTCACTCCTAAAAGAGAGGTGACTACATACATTTTATTAGATTTCTTAATTTGGGGATTGTGGCTTGGGAAAGAGGTCTGTGGTGAAAAGAGTGTTTGAAGAAAAAAAAGAATATTTGTGAAGTTGCCAAGTATGAATTATTCCAGTTTTGTAAATCTCACTGATTCTATTCATTCTTTACTGAATGACTCTCAGCCTATAGGAAAGGAACTACAATTAGATAACTACCTGTTTAATAGTTTCTCTGGCACTTGATTTAACACTTATTTTATTTTAGTTAATTTTTCCCCCAGTAAAAAGGCTAAAGGGATTTTGCAATCTGGATTGCACAAAGAACTTTTTTCTTTTACAATCACGTGATGTGCAATCAGGTTTTCACCGAGAAAGGCATACTCAGCCACCATTTGATAGAAGAAAATTGCCATGTTTTAGCAAGATCAGGACAACTATCAAATATACCTCACGTAAACTGAGGTACCTATTCTAGTTCAACAATTTGTCTATGCAAGGGAGGAGTACGGTGCAAGAGGACCAGCTCTGCAGAGTGAAACAGCTGCAGTTGAGGGCCATTTTAAACTTTAAAATTTTTTTTTCACATTTTCTTTAGTCTAGACCTGTGAACTGGGACGCAACAGGTTCTGCAGGACATCAAGTATATATTTCAAGAACATCTCTTAGTTTTGCTTGATTTGAAAGACTTTGAGACCCCTCTGTGCTGTGCAAGAAGTGGGAGCAATCAGATTTCCTCAAAAGTACACTCCTGACAAAAACTGGAGATGTGACACTAGATTCTCATAAAGTTCAAGATAAATGACAAGCACAGATTCCTAAAACTAAATTGGGTCTCAGGAGTCATTATGTCACTTTGTGATTGAAGCTGTGACTTGGGAACCCAGTGTAAAGTTTCCAAAGACAAATCACATTTAATTTCCTGAATTTTAGAGAAATCTTTATACTTCAGCAGTGTTAGAGTGCTTTGGCTTCATATGGAAGACACGGAGAGAGCTAAATGAATAAAACTGAGTTTAGGGAAGGCCCCAAGCTTATGTAGAAATTCTCCAACCTTTCTAGTGGGAAATATGGAAGAAAAATCAGAAATTAACTCCCCTTATCAATAGTTATCTAAATACCCAACTTTCTCCTCAAACAGAACACATGAAAGAAGTCAATGTAGAGGAACCAGAGATGCTCCTCCATTGCAAATGGCTGAAAAACCATCCATGAACTTGATGAGTGAGGAGGTCTGTAACTGAAGGATCATTCTGCCGACTTTGAAGTAGAGACTTAAAATCGGTTCTCTTACCTTTTTAGCAAAGTGCTAAGACCGTACGCAAATTGGACTTTTAAAAATTAAGCTTTGTGACTCACTGCCATTAAAATGTTTCTGCATCAGGAGATAAGCAGTGTGATTTTAAATCTCCTCAGGCACAGAGGGGATCTGAACTCAGATCGCCCACATGCTGGAAGGTGGATCTAAGACTTAAGACATAAAAACAGAGTTAATTCCCTTCATTCCAACTTTAAAAATAATAATAAAAAAGACTTTTGCCTGAGCTTGTTTGTTTGTTTTCATAAAGACGAGACAGAGGGATTATGTTTGAACATCCCAAATGGAAGAAAATCCCTCTTTACTGGCAAAGTTAAGATGGAAAATTTTTGAAATGAGAGGGATATTTCTCAGCATTTCATAGATTCACTGAAGTTTGGAAAAGACCTCTAAAATCACTGAGTCCAAACTTTAACCCAGCACTGCCAGGTCCACCACTAATCCACATCCCCAACACCACATCTACATACTTTCTGAACACCTCCAAGGGTGATGTTACAACCACTTCCCTACAGACTGCCCCAAAAAACTTACTAATTCTCTGCCTCTCACATACAAAATCCTTTCTGTGGATCTTGCCACAGCGACTAGGAGGCTAAAAAATTAAGCTATATGTTAATGAATGGTTCAGAATCAAGATGTCGTCATATAAGAAGCCACATTACCCGGGAACATCACAAGAACTCAATGCGTAAGTGTTTATGGATTGTAAATTGCTATTGTAAAGTAAGACTTGCAAGATAAAAGGAGGAAGTAGGATCAATATCAGTGTCAGCTCTCTGATACTCAAATGATGACATCTCCCTTTTTCTCGGCATACTGTGAAGGCTCCTGAGCAGAGGTTCTAAACAGGAAACTAAAGGTTTTCTATAAGCATTTCTTCCAAATAATAAACATGTTTGGCTTGACTGAACTCATACATCATTTATACTCCCTATCTCTTGGTATTTTGCCTATTTGGATAATTGGAAAGATTCTTTGCAGAACCAGCTCAATTTTAAGCTCATATTGCAAACTATTCGAAAAAAATACATGTTTCATATTCATTTTGGGGAGTATTCATGGTGTAGGAGTCACTTTGATGAGTTTGATGTACACAATAAAGTAGAGGAAGGAGCGTTCAGACAGTGAAGCAGCACAGGCCTGATCATCCAGAAGACAGTGAAGAGAGGGGCATCCTTTCTAGCTGAAAGTTGTCTTATCTTATATTCTCCTCCTAAGATACGGGGCAAAATCAAGGTTAATCTTTTATGCAGAAAATATGTGCTTTCACATGTGGTGCTGTTCTGGAGATAGGAGTAAAGTTCTCACAAAGGCAAGTGATGAAATGTCTTTGTATGTTGTTCCCTAATCCTTAACTACTCAGAGATAAAAATGACGAAGTCCTCCCATAGATAGAAATTTGAAAATTCCTGAAGATGTTGAACTGTGTACGTAACTATAAACATGGGTGGTTTTTTTTTCCCTCAGACAATGACAAAGTTTAAGTTTACCTAAATGGAATTTCTAGAGATGTTTAAAAGTTAATAAAGAAACAAATCCTCCAAGAAAAGGGGATTTCTTGGACAAAGGGAAAAAACACACTGTGTTTACCACACAAATTGTATTCAAAGCAGTGAGAAAAACTAGGCATGCTGATGCTAAACCACACTCATGGTTTCACTTATTTGATGTGTTCATGGAGTGCATCAAACATGGGCTGAAAATCGGTGAAAGATGGGAAACAAAGGGAAGGAATAAATAGTCAGTGGCACAAGGTGAACAGTGGGATGCCTCGCCTCATTGTTCTGCATTAGATCTCGTGTTTGAAATCTGTATTAATGATCTTGAAAGAGGGTAATACTGAGGTTAGCAAAACTTGCAGATGACACAAAGTTATTTAGCAAGAACAGACCAGAGACATCCGTGAGGAACTTCAAAGCGACTTAGCTAAACCATGTGAGGGCAAACGAAGTTCAATGCCAGTAAATGCAAAGTAAGGCATACTGAAGGGAAAAAAATAAATTAAACTGCTTGTACATCTGACAGGGGTATACATTCACTGTCTCAACCCAGGAAAGGAATCTGGGTATCAATGAAGACAGATTTCTCCACCATATGCAGCCGTAGTTTTAAGAAAAAAAATTCAAACAAGATGTGAGGCTTCATAAGAACTGAAATGGGGATTGATGCAGTAAATACTACACAGCCAACCTATAAATCAAAATGTGGTCTCATCTGGAAAAATTTGTGAACTATCGTTTCACTACTGTAAAAACAAAATAATAAAAAAAATATGGAAAAAAGTTGAGAAATGAAAGTGATCTTGTGGGGAACAAAAAAAAAAAGAAAGAAGAGAAAAAATATCTGTCATGTAGAATGATTGAAAAGATTGGGAAGAGTTACGTTAGAAAGGAGAGGGACAAAAGGACATTATGAAAGGATAAAAATGAATGACTTAAGGAAGATAAATTAGGTGCTTCTCGTCTCAGCTAGTGGCAGGACAAGAGAATGTGCAATAAAATTAAAGAGGCTGGCAAGTTCAAAACACATAAAAGGCAACAGTGCTCTTTTTTTTCCTACAATGAGTGATTAAGCCAGGGAACCTTCTGAAACACCAGAAGTGATAACTAAAGGACACTTCAAATAAATATTTAAACAGATAGCAAGAGTTGCTAAAGTTGAAATAAAAAGGCCAAATATTTTTCGGGAAGTATTTGAAAGCTCTCTTTTTAAAGCTGGATTTCTTGAATATTCCTTTGAAGAGCTCTTCTAGTCTTGTGCTCAAATCTCACAAACTTTGGAGGAAAGAGACCCTGAGGACCTAGTGGCTCATACTGGGGTTAGTCCACATAATGTGATTTCTATATTTGAGCGTTTTGCATGCTGAGCACCAGTCTTCATGCTCTGCACACAGAATGCTACTTCAGCTTTGCTCCAAATATTTGTTCCAAGACATTCAGTCAGGGAGAATTCCTTGGCATCAGCACGAGCATTTAGGAGGGACACTAAGGATTTGTGTGATGGCCCATGTTTACTGTCCCAAGCTCTTTCAGACACGGTGCTCACAAATCATGGAGGTGAGACACTTGGCTACACGGATTCAGGATGAGTCCCATCAGAGCAACACGTGTCTTTCTCTAAACTATGTACAGAGCCAGGCTGCCTACACTGGCACAACCTGTTATATGTCCTCCCCCTCTCCTGGACTGCTTGCTTCACGGAATCATCGATATTTATCTTGCAGACTGCAGGTTCGCCGACTGAAGGTATGATGAATGCCCTTGCGTTTGTAGGCTGTCAAACACAACACGGCTTCCACCTCATTGAAGCCCTAGGTTGTGAAACATCAGAAGCTTGAAACGGGATCAGTCCGTCCTGGGGAAGGAGCAAAGGAGACACGTTTCTCCCTTCAGTCGTGAATGCCAACCCAGAGTACCCCAACATCTGACACTATGAGTGGTGACCCAAACCTCTGCTCTCTGGCAGCTCTCTGGCACTCCTCTTTACAGTCATTAAAATGGAAATGGCATCTGACAGACATGAACATCATTTCACTTCCAGCTCCCTCAATTATCTCCTCCTTTCCACTGCCCTCCCACTCTCTGTGTGGTGACAGAAATATGTTTTCAGAACTGTCATTTTAAAGAGTAAATACTTGAACCATCAATAACTGTGTGCACTTTGCCCCAGCTGAATGAAAACCTCCTTTGTGAGCATAGAAGCAAATGATGCACAGTTAAGTAGAAAGAAGCTACCTGAATGTACTTACTTCAGCTAACTATTTCTGTCTTATGATAGCCTGATTCCAGTAGATCAAAGAAACCCGGCAATGTTGTTTTTTTCACACTGTGAGAAGCACAAACATCATTTAAATGCCCCCTCAAAATATTCATGCATCAAAAATCCGTTGAAGGCTCAGTCTATTCTCAAGCTGGCTTTCAGCCAACATTGTTATGTTGTTGCTGCATCATGATAGAAACAGCAGACAGTAGAAAACAACAAACAGCACAGAAGACAAGTCTTCAAAAACAAATCCAAACAATTAAAAACAAAAAACAAACAACATTTTAGTACTATTTAAAATTTCAGTGATAGCAAAGCTCATTGATAATTGTTCTGTTATTGATTTAGTTCCACAAAATGAGATCTCAAGTGCTGAATTCTAGGATCCTGTATTCAGAGTTTTTCTAACCCTCAGTCTGAGGTTTTTCATTTTGTTCTGTAAAATATATATAGCACAGGGGTGTCTTTCTTGCTTGATGGAAATGCTGTAGCTTCACTGAAGCTGACAATTGCTTCTTTCATAACAAAGGTCAAGTAAGTAAGGAGATTAAAAGTAATGGAATTTCTCAGTATCTGGTGAGCTTTTTCCAAGACAAAGGATGAATAATCTTCCGTCAAACTATCGATATCTTCATCACCTCATCTCTGAGAAAGCTGTGGAGTTTCTACTTGGATGCCCAAATAGATGGAGAATCTAAGTAAGTTCTTCCAGTATTTAGTTGTCCTTAACTAATCTTATAATTAAAAAAAACCTCTCATGGTACACGGAGAAGACTTTTAGAGGACACAAAGAGGAAATCTGAGTCACTGAATGCAAAAAAACCCTCTTAGTTTAAAAGTTAAAATGTCCTTTGTTCTGCCTACATGGTCCTATCTCTCTTTCTCTCCATTCCACAGAATCCGTCAAACCCAGCCATGTCATCACCCCAGGAAGAAGTCAGAGAAACTACTAGGCTCTACTGAACCTGGACTGACTCAAAGGTTTCTTGACCAGGTATTGGCAAACCCTGTCCTCTCTGTAGAGACTGAGTCACTCTGCATCCAGAACTGCAGCAGCACAGAGATCCACAGAAGGGCAGCCTCATTCAGTTTCAACTGTACAGGTGTAATATCTGCATTTTCTTTTCAACCCTCATTTAATAATATATATGCGCATATACTTGTGCATATATATGTGTGTGTGTGTATATACATATGTATTTTCTATCTCTATGGTATTTGTGTGGGCACATGTATAATTGTAACTCTGGAGCAAGAAATAACATTCAGAACTACACTCGTAGAATCATCAGGATTGGAAAAGATCTCCAATATCATCAAGTCCAACCAATTCACTGAGTCTCAGCTGGACTATCAGTCTCAGATCAAGTCTAACATGAATGGCAGCACTCCCAGCACTCCTCCAGAGAGCTGCTGGTGGGAGGCAGACACGGGTTTCGTAGAATCATAGAAAGGTTTGTGTTAGTAGGGACCTTAAGGCTCATCTCATTCCACTCCTGCTATGGACAGGGCCACCTTCCACTATCCCAGGTTTCTCAGAGCCACATCCAGCCTGGTCTTGAAGACTCCAGGGATGTGGAATCCACAGCTTCTCTGGGCAATTTGTGCCAGGGCCTTCCCACCCTCACAGGCAAGAATTTCTTCTTAACATGTAATCTAAACCTACTCTCATTTTGAAGCCATTCCCTCCATTCCATCATTAGGTGCTTATGATCATGTATAGAGGTGTACACATAGAAATGTGTCTTTAGACTGAGTAGAAAAATGCCTTAGATGCCCATAAGTCTTGGTGGTTGTGAAAAAATATATGAAATAATTTAGATTTATGTAGATTTCATCTAGACTTTGGGAGATCTCCTTAGAAATCTTCATTTCTCAGCTTCAGTTCTCCAGTTCCTGGTCTGCTCTGTTGACTTCCAACCTCAGCCTCTACCTTTCCTCCACTGTGTGCAGCCATGGTGCCCTGGAAAGCTCTGTGATTCCTGCTTCAGGAGTGCCACACATGGGAACTGTGCAAACAAAAGCCATTTGACAAATCCTTATTGTGAGCAGGGCTGCCTGGACCACTTCGCTCTCTGCCCTTCAGCACTTTCACCACCTCTTTGGCTCCCTTGCAAATTCATGTGGAATTCATTGCTGGAGATCATCTCTCTGGTCTTGATGCCTTTCAGGCAAGGCAGGGCTGTCATTTTAGGCCTATGAGCTATATTTGCTGGTTGATGGATGCCTCCACATTGCCAACTGAAAATCATCCAGAAGTCAGCTACAGCAGATGTGCCATGTAATTACACTGTCAAGGAAGAATTCCAGACATTGCCCTAGTAATTTTAAGAATCCATTTCTGTCCATCAGAAAATTCTGAGTTATTTTTTCCTAGATATTAAGCATTTCAGCCATTTCTTTTCACTGTGATGAAATATGTATTTCAGCAGAATTTTAAGACAGAAAAGCCAAGATACGTCTCATGTGTTATTATGCCTATGGCTGATCTTGAGCTAGGACCCTAATCACCCTAATTACCCTTCCTTCCCTCCTTAAGATGTGTGGGACAGAGATCTGCTTGCAATCCTTCAGACCTGAGGTGACACAACTCACCCAATGGAGATGGTCTTTTACATCTGCTGGTAAGGAAGCTTACAATTCAACTGGCCCCCTAATTTGGGGGCCTCATTTAAGAGACTAAATGCAGAAGAGCTGAAGCCACAGACAGACAAGGAGGCCCATTTCTTTTCTTTATTAGACGTCAGATACAGCGCGAATTAAAGCAGAAGGTGTCAGAGTGCCAATGTTATAGCGTCTGATACACTGTGCTTTGGGCACCCTCATATTCAGGACAGTTGCTTAGCAACTGGGATACAGGCTGAGGTTGTAGAGAGTCTGGGATCTTTTCTCTGCCCAACACGATTAGCATGACTTGGATAAATTAGTTCACCTTTCTGTATTCCTCTTTCGCTTTATACATTTATTTATTCTGTCTCCCACCGAACGCTTCAGCAACTCCTTTGAAGATATCACAGCCTTCATGTAATGAAATTATTCATCTCCTGTGAAGCTGCAGATCCTGGACAATGACTTGGGTGTCACCTCCTATTGCCACCTGTCTTTCATAGGTGATCACCTTCTCCTTGACTGTGTTCGTCACCAACACAAAAGAGCTGCCATATTCACTACCTAGTAGTGAGAGCATTTGGGTAGGGAAGCGCTTTTAGTCTGGGTATGAAAATTTCTGAGAGCAAACCATTTCCAAAAATCTAAGCTGGCATTTGGCAGAATGTCAGTAGACTTTATACAACAACACTATCCAACTAGACATATTAGGAGAACAGAATCTGCAAGACAGCATACTTTTGGCTCCGTTACATATTCATACTACTGCCACAACCACCAGCACCAGAAAATAAAGACAGGTGGAAGGACAGTAGGGCTAACATTAGACCTTTGTGAAGGCATTTTTTGCTTGACTGATGGTTTGTAACTGCTCATCATGGACAGTGAGCTGCAAGGTTTTATCGTCCAAGTTAGGAGCTCTGGCTGATCGGCAGATGAATGAAGAGTTGGCTCCAAAGTCTGTAACCCTTTGATTTCATGGTTGTTTTCTGCATCTTGATCTCTCTGCAGCTGCCACCTCAAAGAACAGGGTGAGAGTAATTGTGTTGGCTTGCCTCCAAAGCCCGGAGGAGTAGTCACTTGCTACTCTCCCAGATTATCTGCCAGGCAAACTGAAAGGTTAATGATGTAGAGCTTGATTACTCTGGTAGAAAGAAAGCAGTCAGCTTGATCCAAAAATCTTTATTGTGTGTGTAAGGGAGATGTATTAAAAGGACTGAAAACTGGAATACGTTGTTTCCTCCATTCTGTCTTTGAACATGGGAGTATTTGCCTTCTGGCACATATGGTCTTGTAAGTAATAGCTTTTTGCTGCGCATACATCTTTTTTGCCCGAAGCTTGTTGTTTAATTTTAAGACATTTACAATAGTTTTGTTGTTAAGAAAGCCAGTCTTCTTCAATATCAGCAGAATAAACATTTGAACGTATGCATCCCTGGAACAGATTGAACACCATTAGTTGAAGTATGTACATATAAATACATGTTTTTGTATAAAAATACATACATAAGTGTGTGTGAGCGACACTGTATCTGTGTGTACACATATATGTGTGTACCATAAGCACATGATTTTTGGTGTTCATCTCGGAGATCAATGTAAACAAGGTCTATCAAGTGAAATGCATTAACAACTCCAACAACTTCACAAAAAAAAAAAAAGGAAAAAGAAAAACAAAGTGATAACAAGCCAAAATAAAAGCAGCCAGAACCTGCCAATTGAACAAATGAACAACAACAAAACTACAGGATTGGGAAGATGAAAGAGAGCTTAGCATGGCTGGAGACAGTAGAGTTTGGTTAGATTTAGGTGTTTATAAATGTTGGCTTCCTCTTTTAACACGATTCTGCTTTGTGAAAATGTTCAATATTAAAAAAGCAACAAAAAGGAAACTTTATGAACCCATATAAATTGAAATCTTCCAGCCTCTGGTTGAAAATCAGAATATTCTGGCTGAGAACTGAAATAGTGAAGCCAAAAGCCAATATATTTTCTTTCACAGTGGTTTATGGACCTTATAATTCAAAAGCATTTTTCTTACATTATTCCATGGTGGTTTGATTCTTTGGCAGAACCATATCTCGCATGATACCTAGCAAGGAAAAATCCTTTTGTCTCCCATACTTTACCTTACTGTGGCTTCCGAAAAATTTAAATTTTTCCTAGGAAAGAAAATTATCTTTGAGATTGGCTCTACATTTTACCTACCTTATGGTGGAGGACCTGGAGGAAAAGAAGTGCACGATAATTTGTTATATCTCTTCTCCTGCTGATTCCTGATTAACACAGACTGTGATTTGCAGCTAGTTTAAAGGACTTTATCTAAGAAGTTTCCACTTTGCCTTTTTACATTATTCATCTTCTAAATAGAATTTAATATAGTTATCTTCAAAATCCAAACTCCAACTAAGCTGTTTTTGTTGAGTTCTGGGTGGGTTTCTTGCTTCTATTTAATGCATTATTTTGACTAAATTCTCATTAAATAATGAGATATATTAATACATTTATTAATTTCTCCTTGAGCTTATAATTCTATTTTTGATGTCAGTTAAGCCCAGACCAGAGGTGCCTTTACTGTGTTCCTCGAGACAGCTGCAGGTTTAAGACCTGGGGACCACATCTCAGCCTCAGGGCAGGTGTGATCTCTGTCCTGCTGTGTTGGCTGCTCATTTTTGTCACCTTGTGTCTTAAGATAACAAAACAATGAACATGTGTGTGAGTGTTTCAAGCACTCCTGAGGAAGAAAACCTCATTTAAAAGAACCAAAATGTAAGACAAATCAATGGTACCTTAATGGTGAAAAATATGGTGTGCTCACAGCCACTGAGAAAAGAGGAATATTCCTGCAAGGCAAAGGCTTAAAAACCGAGATGAAAAGAACTCTATTCATAAGCAAGAAGGATACAAGTGGGAAAGGAGCAAGTGAAGAAAGAATTCAGGACAAATGTCTCAAAGCAGCTATGGGAAAAGCTCTTCAAAAATACAGAAAACATTCAGAAAAGCTGAAGAGAGAGGAAAGATGCCACCAAAGTTGCCTGGAAGTCACAAGCTGACAAGTCAAGGCAGGCTTTCAAAAACTAAAAAGTCAGGAAATGTCATTCTTCCTAAACATCTACTGAGGCCCTGGGGCACAACAAAGGAAATCCACTACAGCTGCATGGCAATTGGTAAATTCTTGTTATCATGCTATGTGCCAAACTCCTTTCTCTTTGCTTCTCTAATTCATCTGTCATCCTGTGGGGCTAATCCAGACACTGAAGGGACTTGTGTGCTAAAACGTCAATTGGGAGACAATCCTCAGCCCTTGATGGGGAGATGAATATATAAGAACATCTCAAAATACAAAATAGAGAAGCAAGGAGCTTGGTTCTGAGAGGAAAAAGTGGCAGAGAGTGGGCAAAAAAAATGAGGCCAGTTTTCCAAAACACGTGAGTTCAGTAATTAGCCCTAGAGCCATGGCTTTAAAGCAGACATCAAAGATTAATATCATGCCATGTGAAACCAATTTAATCCTATCATTTTGAGTAAATAAGGTTTTGAGTTCCTACAAAATAGAGGCTCTACAGGAAAACATTCATGACTGTAACTTGTGAAACATAAATGATGCAGTATGATGTGTGTTGAGGGAGAAGGATGAGAGTGTGTGTGTGCATGAAAACTTTACCTTTTATTTATCTGACAACAAATACAGTTCTGCGTGATCTCTGGAAGCCACAGAAGAGGATGTGTGGGCTTTCTGAGCTGGCTTACAGGCCACTGAAGAAACACAGAGGAAAGGAAAATAAAAAGCTACCACTTTGCTCAGCCAGTGACAGCAAAAGCTGCCTCTGCTCCATTACCTGCGCATCTTTCTTTGCATAGCAACCATCATATCTCTGGAATAAGATATAACTCTTTTCATGACATTGTGGCTTGTTCTTGGCTGCTAAAACCTTTCTGGTGGTCCAGGTGTGCCAGGATTTAAGAAAAAACAGGCTTTGGGCTAGTCCTGTGCTGTGGATGGGGGACCTGGGAACAGCCAGCACAGAGGCTGCTGAGAGTGCATGAGGCTGCTCAGGGACCCTCCTCTGCTGGAGGCCTCCACGGGCTGAACCCAGCAGTTTTACAAGTGTTTTGTGCCTCTGAAGTGTCTTCCTTGTGCTTTCATGTAAGGCATACCTGCCTCTAGGGGGTAAGTCTTCCCTAAAGAGGGGGAGGAATTTGGTATTTGTATTCCTCCTCTGTCTTTGTTATACCCCTGCTAATTACACCGCTGGAACTAAACTGAACAGAACATTAAACCACTTGTCCTTACAGAAGAAGGGATTTGAGGGAATTAACCTGCCCAAAAGATGTCTGCAAAGTACATTTCCTTATGGGAAACATCTACTCTGGTCCTGTGATTGAAGGTAAATACAGCAGATCACCAATGTGAGTGAGTCTTTACATATCAGTTTCTACTTGCAGCATTTAAAGAGACTAGGGCAGGTTAATTTAGGTCTTAAAATAAGACGATTAAAAAAAAAAATTACCTTTTCAAATACTGACATTAGTGCAATTCTCCTTTTTTTTCTCATTTTCATTATCTCATCTTTAAAGGTGACAAATTTGATGCAGTATTTATTACTCCAAATGGCAATACGACGTGCTTGAGAACAACCTCTGAAAACAGGGAAAAGGAAGAAAAATACACTTTTTTTGTGCATAAAAGAGGTGTTGGATAGAAGATTTTGGGATTTCTGTTCCATTGAGCCTGTTTCTTCACTTATTTGTCTTTCCTTCATAAATTTACCAGAGTGTCACTAAGTAGATGTTTAAATGTGCCTCCAGGCATTACTCTACGTGTAATCATCCTAGAGTAAATACATGTGTGATTGGTACAAAGCAAGAAAGATAGTCTGCTTTCATTTAAAGTGGTAAAAAAATCTCGTGTAGATTTAAAAGGATAGAGCATTTCACTCCAGATGTCCACTGTTTCAATTATCGTAGTGTTATCAGTAGCAAGCGGAACATTCATGTACTATAAACTTTAATAAGAAAAAGTTCATAAGATTTTCTTCAGATAATAGGAGCAAAATAAAGATAATAAACTCAGTAATAGACTACAAGGCCTCTCACACACTCTTCAAACAATAGTTTTCAGTTTCCTACAAAACAAGTGATAATCTTTATGTCAAGTGTGCACATTTGGAGACGGGGGATGTTATTTTCATCAGATCTCCTGATCATTGTTTAAAACAAAGGACATTATTGCGATGAAAAGCAAAGATTACTCTCATTTTTCAGACCATAGTATCTCTTCCCTTGCTCAGGGTGCCAGCAGGTTCACATTGACACTCTTGCTTGTTCAGACCATTGCTTTATTTTCATTAATAAAATAAATCATTAAACCCACCTCATCTTCTCTGCTGCTTAGCATGAAGTGACACCTGGGATGGCAGAGATGGCGCTCAGTGTCCTTAGTGCGTCTCAGTAGAACAGGGTGACAAACGGTCACAAAACCCTTCCCATTTCCTGTCAGGAGCAAGCCAGCAGAGAAACCAGGTGAATCAAAGAGTTGTGGGAAGCTCTGGGGCAAAAGTTCTATGAGGGGCAGCTGAGGGTACTGGGAGAAAAAGAGGTTCAAGGGCAAACTTTTCTCTCTCAACCACTGCCAGAAAAGAGGTTGAAACCCGGTGGGAGCTGGTCTTTTCTCCTAGGGAACAAGGGACAGGAGAAGTGGAAACTGTTCTTGGATTGCACCAGGAGGTTTAGATTGGATGTTAGGAAAACTTTCCTCACTGAAGACAAGTTGAGCATTGAAACAGGCTCGCATCAGAGTCATCATGCCCAGAAGTGTGCAAAAAATGAGTGGACATGGCACTTTGTGCTATGGTTTAGTGGTCATGGTGGTATTGCTTAAAGGTCAGACTTGATGATGTTTGGGGTCATTCCCAACCTCAATGATTTTATGATTCAAAATCTTTTTGCCTGAATTGAGGATAGGGGTAGGCAGAGTTACATCCTACACTGAAACAAGTCAGATATCGGACCAGGAAACCTTTTCACTGCATCATTTCATTACAGATGAGCAATTAGATTTCCAGAAGTTCTATGTTTTTTTTTTTTTCATCTGAAACTCGGTAATTTGTGGTGAACATGGTGATAAATCATTCACATGTTTTTATAAACTGAAAAGAATGGTCTGCTGCCTGCTAGTCACAGCAGCCATCTAGATTTCTAACTAATGTTTTCCAAATTAAGGAGCAGAATGAGTGTATCTGTATGTGTAAGTAAATGAGTGAAGATGACTGTTTTGGCTATTTTGGGATTTTTTGGCTTCGGCGCTACAAATTGTACCATTCATACATATTATGATCCCGAAGCACTTGAAGTCAACCACATAAACATATGTGAAAATCTTCCCAAAGCTTCTAACCCAATCATTCTGCTTTTGCATTGTCTGAGGGTTTTCTTATTCTTGATCTGTAAGGTCAGGAATCCCATATTTGATCTCTTGAACTGGAAGTTTCTTCGGAAACACTTCAAAACAAAATTTAAAAACAAAAAAAAAGCAGAAAAATAAAAGTGTTGGGTTTTAGCTGATAGACCATTAAAAAAAACCCCTATAATTTTACAGGAAACAACTAGTTGGGCATGCTTCTCAATCAATAAAGAGAAACCCAAACCCTTCCACAGTAAGGCAATATTCCTGTGCTTGTTCTCCATAATAAGATTAGCCAGCCCTGAAAAAGAACAATTACATCACTACAAAGCACTTTAGTTTTTGATCTTACAAATTCAGCTGCTGGAGTCATAAAGGACCATTAATTTCTTTTCTCGTGGGGTATTTTTTTGGAGCCTTTTTTATGACATGTCCAATTTAGGATGATGAGAATGATGTGTACCAAGTTTTAGTACACGTAGCGTGCATTTGTCTCTGAAGTCTGCAAGCATGTGAGTCATCATAATGGCTTCAGGTTGCAAGCAACATCAATGATGAAAACATTAAACCACAAAAACAAGTTGCCCTTATAATGGTTCATTTACTCTGGAGAAAAATAAATAACTAGATGAAATCTCTTTTAATAACTATGAAGATTATCATGGACTATTCATTTCATCTGGCAGACATTTGCAGGCTATCTCCTAGAGGATTATTATTCCTACATCTTTATAAATGGCTGTATATATTTATTATTCTTCTATTTATAGCCATGCTATGATTCACTCTAAGATTCAAGGCAGGCAGATCTGTAGACCAAAATTCTTGAAATTTAACCATAGACAGACGGTGGGACAGAAATTAGAGAAAGGTAAATAACAAGAAGTTTTATAAATGTATTCAAATCTGTTGATTATAAACAACACAATAACACGTTAACGTTGTTTCCTCAGGAAATTAGATCTTGTTGATAACTGACACTTGAAGGCTTGGTATCTCTGGATGTGACTAAAAGTAACTCTTAGCCTCCTAAGCTGCCAGTTCAGAGGGCTTGTACTTTTTTGAAGCTAAGGTGATGTTTGCTGAAAGTGGATCAATTTACAGACAAGGAAGTGATAAAGAACACCGGGAGGATTGGGACCTGGCGTGTGCCAGGATGTGAATGACAGTCAGGAGGAGGGAAATCTTGGATTCAGCATATAATTCTTTGATTGGGAATTTACACATCTAACCTGGAACTGGAAATTTTTCTCCAAGAGACAGTTTCCTGGCTACAGCACTTCTGAGCACTGTCTCTCAGAAACCTCTTTGGGCACATGCCGCTTAGGATCATTTAGCAGCAAGTGCTGAAATAGCAGAGAATTTAGATTTTTGTTCCCCAACAGGGATGCTGAGCTGCAGAAACAGAAAAACTTTGCTCTTTTGTCAGCAGTGGATAAAATATCATTTCAAGTGCAATGAGAAATATTGTAAACAAACTGCAATTTTTATTCTGTACCTTAAGATGAAAGCCAGTTTGGCTGCTTAATAACCTCACTCTAAAAAATCCGTCATGAAAGACAAGTGACTGCAGGTCTTATAAAGGAAATGCAGCTTTTTAAGTTTTGTAGGCAACTTTACATATTCTCTTCAGGAATGTGTTTCCTTCTGAATAGCAGTGCAATATTTGCTACATTCAAAACAAATGTAGTGCACACTATTAGGTAAAATGATTAAAAAACCTGCTGTTGATGCTGGCAAGCATCATTTCTGCTCATCTTTTCCTTAAGTGAATACTCACTGGTCAGCTTCTTTTAAGAATCATCCCAACAAACATAAGATCATAGAATAGTTTTGGTTGGAAGAGACCTTAAAGACAGTCTCATTCCACCCCCCTTCCACAGGCAACAACACCTTCCACTCTCCCAGGTTGCTCCAAGCCCCGTCCAACCTGGCCTTGAACACTTCCGGGGATGGGACATCCACAGCTTTTCTGGAAAACCTGTTCCAGAGCCTTAACCTCTCCACAGTCCAAAATTTCTTCCCAATATCCAATCAAAAAATGTGTCTCAGAGGGAAACCTGAAGGGAAGTAACAGCCTTGTGAGTCAGTTCAGAGAGAGGGCTCTGCATCTAACATCTCATGGAGAACATAACATCATGTCTGAGTGAGAGATTAATAGTAACAAGAATCTGTTAAATAAAGGGATGATGCAGAGATGAGGACAATTTTGCAGGGAGACCAAGTATTCAGAGAAGGACTCAGTCAGTGCTCAAAGTTTTTTGTTAGCTTGATATTCAGATCTGAATGCAATGACGTGATCTACTATCTTAGTTTCTACAACACTTTAGAAACCAGTCAGTACAAC
This sequence comes from Rhagologus leucostigma, assembly GCA_013397725.1. Classification (NCBI taxonomy): domain Eukaryota; kingdom Metazoa; phylum Chordata; class Aves; order Passeriformes; genus Rhagologus; species Rhagologus leucostigma. Next base: position 67,518 of record VZTD01003777.1, read on the forward strand.
CTCTGCAGTAAAAACAGTTATTCCTAATAACTCTTGGCAAAAAAGGGAGGTCTAGATGACTTAAAGGAGTGAAACCTAACCAGGACCCTTGAAAGGAATAAAAATAGGCTTTTGGAAAATATTGTCAAAGAAATTGCAGAAAAATTTGTAAATTAAAATAAAGTGTTTATATTTCTGAGTAGTAAGAAGACTACAATTTTAGCAGATTTGGCAAAACATCAAATGATGTCCTTATAGTGCATAAGCAGAGAGGGTGATAGATGTGAGGCACATTGATTTAAATACGTCTTTATACTTGGTACTTTGTGACATGCTCACAAGCAAATAAGAACATTTCAGGCGCAGTTTAGCTGCACAACTGTTCTCAAAAAGCTGTATTCTTATGTTCATCTATCAATAGAAAAGTGCCAGACTGTGAAGACATTGCATCCAGGAGTGTAATTTGAGTCTCTTCCAACAGAAGGTTCAATTTCATTATGAATTACTTCAGTGATGGATGCCCATGTAGGTGGTACAAGGAGCTCTGTGGAGAAATATAAAACAAGTACTCTATATGATAGAATGAGAATTCAGGCTGATCTTGACAATGTGGAAAAATGATCTGAATTTAGATAACATTACTGGAATGGAAAACGTAGGGACAAGGCTTTTTAGCTTGAAGAAGAGAAGGTTAATAGTTTTTTTAATAGGAAGAAGAAATCCCACAATTTTGACTGTCGCCATTTAAAGAAGCAAATCTGATTGGGAGCAAAGACAGTACTGAATAAAATTATCATAACTTCATAGTTTTGCGTACTTTAAATAGGAACAGTGTACAGGCTACTGCTCTGTCTGTGGTTTTGGATGCTTTCAAGAAAAAGTGAAAGACCCTGGGAAAGATACATTTGATCTGTTGCTTTGGTGGGGACAGAACACATTGCTCTGTGTTCTTGCGACATTGTACTTTTAGGGAGAGTTTAGCAACTCCCCTTTTACAGGCTGAAGAAAATGTGCAGGGATTTCTGTATCTGTAAGCAATGGAGAAACATCAAGGGTAAAGAACAGATCCTGGATCTGGTAAATGGAGCAGCCTTACTGGACAAGAGAGAGGTGAAAAGAGCAGATGAACAGCCATGGAAGATGTACTGGCTCTTTGCCCACTATATAGTTGAAGTATGATCCTGACGAGACCATGTAAATTGGTATTTTTAATTTGTAAACTGCAAAATGAGTCATTCAGAAAGATTACTGAAAATGGTGGACTCAAGAGAGACAAATAAGTAGAGAAGATGACTTACATTTCTTGATTATACAGGGCGTGCTGGGTGACTGTTACAAATTACCCAGGCAAAGGACAGGAATGAAAAAAGAAATAAAGCTGCAAGGGAGAGCACCTTGAAGAAAAAGAGGATAAAGCTGTGCATGCCTTCTAACTCTGTAAAACAATGAAGAATCGTTTTCCAAATAATGCATGAGAAGTTATCATTATGAGCTGCACCGGAGAAACTCAAGTGGAAAACAACCTGATCTTGTAATTGGTGAAGCAAGGCTGTGAGCAAAGGTGCTAATCAGAGGGAATTCATGTTAACTTACTTAACTGTAGAGTGCCAGTGGAGGAAACATTGAATTTTTATTCATCAAATAAAGGGAAGGACATTTGGATAGCTAAAAATTGTCTGAGCTTTCATCAGAGAGACACAAGGCACCTCCTTATAGTCTGGACAAAACTTAAACACACAAGCCCTATAGAAGACTTCATCCCCTGGCCTTTATGTGTGTATAGCATGAGGGATTGATAACACAATGAACTTCACATAGAGAGTGAAACCACAAAGTTAAATCTGAGGCAGCCTGCAGGAGTCTCAAAACTACTGTGGAGATGGCACAGAGACTTGAGGAGTGGTACCTGGCTTAGAAAACCTCTCATTACCTGGGATAATTTGACTGCCATGCAAAATCTGCTTTATTGTCTCATTCTGTCTTGCGTGAGGAGCATTAAATCAATTTTCTACACCCGCAGAACCAGTTAAATTAAGGTGAAATTTGATGTAATGAAAAATATCAGGCAGATTGCTCACATCTTTGCTTTTTTTTTTTTTTTTTTGGAAAGAAGTAAGTCTTTCTGAAGTGAAACCCTGTGCTTTAGTAGCTGTCTGTGGAAATGTTAACTCAGCCTATTTTATTCTACTGATTCAATGCCTTTTCTTCTGGGAAAGAAAAAAGCCATCACACATGGCAATACATGTGTGCATATTCCTACACGTGCTCTGCCCTGAGCCAGAAGATCAGCTCAGGAGATTGCAACAAGATAAAATTTGACAAAACACCATTTTTCAAGAGGTGGAAAACAGTCTTACGTGTGAAGAAGGTTTTGTCTGCAGCTGTTTGTGCTGGTCATGTAGCACTGAGTGATACAGCCAAGGGAAGCAGGGACTGCTGCATCTGGGCTGGTGGAGGCACAGGGATAACTCACAGAGCCTGGTTTGTGGTCCCTGCTCTATCTGAGCTTTGTGAATCAGAGATGGTATATTTTAATACAAATTACTACAGGAAATCCTCCCAACCAGATTGGTGTCTTTTACACAAGTATCATGCAATCCTACCCAGCTGAGCTATACATAATGCAGGGCAGATTTTGGCTCTGTCTATCAATATTATTTTAACCCTTTTTAAATTTTTTTAATAAATTATGCTACATACGATGTTTACCTACAGATTACAAGAAAAATACAGATTGGGCATCCAGTTTAGTTTGAAAATATTTACATGCTGTGCTGATAACCAACTAAAAGCACAGGCTGAGCAGCCTTTTCCTCCCTTGGAAACCACAGCCCTTTTCCATCCTTTGCCCCGAGGATCTTAGTTAGCAGAATACGATTTGTGAACATTTCCAGTCCAATCCAGGACGGAGCAACCTGCTCCTAGAAGCTGCCTGGTTTATTTGGTGTTACAAAGAATACAGTCTTAACCTCAAAAGGAAACATCTCTATTATCATACCTAGTCATCCATGTACAGTGCTGGTTAATTATTTATATAAATTTATACCAATTAAAGAAAGAGCCCTTCAGCTAACAGCAACCTGCCAAAGGATTTTGTTGTTTTTAATCATCCCTAAATGAGTATGAACAGTTTAATCTTCTGCTCTCTAAAAGAGTCTCCATCGACAGGCTGCAGGTAGAGGTACCACTAAATGCATTCCAAGGCATAGCATCTGTTTTTGTTTTGATATTACAACACACAGCTATTTCAACAGAGTAAAGTTTGGGGTCTTTTGTATATTTCCAACTGGAGCCAAGGCATTTTTTCCAATTGCAGTTTTGTCACTTCTGTTGTCTAAGGTAGTTCTTTTATATGTGGATTTCTTTTTAATGCAGAAGGAAAAGACAGGAAGTGTTTCCTTCAAGGGAAAAATGCCTTTGCTTGGCCAGTACCCCAGTTAGAACAACACCTTATATTCTTCTAGGAATTACTAGAAAACTCTTGTTGCCACTGCTGCTCTTCTTTTCACCTCCTTGGCTGGCTGATGCTTCTCTAAATGGCAGCTGACACTGAGAGGGATAACTTCTGATTTGGATGCTAAAATATGCTTTGATGTCCTTACATGTTTTGTGTAGGCTCCAAGTCCTTTATGCCTCTCAGCAAAATCACAGCCAAGCACTATGCATTATGGAAATGTGTGTCATTTTCTTCCTGATGTTTTCCTAGCACAATACTTTCTGCGAACATGATATTTTTTTGCTGTTCATTTTCTTTTTCCATTCTAATTAAGAATACGTTTTGGTCTAGTCTGGATGTGGGTTGCTATTGTGAGGTGGTGTGTTTTCTTTTTCTTTTCCCAGCAGCACAGGAAGGAATTGTTTGGCTCCTTCCATGTTCTTTTATCTAAAACATTTAAGTATAACATCCTTTAAAACATGTTATTTTTCCTTTCTCTTCTTTCCCTACATGTTGTAATTCAGCTGCTTTTAAGATCATAATTTTTGACTTTGGAAGACCGATTAAATTGGAATCTTAAAATAGTATTGATCTTGAATATATAGTTCCAAGCTTTGAATGAATACAATCCATATTGCCCAAGTTCTTGAGCTTCAAATCTGCATTTGAATAGATTACAGCAAGCTGAGAACTAAATATTTTCTCGTTGCTACTTGGAGTTAGAAAAAGTTTCAGGTTCTTTAGCCATTGAGAAGACAATATTAGCATGTCCCAGCATTCATTCACCAAACAAAACTCTGATTTATGTGTCCATACACAGAGATGTTTCTCACTAAAGTCACTCTGCACATGATCGAATCTTTTTGAAAGCTTAGCACTTTATCTAACTGTTTAAATAAAGGTTTCCCTTTCCAACTTTAGCAGCTTATTAAAAAAGGCCAAATTTGGCCCAAGACGCTTGCATCTGCCTGAGATTAGAGACCCATAAGCTCGTTATTTACACCACTTTCTTCCTCATGACGAACTTCTGCTACTGCTGCCCCACTGACAGCTCTGCAAACTGGATCTAACTTTGTCGTGCAAGGTCTCAGTAGGTCTCAGTAAGCAACAGGCATCATCAGCTCTGTCTTTTCCATGTGCTGTTCTGGGGGAAAATTGGTTTTCATAAATATGTTGTTTGCAAGACATTTTTTTTTACTTTTTTATTTTCTCCAATGCCCTTCCACCATACAAGTTATTCTTGGTCCCACTATTGCATGCTGGAAGTTGTAGTGCTAATACTAAATCTACAAGTATGGCAAATTCTTCCTTTCCTTTGCTTAGTGTTGGACTGACTGACAAGAGAGTCATGTGGAAAGAAATCATCATAGAACATCAACCTTAAAGTTCATCTCATTCCATCTCCTGCTGTAGCAAGGGACGTCTCCCACTATCTCAGATTGCCTCAAGCCCTGTCCAACCTGGCCTTAGACACTTCAAGGGATGGGACAGCCACAGCTTCTCTGGGCAACTCATTCCACTGATAAAAGACTATTTAGTTTGCAGCTGCAAATTAATTAACCTAGATTAGTTTTAAATTCATTAAAAGATATTCCTTAATGGCTCAGAGACTGATTGGGTTGGTTGATACCTTATCGTTGCCTGGCTGCAGTTTCCTGTGGGTAAGCTACAGCTACTCTTTGGAAAGTCTCTACTTAACAAGAGATAAAAAGTCATGAAACTTACCTAGGCCTGTACCTGTACCTAGGACATCAGAAGTGCAACAGGAGAAGGGGGCAAGATAAAAACCTTTGGTCATTGCTGTAATACAAAATGTCACATGCAGAAATGACTGGGGTTTATTTTCACTCATTTTGCATGTAATGAATGTTTCAGTGGTTTTATATATACAGAATTACGCCCACAAATGCCTGTTTAATGACCTGCAGCTAATGAAAATTGAAGCAATGAACATGTCATCTCTGATCCTTCCAAGCTTACATAACACAAATGTTTTTCAATCCTATACTGCTTCTCTGAAGGAATATGTTAGCAATTTCTCAGAGTCCAAGTAAGAAGCAGTGATAAGGCCTGTTCTCATGGGTGTGCTTCCTTTATCATCACTTTGACTGTACTGTTGTATCATACACTGTCGTGGAGGCTGGGAGTCTCCTTAGCTGGACAATGTGAAATGCTGCACCATCCAACAGAGTGTTTTACTCCTGTTTCATTTGAATGGGGACAAATGTTAAGACCATGTACAGCAGGAAGCTTTGAGTGCAGTAATTTCATAGAGCTTCTGAAAGGAAACATTTGGGAATTCTGCAGGCACTGCCTTAAAATACTCATTTAGGAGGTGAGCACCCAATGATCTTTAATGTATTTAGCTCTACAACACCCCTGAAAAAGAGGGAAGTGCTATTATGACTACTTTATGCTTGAGTAACTAAAAACGTAAGACTTAGTCTAGAAAAGGTATTGTACCATCAGCCAGGGGATACATTTTTGGGTGGAAAATCTCATGCCTTCTTTTCCTCCATAAAGTGAAGAATTATGAATATAGGCACATATAGATTAATGAGGTGACCTGCTTTACATTATCAGTGCTGTTTGAATAGAGATAGGGTGCAACTGCAGACCTGACTAACACTGTCACCACAGGGCCATTTTGGTCCTTCCTTTGGGCTTTCTTACTGCAAAACATAAAAGCTGTTTTGTTCTCAGGTCACCTTTTGCCTTTGAAATTTTTTTCTCCTAGTGGCCATGTCCAGCTGTCAAAGGACAAATCTCAGTTTATGAATGAGATCAAAGTGCTCCACAGCAGTTATATCTGTTCCTGTAAGTGCAGGGGCACTACTGCATTCTTTTCTGCCAGGACTATGGCCTCGCTCATTATTTTGCAGAGAGGCCAATTTATAGGAGACATGATAAAAATACCTAGAAGCCAGGAACACTCAAAAATGAATTTAGAACAAAAAAGAGTCTGAAAGGATGTTTGATATGGGCTTGACAGCTGGAGTAGGAAGCGAAGGCAGCAAGGGGAAACTTACCCAAGATATAAAGCTGAAATCTTAATAGACACAGCAAGACAGAGACATGTAGTGAAGTCAGCAATTATATCTGCCCAGTGGAGATATGAAAATTCAAGTATCAAGCTTGCTTTAAGAGCCCTTTAAGCAGGGGAATATTACCAACAGAGATGGTGGGACTGTTTGTTTCAGAAACGTAATTGTCACTAAACTACAAGGACTGTAACCGTCCACAAGGCTGGCAGCATCATTGTTAAAAATGATAAGGGTAAGGGTAATTTTTTGCCTTTCCCTAATGTCAGTATCCAGCAGAATGGAAGGTAGCCTGCTTCCCTCAAAATATCATGGAGAAAACAGCCATGAACATGATAGCGCCATGGACAGGCAAAAGCACAGAGTTTGCAGAGTACAGCACTTCTCAGAACACTCAGAGGTGCTCTGTGGAGGAAAATGATGCTCAGCAGCTTCACTCATCCCCTACTCAGAGGAATGTACTCTTCAGGTTTCTTAGATTTTGGAAAGCACTACCTCACAGAGAATCTCAGAGTTTAATGTGACACCAAGAATGACACACCATTCTTATGAAATCTGGAGATCATCAAAGATTTGAAGCATTCTAATGCTGTGGAACGAACAAAAAAAAAAATTACAGATATGGGCTAATATTGGGAAGGAAAATATTTTTGCTTTAGTTGTTATAAAGTATAAAACAAGTGTGAAGATGAAAGCAAAAACAAGAAGATAGGTGGAACGAGAGGATTAAGCATTAGCGAGCTGGTGCAGGGTGCATTGGGCAAGGAGTTTCTTTCAGGGAAGATCCTTATTTTTCAACATCTCTGATAACCTCGACAAACATTACTAGCAACATAGGGTGCTCTCGACCTGAGGCTCTTCAGTCTTGTTTGTTCTCTGCTTTGCTTGTGTTTAACCCTGCCTTCTATTAAAACTGTGGAGGAAAGAGTCCATGCTGCTGGCTACTTCTCTGTAAGCTCAAATAGGGCTTATGGATGCAATTTTGTGTGATTGCTTGTGTTTTAAGGAGTAAACAATTTGAAAATAGATATTGTATAATTTATATTTATGAAATGGACCATTTTCTAGCACACTAAGGGACACCTTGGCTTCGTAAACCCAGTTTGGGGAAAGTTGATTGAGTGAGACCAGATCCAACACCCTCACCCCTGCCACAAAATTCCTGATGGACTATAAACCAAATGCTAACTCAGATTATCTCTGTGTCTATACCAACATTGTAAAAATGAAGCATTTATTTTTGAGATAGACTTTTGTATATTTCAATAAACTCTTTAAAAACCTCACTTCCTGATTCAGTCCCAGTCCAAACCTTTAAAATATCTGAGGAATTGCAGTTATAAATGTGTAAAGAATAATAAAATAATTTAAAAATGGGGCCAAGACCAGGAACAACATCATGAACATGCTGGGTTTTAAGAGGACTTTTCTTCAAAACCACAGAGAACAAACATGAAAAACTCGGTGTGTAATGAATGTTCAGCACAGCCTTCCTGATGTTGCATCAAGTAGCAGCTGCTAACACCTCAACGCACTGGAGATATGTTTCCTCCTTCAGCTGGTTGCATACATTAAACCAGAGCCGTCAAGGAAGAGAGTTACTGCTCAAATGTTCTTATGCTTCTCTGGGAATTGTATTATTTCACTGTCCCTGAAAGATGAACAAAGACGGTGATCTCCACAATCTTCCTGGATTCAAAGCTTCTGGCCAGTAAAGGGTTATGGAAAAATCTTTCAAGAAATAGATGCACTGAAGTAAATGTGCTGGCAACATTTCAGCATCCTGAAATATGTCTGTTTCCCTGGCAATTTCAACCTCAGTGTCTAGTTTAAGTTTGGTGTGGCATTTTTTCTCTCCTAAAGAATTTAGGTGAGAACACTCTGGGCATCTCAGACGAGTCTCACTGGAGGGGGTGAGACTTTGCACAGGACCAAGACTAACCCAATACTTTTCTCTAGTGCAGGATCATCACCTGTCCTTGCTGTCTGCAGGTCCATGTAAAAACAGCACAGAGCAGGGTCCCAGAAATTACAAGACTCATATGAGTCTGCATGTGTAGTCAAATACAGGCAATTCTTTTCTTTATCCATGAGGTCTAACTGCTGGAATAATGTAGGAGATGTGTGTAAGCCCTTCTTCTCCACAGAAGAGCCAAAATGGAAAGACCTGGGTAGTATCTGTTGGCTGGCGCAGAGGAAGAAACTGGTTACACAAACAGGCCTAACAGTTCGTGATAGCACAATGAGAGAGTGGCTCATGCAGATACTTAATGAACTGAAGAAGATAAAAACGTCTGATCACTAACCTGAAGTCAGCCCGCTTACTTTATTGCTAGTGCAGTAGTTAGTTATACAGGAAAATAACTAGGCGTGGGGTCCTCAGCTCAAAAAAGACACAGAATTGTTGAAGTAAGCCCTGAGGAAGCCGTGGAGATGTTCCAACGGATGGAGCTATTGGAGACAGGCTGAAAGAAATAGGGCTTTTCAGCCTGGGGAAGGTAAGGCTTCAAGGAGACATTAGAACCCCTTCTAGTGCCTGAAGATGATTTATAAAAAAGATGTAGAGTGACTTTTTCAATAAGCACGTAGGGATAGGACAAAGTGAATGGTTTAAAAGTAAAAGAGAAGAGATTTTTAGTAGATGTTAGGAAGAAATTCTTCCCTGGGAGGGTGGTGAGGCCTTGGCACAGGGTCGCCAGAGAAGCCATGGCTGCCCTGTCCCTGGAAGTGTTCCAGGCCAGGTTGGACAGGGCTTGGGGAACCCTGGGATGGTGGATGTTGTCCCTGTCCATGGCAGAAGGTTGGAATGAGATGATCTTTAGCATCATTTCCAACCCAAGCCATTGCATGATTCTATGAAATAAGTACTCCCGGAGTATGATTTATTTCACTGAAGAGCTAAGGTGCCATACAGAGGTATCTCTGTATCCATTTCCCATGCAAACAGTTGCCAATGAGTGACATCCTCCTTTAGATTACTCAGCTGGGAGTATAAGCATTGACAGGACAAATACTTTTTTTTGTTTGTTTTGTTTTATTATTTTTGGTGGTTTGTTTTGGGTTTTTGTTGGGTTCTTTTGTTTGTTTGTTTGTTTGTTTTTGTTTGCTCTTTTGTTTTTTTGTTTTCAGGAAATTTCTTTCCTACTTAATATTTATTTACTTACATCTTTCACTCTGTGTTTTCACTATGAACTCTTATGAGTTACACAGCAGTGTCCCACAAAGACCAGCAGGGAAGGCACTTCATTTTCCATACCTGAGTGTGTTCCCCAAATAAATTCAGACTGGATTTTGTCTATAATGAACCGATTAGCTGCCTTGGATGGCAAATGCAGACATGAAACAGTGCACCATGCTTCAGATCCCACAATCTTGGGATCACATGGATGCAAGCCAGTCTATGCCATTTTGGCTAAGAACCAAGATACTGTGAAAGATGTGGATAACAAAGATGGTTCAGGCGTGACCAGCCTGGCCCAGACTCAACTGACTCTGGATTTTGAAGTCATGTTTGATAGCTTTTCTTCTCTGTATTTGTGTGAAGAGAAGGAAGTAGGGAAGAAAAGCAATAAATTAAGAAAATATTGAAGAAAATGTCCTGAAGCCAAGTGTTTTATACTTACCTGCTGCATCTTATTAAGTCATCTTGTTATTTTTTTGCATTGCTGCCACAAGCAGATTTATTTGGATCAAGGAAAACCCAAGGTACTATTATCAGGCAAATCCCACCTGTGTTTACTTTTTAAAATAAAGATTAAACGCATACAACTTTTAAACTTTAATGAGTTTGGGTCTGTTCTAGCTGGGTTGATTTGTTATCCCAAATCCTTGTGCCATCATATTAATGACTGCTTGCACCAAGGGGCATACAGGGTAATCCCGCATCTCTGGCAATGTCAGCTCCACAGTGATTGCTGTGTAATTAATCAGAGACTGCTGCTGGAATGAGGACATTGTAATCTGATGCATAATGAAACTTATTAATGGTGTCCTGCATAATTTATGGGATCTAAATGTACTAATGTAGGTATAACATATAAACAGTTTTCTTTCATTAACTCTATGAACTAACATGCAATGAGATTCTAAGGGCTGGGATCTTTAATTTTTCCAACTCTTGTTGAATTGGCCCATTTTAGCAGATGTACAGGCGCCATTGATTTCCTGTAAAACCCTGAAAGAAGCCACCCCTACAAGGAATATTTGCAAACATTCTGTTCTACAGTATTTGTGTTCCCGTTGTTCTTTATCTGACTGAGGTTTGAAATCCCACTGGGACAAGCACTATATAAACATCAGCAAAGAACAACTCCTACCCCAAGTAGTTAACAGTGTGTAAGGACAAAAAGGAACCAAGAAAAGGGGACATTATTTTTTTCCTCAGTCTCTTAAGTGGAGTTTTGAAGACAGGGCCTGAAGAACTGAGAAATTAGTAACCAGATGTATAAAAATATTTATCCTGGTACTTTTCCTAGTTGGCTATTTCTGTTGAACTCCTCAGCTTTTAGAGATATACAGGTACTTAAGTATGTGACCAAAACAGAAGATATATGGCTAGGAACACAGCAAGCAGAAGAAACAGCATTTAAACTGGCATCTTTTTAATCCCAAAGTACTTACTTTAGGAATAAACAAACAACTTTTTTTATAACTGGTTTTGAAAGTAAGGTTTTAAACCACCAAAATTAGATATAAATATGTGCAGCCACAAGCACCCTCTTGACCCGTTTGTTAAAGGAAAAATTTACTCCCAACCAAGATCACACATGCCAAATTTCAGTTTTATTTTAATTTTTATGGTTGTCGCTATGAACACCTGAATATAGTGGTTTATAATGGCTCCTCTGACAGGCTGTTACAACTTCAATGGTACTAACAATACTACTATAATTAGTGACTTTTGTATTGTATTAACAAATGCCAGAGTGTGCTACCAGTCTTCCAGATGACTTATCCAGGTTTTAATTAGTGTCTATCTTTCTTTTCTTTGTGGAGACATACACTTACTAAAATGACTCAATGCTTTGCACCGTGTACAGGTCAAAATATCCACCTGTCAAGTGGGTTTAGAGCTGCATGGAAGGAGGAAACGACTTGCGACATTTTATTAATGGAACAGATTGCATATTTCTCTAAATAGAAATGGGAAGAATTGTGTGACAGATGGATCAAAACCTTCCCGTTGTTGAAAACCAACAGATGAGACAGATTTCTCCTATGGCACTAGCTGGATAGCAAGATGCTGATTAACCAGATCTGAATGAATCTTCTGCCCCTTGGCTCGGAGTGTTCATGAGGCGCTTAAGCACTGGGTGATTTTTCTGTATCATATTTTACATCTGAGCAATATGGGATGTGGTGTATGGGTAGGCACACATTTGCCCTTATGTACATGTATAAATTTCAATGCAGGCACACACATTAAACCAGCACTTTAAAATAATTTCAATTTCCATAAAAAATTGGTTCATAATCTCTGTTTAAGTTGCCTTTTACTAATCCTGGAGTATGTCCAGCATCAATACACTTATATATGAATAATATTGCCTAATTTAGTAGGAAGTCCTACCTATTAGATGATTAGAGCCTTCATTACAAGGCTATCAGCTTAATGTTACTGAAGAGAATTTACCATTTTTTGAAACATCTCCCATGGCACAGTAGTGATTGTGCAGCCTGAGAAGAGCAGTCATGTAGAGTGAAACTGGAATAGCAGGATTCCTTTAAGCATGTTGTTAGCCACACATTAACCATTACAGTTTCTGTCCCACTAAGAGTTACATAGTACTTCATCTACTGGATGCCTTTACTAAGCCACAGAAATGCCACTCTTCACTTCTGTCTCCATGAGTGCAGGAAGCTTTACCTGTTTGAACACCTATCGCAGGTTTCAAAGGCACTGCTTCCATGGCCTAAAGATAAAGGATGCTTTTAGTTGTTTGGTATATACTTTTTTTTTTAACTTTTTAGGCGTAAAATGCAGATGCCACTTGTGAGGAACTGTCGTTTGCTCATGAAAGAGCACATCAAGACTTTTGCTGTCACTTGAATAGGAGGAGCTCAAAGAAGCTGCTAATGCAATAATGTACAATCAGGAAGCAATCATGAGTGAAGGAGGACAGGCACATAATCCCCCAGCCTCCAGGAGGAATCTGGCAGATGAATCTGAGCGTGAGGATTGATCCCTAGGTATGTTCCCTGGAAGAGCAATAGAAGTGATAAAGGCACTGAAACAGTTCACATGCGATGCACTGGAAGATGAATTACATGCATTATGTGTGTTTTTAGCACAGTCAAGTTAAGGGCTTGACACTTTGTAAAAAACCAATGGCTTGTTACACAGAAGTCATAATAGTTCCTCCTGGTCCTAAAATCTCCACATCTGGCATTTATTCCTAAAGAACTACTCTTGTGGGACATATGTTTCTATTTCTGTAACGGAGAGAAGATGGTGAGGGAAAGAGGTTCATTGCCACCCTGAGGGTTCACAGGGCGATTTGCATAAATACAAACCAGTACCAGGAAGGCTTTAGCAGTTTTACTCTTTAGCTGACCGCAGTAGAGCTCGTTGGAGGAGATGTGATAGAAGGTTTATTAGACTTTACCACCCAGGAAATACTGACATGTTTAAGAAGATGCTCCTGTGACTCACAAAATGCTGTGCTAGCTCCAGTAATATTTGGGACTTTGTAGAACACTGCAAGACAACATCCATTTGTGGGATCATGAATTACATCTCAAAGTACCTTTGTGTTAAGTTCTATCACAGTGATGTAGGATTTAGTGGTAACTGGTTACAAGGCAATTCCTGGGACAAAAAATATTAACCCGATGGAAAATTGCAGATACATTAACAGGCACTAGTGCAGCAATAACTCCTTACTGCACTCTAAATTGTATGAAGTACTTTATGACCTCTAGGCTTTTTCCTCCCCTTTTAACTCTGCAATGCTTAATAAAAGTTATACTGAAACTGCTACACTGGCTTAGAAAGTAAGAAATTAATTATGAACACCCCATTTAATGCTGGAGGAGTACAGTGTCCACAGTTTCTTTAAAGCATCAGTGAGGTAATTTCACTGCTGCCAATTGAACAGTTATACAGAACACATCTAAATGTGCTCAGTCAATGAATCCTTGGAGTGTTTCTGCTTCATTAACTGTTTACATGGTGACCTCAGTGGAAAGGCTTCAGCCTGATAAAATGCCTGCTTTGCGTATTGCCACAGGCAACAGCAGAATATCTGTCCCTGATTATTCATGAAAAACTCAGAATTTAGAAGTAACTCATCAGCTTGCCCAGTACTGCCACAACACCTCTTGCTGTGTTAGCCTCTCAGCAGCTTCTGTAATAGAAGGCAATAACGTGCCCATCTTCGGTGCCCTCCGTCTTCCATCAGCCACAGTCAGAAATTTTCACTGATGTTTCATGAACATATTTCAAGTATTCCAAATCCTGGACATTGTATCTGAATGGGATAACTACTTCAGTCTCTTTTAATGGTGCTGTTCTTTTCCTCATGACTCACAATGCCAAGGAAGCCCATGATGATTGAATTTTATGGCACTGTCTTCCAAAGTAACAACTTTCTAACTCAGCACAAAGTGAAGAGGAACAATTTACCTTACATGAACTGCTATTTGGTTGACGAAAATAACCCCCAGAAGAACACTGGCTATCCACATTATTACCTTGGATATCCCACCATGGGGTTGTGCAGAGCAAATAACACTCACTCATCTTCTGTTCATATACAAAAATATGGATAAATAAATGGCATAAGTTTAAATTTCATGATAAATGAAATGATAAGAAAGAGCATTTGATAGATGCATTCCAGCTACCATGTAACTCAGTGTAAGTCAGAAACCCTTCACAATATTGCACTGGCTTTATTCTGCAATCCAAAGGCTAATGCATCTTTTTGTTGATGAGATAAAGCTTTCATGGTCTCAGAACACAATAATGGCATAATAATTAAGCCTATGTGGTTGGCAAATGCTCTCTCTTCCCTTTTTCCATTCAACTTTCATTTACTACCTAATGAGGGCAAAAGTGATCTCTTTATCTATACATTCAGATTATATAAAAGATTATACATAAAATTTTAATCCCCATATTCCATGTAGGTAAGGAAAACTAGATTATGCTGAATATCAGAAGGGAAACCTTGCTTTAAGCAGGCTCTATTAAATACGCTTAATTATCTAAAAGAACAACTAAAGACCCTCACTCAATACTTTATTTTAAGCTGCCCACTGCATGCTGCAAATTTTATCTATTTCCCCTGAGACACTCTTACCGTGGTAGCAGAGAAATTATGGATCGTAAATAGAGAAGGAGATGTACTTTAGTCCTCTGCAAGAATACCATTGCTCCCTAGAGGACAGTTGGTAGTGATGTGTGTTGTCTGCTATTAAAAGCCATGAGTAAGGGTCTTCTGCTGCTTTTTTAAGTGCAGCTTTGATATTGCGCAGGAGGAAGATGTACAGCAAAGCTAAATCACAACAGTTCTGTGGCCATTTGCACAACATGGATTTTGTAGTCCCCTGCACGGACACAGGCTCCTGGCTCAGAGGTGACTTTGGCAGCCCTGCAGTGAGTCTTCAGCAGCTTCAATGCACTCACTGAAAGCCACTCTTTTGTGGGACAGTCTGTATTCCCCCTCAAGAACCATACTTCTATGGAAATCCACAACTCTGACAACTTCTAACACAACAGCTCCCTGCAGTACTTCCAGCATTGTGGCTGTTAAGGCTGTTAAAAGAAGGCTTTGCAATCCAGGACAAGAGAGCGAAGATGTGAGGACAAGTCGAACCAGATCTTTTGACGGTGGAAACCGACACAGTTCCATTTATTTTGGTTCTGTAGCATCAGCTACTGCTGTCTGAGGAATCAGCCATGAAAGAATAAAACCTTGGATTTATTTTAGGAATATCTTCTTTTTGCCTGCCACTTTGTCTTCGTATTTTGAAAAGAAAACCCATGGAGGGAAGGAATCTATGTTCTATAAATTTAGTTGTAGTCAATAATATTCAAGAAAGAACCAATTTTTATTTAGGACAGTTATGCTTTCAATAAACGATTATTCCCCATTCTAGATATCAAAATTTAGGCAAAATCTTAGGTTTTCATGGTTAAAGTTTTAAATTATGTAATTTCTTCATGAATGTTTAAATGCAGAAAAAACTATATAGATATTTCTACATCTGTTACCCTCTCCCTTAGTCATTAATAAGATTTTAACTTTCAGGGATCTTCTATGAATCACAGCAAAATAAACATATAAGCTTTTAACTTCAGTGAAAACACTATGCAACAAATAGTGCAATTCCTAAAAATGGCAAGAATGTCAAGAAAGTTTCCCATTGTTTTTCAGGGTCATGTGGTATGTTTACATACATAATACCATCTTCCCAAAGCACACAGGTGTAGATTCTCAATTAGAGATTTTATCACTCAAATCTCTTGATTTTAAGGAAGTAAAAATATGAAAATATGCTCAACTAGATAAAATATTTCCTTCTTCCTGAAAATGGATTTCTGTTCCATTTAATTTTGAGCAAAATGTGTTTTATTGCAAACACAGTAAATTGAAGTATATTTTCCTCTGATTTTTTCAAGCTGGGGTTTTTTGCTATTAATTTAAAATAGTTTCTAAAACCAACCCTAGATTAATTGATTGTAAATACTAGCAAGTGCCACTTGTTAAAAAAAAATGAAGGAAAAAATCAGTTTGAAATAATATGTTGCTAAGCTTCTGAGGCAGCATCATTTTGGTTACAGTTATTATATTACAGATGGCACTTTCCGTCTATCCTCTGACAAAGTGCAAATGCAGAATGTTTCATTTAGGTCTGCCATGTAGATGAAAAGTCAACAAACAGATTTTTATTTGCCTTTAACTGTTAAAAATATATCTTAACTGAAGAGAGGAGAGGAGAGGGGAGGGGAGGAGAGGAGAGGGGAGGGGAGGAGAGGAGAGGAGAGGAGAGGAGANNNAGGAGAGGAGAGGCCTGCTATTTTCTCATTTAGGAATTAACGCATGCACTGAGGAAAGAAAGTTTACAGATATTTTAAACTTCAGCAGCAGTTTTGTAGCCAAGGTAGTAGTCAGCATATGTTTATTTGACCGTCTGCTGGTTTAAAAACATTCTCAAATCAGATTAGAAATGTTTGAGTCTTCATTTTCAGATACTCTGAAAGTTGAGTTCTCATTTCCATCACTTGAAGGTCGTATAAGTTCAATGATTGAGCTTTTAGTCTCATCCTATGCAGGTATAAACAGAGTAGAAATAGAATAATGGAGAAGGTGGATGTCACTCTTTCCATGGCAGTGAAACAAGAGGATGAGGTGGAAGTTTTGTCCCATCTTTTACCCAGCACCTCAAGGGCTGGCACACTCTCCAGCAGCATAGCAGACCCAGTTTCAGTTCACTCTTGCTTTCCAAATCAAATCAGCATGGGACTGAAGGGGACATGGGTCACCAAGTCTTGCTCTCTGTAACTGCAGACAATTGAATCACTTATGTTACTCCCTTCATAAACGTGTGAATCATTTTTATTTTGATTTAGGAACATTCAAAGACCCATCTTGCCTAGCCTCAAATGCACTCTTGGCTTTTACATAATTCATGGTCATAGGAACAATAAGAGCCTCTGTCTGGTATAATTTTCTTCACTGTAGTCAGCATGTATGTCTTGAGATTGCTCAGTGACTGAACTCTTAAATTTGCTTAGGTTGCTGTTATTAATAGTGCTTCCCTGAAGTCCTGGCTGGTACAAAAAATGGCATTTTCAAACTTTTGTGACCTGTTAATACTGCAAATGCAATTAGGAAGGACTGATAAGGAAGGCTGTAGTAGGCTAAAATTGTAAATGGCAAAAGGAAAAATGTAGCAAAAGTTGTGTTATCAAAAATTGTAGTAGCTTTGTTTCCCAAAGAAAAGAAAACATTAAAATCTAATTATTTGTGACCAAACTTTGACCACATTTTCTGATAGGTATTTAATATTCTTCTTAGTGTTTACATCCCGTGGGGATTTCACTCTGATTAATTCAGATATATCTAAGGAACTGAAAATGTCTTTCAGCTTTTTCCAGTATTCCCACGCACACAGACACAATGAACAAAAAAAAATAAGAACATAGTCAAATAACCAAAATCTCATGGCATTTGAAATTAATTTAAAATTATGATGGTTTTTAAATCATTATAAAATTAGGGATGCATTGCCGCAGAAACCTTGTTTTTCTATTGCAGTTTGTTCCCTCTCTATATCTGCAAAATGATATTAAAAACATCTCCCTGTTTCTATCACCTGTTTTCTTTCTTTAGACAAAAAACTCTCTGAGACCAGGACTATGCCTCATTTTAGATGTGTGGAGTATCCAGAATACACCTCCATCCCAAGGCTGGTTTTGACCACCATCCTCCATATTCATATAAATAACAGTGCAAATTGCAACACTAAAAATTTCATTTTTCATTATTTTTCCTTTTTTAAAAAGCTAATGATAAAATACTTATTTTCCATTTTTTTTAATCTGATTTTATTTGGCAAAAAAACACAGAGTAATTTTCTTAAATTAAAGTTGTAGACCATAAACATCTACTTACTACCCTGTCCACGGAACTTGCACAGAATTATTCATGGGAAAACAAAAAAAAAAAAGGAAAGTCATATGAATTTTTTTAAACAGTGAGGGAAAAAGATGTGAATTTTGACATACTGCCCCTGCCATTTAAATGTTTATTCCTCACATAAACAAACACAGATGTTAATAAAAAACCCATCCTCACTAGAATTGGTGAATATGAGGTGCCTTTGATTTGTTCTTAGTCTAACTGTACTGAATTGTAACAACAGTGATGCAATCACTATTGCCAATACCTTTTGCATCATTAATTTGACTTCTACAAACAATAAGGTTTTATGGGTCCCTACAGTGATTATCCCATGAACTGATATGCAACCAAGAGTGTTTTGCATCTAGATATTGAAACTATTAATTGCCTTGATGCCATCAAAGCCATAATCTAGCCCAGCAGAAGTGCCTGAGTATAATGTCCCAGTACTCCCCAGACACTTTAAAGCTTATTTTAAGTGTGGATTAGCGCATCATGTTTTTGGAGGTCAGTGAGGATATGAGTACCAGGGAAAAAAGATTTAAAATTGTAATCAGGGTTGAGAAGGTTACGTGCAGGAGCACAGTAAATAAGGATAATACTTAAAATTTTATAGAGATATTAATTGTCCTTAATTTTCTTTTTTTTTTTCTCCTGAGGAAAAGTTCTGAAAACACGACAGTTGCAACAGAGTGTCTAACAGAGTACTGATAGAGCCTCTGCTGCTTTCACTGGAGAAAAATGTGTAGAAGGGCAGAAGTAGACTGTCTCCATCTCCAGAAGACAAAAATTTCCCTATGGTCTCCAACACCTCGTTCATCTCTAATGACCTGAGGAGGTGCAGAGCAACATTCCCACACCCTTTCTGCAGCTGAAACCCATAAGTTATGAATAACAGCTGCTTCCTTCTGTCTCAGAGCCTAAGCTTTGGGTATTGTCACACAACTCCTTTCCTCTCTGTTATTTGCTCTCTGAAGATGATGTAGGTGATTATAAAAGCCCATTCTGGAATGTCCACAGCACTTTCACAGCAAGAAAATTGACTACATTGAACCCCAACTTCCTTGATAACCATCTGAATAAATATTAGAAAACATAGTTGAATATACATAAGAAAAATCTGATAATGACTGTATCACTTTCATAGTTAATCTACAACATTCCTTGTAACCGAACAACTCTATCTGTAGGTTTTAAGATTGTTGCCTGACTGCCCTCTTGAAGTCTGCACTGAGATTGTATCTTCTAGATACTTAATTTGGATTTCATAGACCGTGATTCTACATTTCTGCAGGCAGTGTAGATAAGAAAAAGATAGGAAACAGATATGGTCCTTGCCCAAGGAAAACAATCTTGTTCTTGGGTGGGAGCAATCACCATTTCCATCTCTTCTTAGCTAAAACGGTGATCTTCACACTGCTCAACTCAAGCCTAAGGATGTCTGCTAGCATGGCTATTCCTGAAAATGTAAGAATGCAAGGTATTTTCCTTACATCACCCTGTTAGAAATTACAAGGCTAAGAGTTTAGAGATCTTTTGGGTTTCTAGACCTCCTTATGGCTAAAGGAGGGATGCAGTCGCCTTCAGGGTAGCAATAGCTTCTTCAGTGTCAACTAGGAGGCAAAGTGGTTCTTTTTACCATTCTGAATCAAGGGGTTTCACATGTGAGAGCTTCTCTCTGGAGATATATCTACCAAATAACTAACTTGGAAAACCTTTAGATAAGAGATAAGCTTAATGTAAATTATTCTGGGGTTTTTCTGGGAGGTATTTGAAAACACCTGGAGGATGACGGAGTCATCAGTCACAGCCAACATAGCTTCATGAGGGGAAAGTCCTGCTTGTTAAACCTGAATTCCCTCTACAACAAGGTAAGCCACTTAGCTGATCTAGGAAAACTCAGAGAGGTCACCTTTTTGGACTTCAGCAAAGTTTTCGATACTTTCTCTCACAGTGCCCTTCTGGAAAAAATGTAAATCCCACAGCTGGATAAACACACTGTGAGTTGGGTGAGCAACTGGCTCATGGGCAGGGCACAAAGGGTGACTGAGAATGGGGTGACATCAGACTGGTGACCTCCCACTAGAGGGGTTCCCAAGGACTCCAGCCTTGGCCCAGTTCTCTTAATCTTCATTAACAACTTGGATGCAAAACCAGAAGGAATAATAAGTAAGTTTGCCAACAATACTAAATTGGGAGGAGCCGTCAATTCCCTTGGGGTTAGAGAAGCCCTGCAGAGACCTCAACAAATGAGGGGGTTGGGCAATCAGCAACCATGTAAAGCTCAACAAGGGAAAGTGCCAGATTCTGCACCTGGGATGAGGCAACCCTGCGTGTATGGACACAGTGGGAATGAGATCCTGGAAAGCAGTGCCATGGAAAGGAACCTGGGGGTCCTGGTCAGCCGCAAGTTGAACATGAATGGACATGAATCAGCAGTGCCTTGGCATCCAGGAGGGACATTCTTGTCCTGGGGGGCATCAGGCCCAGCATCGCCAGCTGGGCAAGGGAGGGGATTGTCCTGCTCTGCTCTGCACTGGGGCAACATCACTTTGAATATTGCGTGCAGTTTTGGGCACCACACTATAAAAGAGACATTAAGCCATTAGAGAGTCTTCAAAGGAGGGGCCACAGTGATGGTAAAGAGTCCGGAGGGGAAGCCTTATGTGGAGCTGCTGAGGTCACTTGGTCTGTTCAGCTGGAGAAGGAGAGACTGAGGGCAGACCTTATGGTGGTCTTCAACATCCATGTGAGATGAAGAGGAGGGCTAGGCATTGATCTCTGCTCTGTGGTGACCAGTGGCTGGGCACTGGAACAGGCTCCCCAAAGCAGTGGTCACAGCACCAGGCTTGCCTGAATTCAAGAAGCAATTGGACAATGCCCTCAGGCACATGATGGGATTGTTGAGGTGTCCTGTGCAGGGCCAGAAGTTGCTCTTGATGATCCTGACGGGTTTCCTTCCAACTCAACATATTCTATGATTCTACGGTTCTATGATTCTAGGGTTCCATGATTCCGTGGTTCCATGATTCCACGATTCCATGATTCCACGATTCTATGACAAAATAACAGGAATTTCTCTGATGCAGGGTGTCTGTCAGTGCAGACTCTATCAGTAAAGGGGAGCTATTTGACACAGTCTGTGTAACTTAGAAATCTCGCTTTCAATTGTATAGGAAGAGGTGAGGCAATGCCACCCAAGCCTGTTGCAAACCACTATAGCCAGGAATGAGGACAGAGGAATTAACATATGACCTACTGATACAAATTTTGAAAGTTCTGTCAAGCACTGAAACACTGGTCCTAGTTGTAAGGCCTGCTATTACCTTCTTTGGCAGTAAAGCTTGCCTTTAGCAGTGAGGCGTCGGTGGATCGATGCCACATTTTTTCCACAGGGTCCCTCATGGGACACTTAGGCGGCGTTCTGCCAGCTCCCACGCATGCACACGATCTCACCCTCACAGGCAGTCGTGAGCAGCCACTCACACACACACATAGTCTAAGCGCAAACCAGAGACGAAAAGGCGAGAGGGGTTCTCTGCGTGCAATTCCGAGGTGTTTAATGGAACCAATGCACTCGAAGGGAACACAGGCAAAGAATCCAGAACAAAAGCCTGTGAGTGGTTTTATCCCAGAGGGTCCCAGGGGTGAGCAGAGCATCAGAAGCCAATAGTCCGAGGGCTAGGGGGTAGAGGCAAGGTTGAGTGACATAACAGGGGCCAGTGGGAGAAGGAAGGGGAGAGGGGAGAGGACCAGTGACCAGTGGGGTCTCGGTAAAGGGAGAACTTTCTAGCACAGTGGTGTGGGGAGAGACCACTTCGTAGTAACATGGGGGGTATGAAGTGGACTGAGCCACCGCAACACTTGGCTGAGGTTTTCACCAAAATTTTCCACAGGGTTACTTCTGTCTTTGACAAAGACTCCTTCTCCTGCTCATTGATGCCCCTTCCCTGAAAGTGTCCAAGGTCAGACTGGACAGGGCTTTGAGCAGCCTAGTCTTGTGGAAGGTGTCCCTGCCCTTAGCAAGAGGTTGAAATGAAATGATATTTAAGATCCCTTCCAGTCCAAACCTTTCTCTGATTCTACTGCACCAGCTTATCTCCCTTGATTAGCAGGACCTGCAGTGGCCATACAGAGAGAGAAGCATTTTGAGTGCTAGATTTGGACAAGGGTGAGAAACACATATGCAGAACGTGACTAACTGCAAAAACGATGTCTGTCCTTCATAAAGCTCATCAAGATGGGTCTCTTCCAACCCAGCACATTCTGTGATTCTATAACTCTCTTTTCACCGGTTACCATATTTACCTCCTGCCATTTCACCAATACTTGTGTGTGCCAGCCAAGCTAATATGAAGTAAAAAGTCTATTTACTCAAAAGGTGGTGAAGTTAAAAGTAATAATAAAAAACATTCAAATAATAAATGTTCAAAATCACTTGGACAATTACCTGTGTGCTACAGAGGTGAAGTGCTAATGTAAGTGGAATATGCAGAGAAATTATGAAAAAACCCCAACCATAAAACAAATAAAAAACTCCACAAAACCAAAAAACCCATCAAACAGCTCTCCACCAACCAACCAAACAAGAAAAAAAATGCCCGAAAAAACCCCAAATCCAAACCAAACCAGCTTCAACTCTATCTTCTTAAAATTCTTTATCTCATAAGGACCTTATGAGAAGTGTGTGACTTAAGTCTCGGGGATGTATACAATGTTGAGGTGAAAATAACATTAAATTACCCAAGTGCTCTCTTAAATTGCAATGCAGACTATTGCAGGGTTCCATAAGCATTCCATCTTTCATTTCAATAAATATTTGAGGGAAGAAGGAAAACATCAGTCAGAGTTGTTTTGAGGACATAATCTCTAAGGTTCTCTATCGTAGCTTTTCAGTAGATACACTAGATATGCTGCAGCCTGTACCTTTCGTAAGTCTAGGAAATAATAACGATATCATTTAGCATGGCCTATTGATTTGCTTTCACAGAAGTGTTGATTCCCTGCAGGATTGTAATAATGCAATGGATCCTGACCGGCCTCTGCTCTGAGACCTGAGACCTCAGTGTCTCTATTTAGGTTGAGTAATACTTTCTATGTCAAAACTAAGCTGCAGAAGGATAGGAAACCCAGTTGTTTCAACATAGAGTCCACAGATCTGTAGAAAAGATTCAAAAGTTTCTTCACTGCTATTTTTTCACATCTCAGACTTTTTGTGCCTTGAATGACATCACACGTTAGGAGAGGGAACCCCAGTTGTTTGAATTTCAGGCAGATAAAAGCAAATGTCTCATTTATTACTAGTCAAATTTGAAGTTTTCTAAGATAGAGACATCCCTTTTTATTCTATTCTTTCACAGTGCGTCTCATATTTCCATTCTGGCTTTCAGTAGTAGGGTAAGGCAAGAATAATAAGGGGGAATAGAATCTCTCCTCATGTTTAAATACATGATTCACCTGTCCATCCGGTTCACAGTTTGAACCAATTTTAAGTGATAACCCAAATTATTCCACTCTCTTAAACATCTGCTGGTATTGAGAAAAATTTCTTTCTGTTGAATTCCCTTGATTTTGATGGGCTTTTGGCAGGGATAAACCTAGCCCTGCATGTCTAACCTATGTCTTGGACAAGCAGCAGAATTAGAGAACTGAATTAATTTCCTTTGCCTCCATTTGCAAACTGTGCAATAATCTGCACATTTAATTCCATCTTTTGTATATTATTTTCTGAGCAAGGACACAATTGGCTACAGATTTGACATCTTTGTGACAGTGAGTCTGCAGCAGCACTGAAAAGAAAGCGGGAAGGAGCAGGGTCACTGAGAGGACAAAAGGAAAAAATAGCTGTCTAAATCATATATCATTAAAGTGATGCTCATTGAATTACCTCTCTTAGGGCCTGTCAAAACATGTGGTGCCCTTGCAATATGATGTGAATTAAATGCCTTCTGGCCCCTGAAATATTGTTTTCAAGGCCAAATGTGTGCTTTCACAGTTTCTCTATAGTGACTACTAAGAAACATTTGAAACACGTTGATTGACTCCTATGATTAGCAAAAACAACTCAGGAATACAGCAATGTGAGCAATGTGTGGCAACAGGCTTTCAAGGGAAAAAAAGGCGTGTGGGTCCTTTCAGGACTTTGGCGATGGTCACTGGTAGTTCCATCTACTGAGAAATTGGTCAACATGGCCTAAAGTTGCCCCTGGGTGAGAAAATGTAAATGTCATAGATTCATAGAACGGTTTGGTTTAGAAGGGACCTTAAAGACCATCTTGTCCCAACCCCCTGCCATGGGCAGGGACACCTTCCACTAGACCAGGTTGCTTAACTGTAGCTGGATCAATATCAATAGCATCACCTGGCTTAATCCTTTTAGTAATTATAATCTCATTTTGTCCTCTGTGACCAAGAAAAAACTGTTATCTTTCTGGGAGACTCCATGTAGATATCAGATGGCCTTGGATGGTGTTTGTAACCAACCAGATGGGAGTCACTCTTTTCTCCCAGGTAACAAGAGATAGGAGGAGAGAAAGTGGTCTCAAGTTTCACCAGAACAGGTTTATATAGGATATTGGGAAAAATGCTTTCACTGGAAGGGTGTTCAGGCCCTGGAACAGACTGCTCAAGGCAGTGGTGGAGTCACTGTCTGTGGAGGTGTCCATAAAATGTGTAGATTGCTCTTGGACACATGGTTTAGTGGTGGACCTGGCAGTGCTGTGCTAATAGTTGAACCCCAGGATCTCAGAGATCCTTTCAAACCTTAACAATTTTATAATGACATGATTCCATGATCCCATCTCCTTGAGGATGTGGGGCTTTTTGAGTTCTACAGCCACTGTCTTAGCAGACATCATAACATCACAACACCACAACAACTCCATGAAGTCTGATTTCCTCCCAGATGCTCAGACCATTGAGTACCAGAGGGATGGGCTCTTCCTCTTCCCTCCCACTGAACTTTGAGTTTTGGCTAATTCTGACAATCATGAATTTTGCCTGTATTCACTGCTGGTTTTATATGGTGTGATTGGTTGGTTGCTGAGCAGAGTGCCAGACCTACTGTGCATAACTAGAAGCAACTGGTACTTATTTTAATTTAAAAATTCATCAGCTTGGTTCATCAAGAGGGACAGTGGTTTCTTAATTGCTGGGGAGCTGCAAAATTGTGTCCAGAAATTGGTGTCTGCAGGACCAGGACGAATATAGTTAATACGTGAAGAGGTGAAATCTCACATAAAATGATGTGCTGTCAAAAATATGACTTTGTGGAGAAAAATTGTACCATTATTCATCTTAGACATGAATATTTGCAGGAGGATGACCTCACTGCTAAATTCAGGTATTCAAAATTAATAATAAAAATGTCGCTCCAAAATTTTCACATTTAACACATTTCACTTTAGATTTTTAATTCTTTTTTTGAGCCTGTAATTTATATTATGCATGTCAGCTTTTCTCAGGATGATATTAACTAAAATTCTTTTTTTAGCTGCTTCTCTTCCTGTTTTTTAGTGCTGGTTGAAGTGGATAATATTTTTCTCATTCTTGAAACCACAGTTTTGAAGCAAATAAAAATATTGTGTTGTTTGCAACAGAAATATTGAAATCGACATCACATTTATCCATGTTAGTTTTAACAACTTCATGAATTCCAGAATAAGGATAATTTTTTGTGCCAGGATCACAGGATGAAAATCCATGTGTAATCATTACATATAGAGGCCTTCTAAGATTAATTTAGCTACTATAATCTTCAATTATTTAAGAAAACTTAAATAAACTAAAAAATACAGAGATGACATGAGTCTTCTCAGAGAATACACCGTATCAGTGACAGATAAAGATGCAGAGCTCAAATCAGTTGGATCCTAGTGCTTTTCTCTATCTAAAGTACCCAAGAATATTCTCCAAGAGTCCCCTAGATGCCCCAACTTCACCAACACATGCTACAACTTTCTTTTTCAGGGAGTTATTTTTCCTAGCACTACTGTAGGTTTGATTTTGTTTGTTTGTTTGTTGCTCTGTTTAGTGGTTTGTTTTTGGTTTTGATTTTGTTGGGTTTTTGTTGTTTTTCGTTTTTTTTTTTTTTTTCATTTGGGTCAAAGCTATACACTGTATTTTAAGAAATGAGGGGCAATACAGACACCTTATGCATTCTGTGAAAGTTACAAAGGTCGTGTTCAGGATATGAAAGAGACATGACAGGGCCAGGACTCTCAGCACTTCCGAAGAAAATCTTTGCTATATACCACAACATCAGGGCAACACATGGAGACGTCTCCACAAGAAAGAAGACTGATAACTGTTATTTTCTTACCCTTTCATAATATCCCTCTAGTGGTTGGCAGCATCTTCAGCACAGAATGATTTTTTTTAAATTCATCAACCTTGTATTTAGCACTTTCTAAGAGCAATTGAGACCATATTCAGTATTTAAAAATACCTGTAAGGAAACTTCTTATTCATAACAGTTGTATTTATTTTGATGATGCAGAATATAATCTGTGTAAAATCTCTTTATACAGTCCAGTTTTGGAAATATGAATTCTATAGCAATTTTGTAGCGGAAGATGTCTTTTTTGTATGGAGAAGTTGGGACTTTAGCACAGGTATGTCTCAGCGGAACCCATTATTATGAATAGCTAGAAAAAAAACTGGATAGTGGGCATCTACCAGGAACCCAGTTCCTGTGTTTCCACAGTTCTGCAGGAGTAGTCCCTGGAGCCCTCATGTGCTTCACATCGCCTTCATTCCGGCCCACAGAGCTTGTCTTGGGAAGAGGAAGGAGGAAGATTTCTTGGTATCCAGACCCTTGGCACAGCCAGGCCTTGCTGCCCGAAGTATTGCCAGGTGGAAAGCATGAGAGCCAGTCCTGGCTCTTGTCCTAGGTCATAGACAAAGCTGGTAACAAACCAGGGAAGGAAGAGCACAGGTGTTCTGGCACCTGGGTTGTCATTCCAGCCGCTGCACCTCACTTCCTCCAAAACAAAATGGTATTGCTTGATTTTGGACGGCAAGTGACTGAAGTTCTTTGGTGGGGAAAAGTTTTTGGGGTGTTGATCTCATGCATGAGTCCTGGCTAGTTCTCCTAAGTACAGCAACAAAAATCTCACGTTTTCTTCCAGAATGCCCGGGGTGTGTTCTGAAGTTGGCATCCCACCTCTCTTGTCTTCACACTGTTATCAAACAAAGAAAGTGCTTGATTTTTCCATCTTCTGTAACTCTTTGTTATTTATTGGTAATTTTGAGGTGCTGAGCAGTTCTGTGAGATGCTGAGCACCCTGACGTTTCAGTGATTGCCAATTAGAGGTGTGCAGCACCCTTCAAGACTGTGACTCACAAGAGGGATTGTGTTGACAGGGAAGTCTTGTCCTGTTAATTATAGGTTCAATTAAAACACAACCCACATCCAGAGTACAACTCAAGAGGAAACTCAATGCACAGCACATTGACATGTATAAGAGACAAATATGCCTTTTTATTAGTTTGAAGGTTAACGTGCTCATTAGATTATATCAGTTCATTATGCAATTGTGCCTGTGCCTGCAGTATGATATGTAGCAATCAACAGAAGCATTTAAGGGATAAAATAAAAGGAAAAAAAATTACATTAATTGTTGAGCATGAACAGTTAAAAAGATGAACTAGACAGAAAGTTCATTTTTTCAGACACTGTAGGCCCATTTCATCAAGGCAAAAAAAATAATTTTTTTGAGATGCAAATAAAATTGTAAAGCAAATTGTCTTAGAAGGCATAGAGATGCAGATTCGGGCTGACAATGTTTATGATGACCACAGCTTTCTTGTTTTCCCCCTTTACCCTAACATAATTGCTTTTGACTGGGCAAATCATGTTGTTCTTGTTGTAATGTCATTGCGATTTATGATTCCATAAGGCACTTGAAAAGATTTTTTGTTTTTACACACTTTGCATTTCATTTTAATGTCATCTAAGGAAATTGCATACCTAAAGCTGTACGTGTTACTTTTTATTAAATACCAAATGGTATCATCCTTCCCCCCCGCCCCGTTTCTTGATTACAATCAAGATGTGTTTTAGATTTTATTACAGAATCACTTTCCTATTCAATTAGAGCCTTAAGGTTAATTTCCGCTTATACTTCGCACTAAATGTCAAGCTTAATGCAGATTTTACATGAATGTAGGGGAAAACCCATCCACAGCGGTTACACACAGCCTTGTGGGAGGCTTTACACACAGCACCAAACAAAAATTCTGATCCTGGAATGCAAGAAATGACACAGACTAGATGAAGTCCATTGGGAGTTTCATAGCAATTTCAAGTGAAGTGTACTCAGGTACCATGACAGTAGTAGAAGATTTTACCGTTAAAAGTATTATATATAGATAAAATGTATTCAAGGACTGCTCTGCCAGCAGCCAGTCTGTGTGGAATTCACCTTGTGTGGGGAAACTAACATTTTATTGAAGCCTTCCTCCCCCACATGGCTCCCTGCAACCAAAAGAAGCATCCTGAGGATTCTTCTTGGAGAATCAAAAGAAGTCAAAGGTCCCTATTGCTCCCATAGATTTGGATAATTATTATTTCTCTCACTTACTTGTATTAAAAGTTTGATCATTTCCGAAATAAAAATACATTAAAAGCTCACATGTCTAAGGAAGAAAAAAATAACAAAATATTTTACGATGTTAAAATTTCTCATTAATGTCTTTGTAATGAATTATTTATTCTACAAATTATAGCAGAATGTAAACAAGAAAACACTGATGTTTCAGTCATTTTCTGAGCACACAGGCTTTGCCACATCCAAAATCTCACAGATTTGTGAAATGAATTTGTAACATCTCATGACAGCACATGTTATTATCTCATAGAAAGTTTTGTATGGAAACTTCCAAATACCGTCTTTTTCTGTGGGTAGTTCTGGTTAGAAAATCCATTTCTTTTTCTTCAGAAGATAATGTTTTTTTCTTCTTTGACTTTTCCTGCAGAAAACTTCTCTTTTTCTTCCCTCTCCTTTCCCTGATAAGGAAACAGAAAAAAAGAAATGATCAGAGCCTCAAACTCCAACAGTTTTCATTTAAAGTTTTCAGTGAGGTCTACATATGAGTGCAAAAAGTGCTGCAATGGATATCATATTCATGCTCTACATTTTTAATATTTTCACTCTCTTTTGGGGAATTATTAATAGAGAAATGCTCTCAATGTGTGTAAGAAGAAGGGAATTTTAGCCTTGCCTTTTTGAAAGGACATGAGAAGCTAATGTGCAAGACAGGTACAGAGGGATTAATGCGTCAGCGTGCAGGATTAAAACATACAGAGAAAAAAAATTTACCACAGGCCTAATAAGCTATTAATGTATATCTTTATCTATTGCAAGCAAAAGGTTCTGCAATAAAAAAAAATATGCACACACAATCCTACATAAATATATACACATAGAGTTATAAAATAATAATTTATATGTGTAACCCAATGGGAAACCAGCTGAGATATTCAGATTCAACTGACAAGCAGTAGCTGCAAAGCTTCTGATATATACCTAAGGGGCAACATTTTAGAAAAGAGATAACAAGAAGATATTATATTAATATTAATAAAGTTTTATTTCCAAAGGGAAAATATGATCAAGTACTTTGCTTTCTAGGCTGCCTTTTTTTCTTTCTTTTTTTTTCATATTTCTGTGAAAGTTGGAAACAAAATTATCCTAACTTAACCAGTTGCTCCTTTTTCATGTAATCCTTTTAAATTATACATGAAAAAAATAAGGGATGGTGAACAATGAGGTTAACAGAGCCATACTTCTCAGATGATGTGTGATGAACAAGACTCAATGCCAAAAGCTTTTAGCCAAGTCAAGTCAGTCTATTCATGTTCATGCACCATAAAATTTACTTTTACAAGGGTAACTATAACATTTGCATTAGAAAGGAGCACGCAAAATCCTAAAGTCTTTGCATGTATCCTGGGTACTTCTATAGTGATATATAAAATGAGAATGTGTATTCTAACTTTACATAAATCTTGGTTTCATAGCTGACGAAATTTTATAATGGATTACATATTCTCTGGAGACTCAGGAAGCCAAGATCTGTTTCCTTTTGTTACCCTACTCAAGGGCGGCCTTACAGGTTCTTAGGCCAAGGACCAAATTCCATAGAATCACAGAATAAGCTGAGTTGGAAGAGATCCTCAAGGATCATCTAGTTCAGCTCCTAGCCCTGCACAGGATCATGCCCAAGAGTCGCCCTGTGCCCAAATATGCCCAAATTTGCCCAAATTTGGAAGTTTACTCTCTTGACTTTACCTTCAGTTAATCAAGAGCAATTGAAGGCTTGAATTTATTTCAAGTCTGTTAATTTTCATCACGTCAAGCCTCTTTCTCATCAAGAAGGCCAGGCTACTTTAGGTACCACTGGATGGTCAGATGAAAACTGGTTGGAAAACTTATTTAAAACTCTGTGAACAAGAAACTTATCTACTCTTAGCTTCTCTTCTCCCTCTTTCTCTTGTTCTCCCTAACTTCAGCCCAGGAGGAAAGATCCTGAAGTCAAGCAATTACGAACTGAGAAAGGAAAATAAATAATTTTTTAAGGTAGGTTAAGCATTCCTAATACATATTATTGAAATTTGATTTTCTGGATCTCTTTGTTTTAACTTGTGTTTCAATTTCAGGGAATAAAGTCAAGCAGAGAAATTGAAATTTAAGAGAAAGAAGTAATTGCTCACACTAGGAATTTTCTGAATATAACCATTTTTTTAAAAAGATTTTTTGCAAAGAATTTTGATTTAACTCCACACAAGAAAACAGAAGAATATCTGTTTTTTCCTAAAAATTTCCTAATCAGATCTAATGTGTAAGTTTCCCATTCCACTCATTCCTTCTTTGAGTACCTAAAAACTTTAGCTAAGTAGAGATTTCATCTGCATCACAAAATTGAAATAACTGTGCACTTGACGAGCACATTAACTCTGAAATCTACAAGGCATATAGATAAACTTGACAATGAAGCCTTAAAATAAGGGTAGTCAAGATGTTCCTGGATCCAAAAAAAAGTATAGGAGACACCTTGAAAGAATATTAGCATAGCTATCACCAAACGGCAAACGGAGATTATCTGAATATGCAGAAACAGATTGCAGAGATCTAAAGTGCATTTAACACCAGACCAGAGAGTTTGGAATTGGAGGGCTCAGTAGATCATATGATCCTCTTTCCTGACACAGCATACGTGACTGATGCCCACTGGGAAACCTGTACACCATCAGGAAACTCAGACTATGGTCTCCAGATCATAGTCCTGCTTGTTAATATTCTGTCAACTGTTCATGCTTCTCTTGATGTGTAGAGTCCAAAGCTGCATCAAATATTTCAGTTTAATACTCCGGCAGTGTAGAGTAGATCAAAGTAATTATTTATGTTACAGATGTCATTTCTCTTTGTGTGTTACAAAATGATATGCCTCACTGACAATATCAAGAATTTTTTGGTTATCCTAAATAGCTCTCAGTTCCTTTTTAGCAGAGAAAATTCCCTGCTAAATTCCCCTGATCTTGAGTTGTGCGGTTCAGCATTCCCACGTGCAAATAGAAATTCACACTTAACACTGCTTTTACAGAAATTGTTTTTAGGTTTTCGGGGTCATTCTCACTGAGCAGCAGAAAAGGTCGTGCCTTGATCACTGTTTTACAACAGAAATACACCTTCATACATGCAGACATACAGACCTGTCTAGCCCTATCCAACATACTGCTTCATTGGCCATTGACACATTGCATGAGTCAGCCAAATTCTTTCTTACTCACTCTCTTCCTATGCAATTAAAACAATTCCCAGCTCCCTCCGTACCAACCTCTTGGAAGCAGACAGTACAGATCTCCTGCAGCACATGCATGGAGAGAGGTGGATAACAATTTTTTGAAGAGCATTCATTTTAATATTCAAGGCAAGGAGAGCATCCTGTAATTATAGTTTTTTTTCAGAACCATGTAAGAATCCCTCCATGTACCTTCCTCTGGCAATTGAAACAAGAGAAGTAGAACCCAAGTTTTCTTGTTTGTTTGTGTGCACTTATTTAAACACAAAACATATTTTGTCTTTCTTGCTGCTGCTGCTATCACACTTACAGGTAATGAACAGGTCGGGCGAATTGTGTCTCTGAGGCCAAGGAAGCTCACTTCCAGAAAAGAAGACTAATCACTACTTAGAGAAGACCAATAATCATTTGTTTAACTGATAGTACACAAATTATTTTGGGACAAAATCTTCTGAAAAAGTGAAATATTTAAACCGAGAGATCAATATTGTAATATTTTACTCCATATTGTATTTTTCATTGCAAGTAACCCCAAAGAACTTAATAAACAGCAAGTACTAGAACCACACAGAAGAGGAGTGTCTAAATTTAAACATGATATGACTGTTCATAAGCAATATTTTATCCCAGATTTTTGAGCAAACACACCTTCATTTACACTAAATTATTATGTACATCGAGAGAAACACAAAACCCAAATTTTCTTATATTTATGGTTGGCATAAATGTATAAACAAGACAATCTGGACTTTCATAGATGACAACCATCTGTTAGCTAGCACCCATGAACATCAGGACACGGTCAAACTGTTATACTTTCTCTAAAACACACATCTTCCCTATTAATATTACGCAGAGTGGGGTTGGTTGTATTGTGCAGAAATAGGACTAAAGCACAAGAAATCTTATTTAGTTCAACAAGTGCAGGTGCCGGATTCTGCACCTGGGACGAGGCAACCCTGGATGTACAGACAGACTGGGGAATGAGAGGCTGGAAAGCAGTGCCATGGAAAGGAACCTGGGGGGCCTGGCCAGTGGCAAGTTGAACATGAGTCAGCAGCTCCCTGGCAGCCAGGAGGGACATCCCTGTCCTGGGGGGCACCAGGCCGAGCATCACCAGCTGGGCAAGGGAGGGGATTGTCACACTCTGGTCCGGGCTGGGGTGGCCTCACCTTGAGTGAGGGGGCAATTTTGGATGCTACAATGTAAGAAAGGCACTAGAGAAGGTCCAAAGGAGGGCAACAAAGGTGAAGGGCCTTGAGGGGAAGTTGTGGTAGGAGAGGCTGAGGGCACTGGCTGTGTTCAGATGGAGAAGTGGAGACTGAGGGGAGACCTGACTGCTGTTACAGCTTCCTTGTGTTACAGCAGAGCAGGGACAGGACCCGAGGGAATGGCCTGAAGTTGTATCAGGGGAGGTTTAAGTTGGCTATCAGAAGAAGGTTTTTCATCTAGAAGGTGTCTGGGCACTGGAACAGGGTCCCCAGGGAATGGTCACAGTATCAACCTGACAGAGTTCCAGAAGTGTTTGGACAATAGTCTCAGGCACAGGGTGGGATGTCCCGTGAAGCACCAGGAGTTGGACTCAGTGATCTTTGTGGGTTCCTTACAACTCAGAATATTCTCTGAAATCTGAGTTCATCATGTAGTCATGACCTAGGATTTATTCACAGGAACTCTCTGTGGTCCCTTCTCCTTTTGTCTCACATTTTGCTCTAATTTGTTTGCAGAAGAAATGATCTCTTGTAAAAACTCTGAAGGAGAGAGACCACTAGACAGGATTCTAACACAGTGAGTTACTGTTGTTCTTAAATAAATTGTAGGTTGTTACATTAAAATTTTAATGAAATAATATTTTGCACAGGAAGAAATGAACAAAGTGTCTGGTAAAACTAAGGGTTTTTTAAAAAACTATTTTCCTCTTCTTTTGTACCAGTCATTGAAAATATAGAGAAGAGTCTGAACATGATAAAGTTTGTGAAATGGGTTGATACAATATTCATGTGCAGATGGAGTAATCATAAGAAAAATTACATCTTTGATCAATCAAGAAATTTTTCTCTGGATGGAGCAATCAAAAACTATTAGTGGCAAACAGACACAGCTAATAGTAATGGGATGAGACACAGAGCATAATTCCTCTCAACTGAAGGAAAAAAATCTTTCAGATAAAAATCTTGGTAGCTGAATGCATCTCACAAGAAGAGTCACAAAATATTTTCTTTGGATCCTTAAAAAAAGCAGTCTCAACATAGGCTGTGTATGTCAAGCTCCAGGAACTACTCTGCATTGTTTTACTCTACTATTTTAGTCATCAGTGATCTACAGTTCACCTGTACTAAAATTAACAAAGAGCTCTTTAAAATGGAGAGATTTTTATAAGCATCTAATGTTCAGCAAGTCTTTGCTTATATAATTGTGTTCAGGATATTCTGGTTCCCAGGAAGGATCTGCAAACTGAAAAGGAGGAATCCAGTATTTGCACCATGGGATCAAGTTTCTTTCCTGGAAATACCTTTGTACACAGTTCTAGGGCTTTTCATTACTGGAGGTGGAAGTTATTTCTTTATGAAAACCATATTGTCTCTGTAAGCTGCTCAAATAAAACAGATTCTCCTGAATTGCCTCTGAAAAATTTAACGTTTCAGCTAATGTTTTTCTTACAGAGCTACCTTTCAAAGCATCAAGAAGTGTTTCATTTTGTGTGGCAGGAAAAATGTTGAGAATTTGGAGTTCTTTTTAATGAGATTAGTGGGTAATTGTTAGAGCACCCTGCTCCCCTTTATGTGATAATTCACTTGGATTAAGCAAAATAGTGGATAAATAAAGAAATCTGAAAAGCTGAGCTGGCAAAAAGAAGCAAGAAAATAAGAGTATAACAATCTTGGAATGAATATAATGTGATTTTAGCAAAGAGAAGAATGACAATGAAAAAAAAGAGAACAGGCAGGTTTCTGTCAGGTCTATTCTCCTACCTTTACTAAGCTTGCATAATAGCTTACATTAAAGCAGTTCCTTTGCTTCTAATACACAGCAGACACTGTATTTATAAGGAAAATGTCTTATTGCTACCTGGGTTTGTATCCATACATGATGTTCCTCAGGATTAAGTTTATTCAGTAACAGGCTGTACAGATTCCTTCATAAAACCTTAAGATTTTTAATAATTAGTCCTTCATCATGTAATTCAGAAAGGTCTTTTTAGTCTAAAACCTACATGGTATCTGTTGAAGTCATACCCCAGAGTAGAATCCAGCATTTCCAATAAGACATGTAGAGAAAAGGTAGAGCTAAAGGCACAGCTAAACCAACACCATTCAGATAACTAATCAAAAAGGGCAAGATGAGTAAATTTTTAATGCAAAAGGGATCTTTCTCTGCTTGGAATCCAAAGTTCAGAACTCTCTTGAAAATGGGTGGTAGGGAAAAGAAAAGAAAAGAAAAGAAAAGAAAAGAAAAGAAAAGAAAAGAAAAGAAAAGAAAAGAAAAGAAAAGAAAAGAAAAGAAAAGAAAAGAAAAGAAAAGAAAAGAAAAGAAAAGAACAGAAAAGAAAAGAAAAGAAAAGAAAAGAAAAGAAAAGAATAATACAGAATGGTCAGAAAATACCTCAGTGCCTCTGATATTAGCTGGCAGTTGAGTAGAGGTCTCCAGATTCCTTGATTTGGATTTAGGCAACAAAATTCCACCCTTTTTCTGTACTAGATTCTGGCATTCAAACTGGTTTTAGTTCTTAATCCCCAATCACAAATCTATGACATATCCACACATAAAATGGACCATAAATCCAGTTTCTAGCTTTTGGATTTTAAGATAAACTAATGGAAATGTGATTAAGTACTTGATAGCTAATTCATTTATTTCCAAGACCAGTATTAATATTATGCACATCTTTGATATTGCTTGAAAAAGAAACTTCATTACTGTATGTAGAGTTTGTTAACCAGTTAGTTAATTAGTGTGAGCTCCCCCTCTTCAAGATGTTTTGAGTCATATATTATCTTTGAAGGGGAAGTGTAAAATTCCTCTGAATTCATGTTCAAATATTTCTTATGCACAAGAAGGGGTTTTTTTACATTTTTTTTCTTAAATTTTATACTGATAATTTTCTCCTTCAGTCAAAAAGTATTTGTGAGAGGAGGACTTGTCAATATCTATATGAATGTACTTTATAATATGTTCTGGTTTAAATCTTACAGGGAAAGAGAGTGATACAGAACACAGAACGATCCTTTAGGTTTAAAATCCACAAGAAAACCTTTGAATGGGAAATTCCGTAACTTTTAAGAAAATTAATTCTAGAGCAGATATCAATGAAAGATCTTTTTTTTTTTTTTTTTCCGCACATACAAAAAAGGAGATAAAACAAAACATAGAAATTAGACAAATTAATAATCCTTAGTAGTTACAAACATGATTTCAAGAAACCACCATCTGGGTATGTATTAAGGAATAAAACAAATACATTAATAAGATTGTAATTATATACTTGTGGAATCACAGATTTCAAACAAATACCTCCACACAACATCTGATAGCAATTCATAAATAAGGGTTTTATCCTGGACATTCACAGTTGTAGAATTCTAAGTATTGAGTATTCAAAACCTTTCAAAGGCCCCATAAAATTGTTTTAACATATAAACCCCATTTAAAGCAGCAGGATTTAAATACCTATTGAGTAACAAAATCACTTGGGTTCTGGAAGAGTCTTTTAACTTTTGAAGATTAGGATATTTAGAGGTACACAGTATGTGCGGTAGTGGAGAGCTAGAAAACTTGATGTTGGATCATCTATGGCAATGTGCAGAACAATTTTTCCTCCCATCTTGCTTATACCTGAATTCAGGAGCTCTGTCAGCCAAAGGGATATTTGATAGGAAATTATTTCATTTTGGTTTAGGAAGTTTTATAGATGAACTTGCAACCTTATCAGAATCTAAATCATTACTCCATAGAAATACATACATATAAATTGCCTAAAAAAATATCTATTCTGTGAAACATGTCCCAAAACTTTGTTCTTCAAGTCAGTGATTTGAAGGCTTTGAGCAGTGGAGAAATCAACACACACATACAAGTCTTGCTTTCTAACAATAAATTTCCTTCAGGTAAAAAAAAAGACCATCTTATATATTTGTTATCTGCTGAAGATTCAAATATTAGTTATATATGTTGAGGAACACTTTTCATAGCTTTCTTATGCATGTTTTTGTATACAGGTCTCATCAAATCTTTCTCTTTAAAAATTCCCTCGGGTAAATTAAAGACTACTGAACCTCTTAAATCTATCAAATTTAGGCATGCTTTTCCATTTCTCTTTTTTTTTTTTTTTTTTATAGTTTTCCCAGCATTTTCTAACTTTACAGCACACCCCTGAAAATATGAAAACTTCAAAATAATCCTCAGGGCTCATGCTCCCACCCTTCATTTCTCCTCCTGTCCCTGGTCCAAGCAGGGAGTGACCCCGTAGAGTACCACGAATGTTTTGTCTTCCCTGGAGATCTTCCAAGATGACTGCGCTATCGTTAAAGGTTTATGGTGTTGCAGGAAAAGGCCACACTAAAGATGGCTGTCACCACTCACACCTTTCTCACGTACTCCTTGGTGAGAACAGAAGTAAATCCTGCTTCTCTTCTCACACCTCGCTTCTGGCTCCACACTTCCTGCCTCAGTAACGTCCTGCTAATCCTTCAGTTTCAGACAAGTTTTAAAGTCGGGGAGAAGGGAATGCTGGTTTCCTGAACTGCTGAGAAATCAGTTCCGTCTCAGCACTTACTTGAATCATCTTTTGTTCAGGTATCAAAAGTGGTGTTTCCCCTACCTCAGGTGAATCATTACACTGGTAGAGTATATTGAAATGATCTGAACCTTGTCTAGTGGAAGGTGCCCCTTTCCATAGTGTGGGGCTGGAACTAGATGATCTTTAAGGTTCCTTCAAACCAAAACCATTTCAGGATTCCATACCACCCTTGGCTCGACTACAATCCCTCTTGTAATGTCATCTTTGGTACCCATACGATAACTGGTAGCTCTCCAGCATTGATTCATAATTTTTAGCAGACTATCTCAAACACAGGTACCAAATTTACCAAAGCTGACCAAAATTATCAGCTGGAATTGCTTTAAACTCTGCAGAATAGCCTTCAGGCCAAAATAATAATAATAAACAATAAATTAATAAAAAATAGCCAAATCAAAATAATATGTGTAGTACAATCAGAAATTTCATTGCATGGTTCTGTCAAAACAAGCAAAGGTAACATAACTTGAAACATGACAAGATTCCTATGCGACATTTGACCCTGGACAGTCACTCTAGCTTTCATATAGGGATGGGAGAGATGAAAACTTGCTTCTCGAAGCTGTACCTTAGGAGACGCATATCTTAGCAGAATTATAAAATAACTAGAAGGCATATATGATCTCAAAAATTCTGATTTTTTGCCTTCCTGAGAACATGTCAGTTGCAGTAATTCTTGAATATGCTCTGAAAACAGACTGTGTATATATGTAGAGAAGAATGTATTTCAAATATCAATTCTTCAACAGATATAAAACACTAATATGGACTGACTTACAGCATTTTTTTGAGAGTATTCTCTCTCTGTGTAGAACTGGGCCAATCAATCTGATGTGCAATTTTGCATTTTGTCTGATTGCCTCAGGGTTGTAAATATTTATTTTTCTCTTTGTTTGGCTCAAATATCTTATAGCTGAAGATTTTCCTCTTAGGGCAATTTTGACTTTTAAGAGCAGGAATCCTTGACTTTGTCAATGTCTATTAAAGAATAGATCATCATGATCCTTCTCCTGTAAAGGAAAGAATCTGTTGTAAAATAACATGACAGCCATGGCACCATACATTGAAACCTACTTATTATTGAAATATAAGCAACAAATTAGTCTAAATTGTCAGTGTGTATCTCTTAAACAAGTTACGTTTTCTTTCCTGTATTTTTGAATGATTTAGGATTATCTATTGCTTTCACAGTGGAGTGGTGGTTTTTGACTGTTTGTTTGGGTTTTTTTTAACTTAAGCTATGAATCATGGCTGGACAAATCAACTTTTAAGGTCAAACAGTCAGAAACTGCGAGTTTTTCTCAACCAAATATTTCCAGAAAATATTGTTGGTATCAAAATATTATTATTTTCTTCAGAATGTAAAAAGAGAGTGAGAAGAACAAGAGTTATCATTTAAATACTTTATGTATGGAATACAAGATTTTTTCAGTAAGTTCTACCTAATATGCATGGGAGAAGGAATATACTTCGCGTCTTCATCACTCCAGAATACTTCAAACACCCAGTGAGATAGGAGGGAGATATCATCTTCACTTCACACCAGTGAGAAGCAACTAAGAAGAGCATCCAGAAATACTTAGAACCTTCAACTGATACTTACATAAAATAAATGTGTTTTTGAGCAAGCCTGAAATTCTGAAAACCCATACTCTGGCACAACTTCAACAAGAAAGTGTGGAGGACTTCTCATACCTCAGATTTATCTAGATATGCCTCTCCTTGTGACTAAGAAAATCTTCTGCTGAAAGGGAGACACAGTTTTGCATCATTTCAGTCCATGGAGAAAACTGCTCATTTCCTAGGAGAGTGCTCTGTGGACTCTACAGAGGAGGGAGTTGGCTTCATCTTCATCCCTTGAGGGTTTATAAAGGAAGATTGTTTATAAAGGAAAACAGTGAGTGCTTTCAAAGAAAAAAAAAACATAACTTCTGGTGAAGGTTGGGAATCATGAAGACATGAAACTATTCCTGGTTCCTGTATGAGAAAGATGTCTATCTAGCATCTAACATCCCTGGGACATTTAAAGATTCAGTTAGAGTGGCCCTTAGCAACTTGGCTGTATTTAAAGAAGTCTGCACAAAACTGCAGAACCATTTAGGATTTACAGTGTCTCAAGCTAGTCACTTCTATTTTCATTTCATTTCCATATGTGCTCGGAACAGAGCATCTTGTAACAAGTCACTTCTCAGAGAGCAATTTCCAAATCTCCTTAATTTATACAGAGGGTCTGGTCCAAGAAACACTTGTACATTTAATTGACTTCATGTGAGTAACATGGCAGTACAAAAGTCGAGTATAATTAAGAAAAACTGAAGACATGAATAATTACAAACTTGATCGTGTGAATTACAATATTAACTCATCTTTGAAATTTTATTTCCACATTCTGCTTTATAATGGCAAAGCATAAATAACCAGACAGAAGAGAATTCACAGATCACTCTGCTAAAAGTTGTTGACTAGATAAATGAAATTATTTTTTTCTTCCTAGAAACTCCAGCTGGTGTTATCTTGGCCT
Organism: Rhagologus leucostigma; assembly: GCA_013397725.1. Lineage (NCBI taxonomy): Eukaryota > Metazoa > Chordata > Aves > Passeriformes > Rhagologus > Rhagologus leucostigma. The sequence continues at coordinate 107,725 of VZTD01003777.1, forward strand.
TCAGTATCCACTAATTAAATGGAAAAACGTTTGAGATAAAAAGTTAATTTACTAATTAAATGACAAGTATGCTTTATAAATTGTCTCTTTGGCTTATTGTGCATTTAGAGAATTAATTAACAATACAATCAAGCCACAGTTGTGAGATGCCAATATGGATGTGATTTGAAGATACTTTCACTTCTGTTTTCTATCTCAGTTTTTATGACAGCTGCACTGTAATGAAGATGCTTAACTCTTTTAATTTATCTCTGTAAAATTGAAATGAGTTTGTGGTTTCTTGCTCACTGGGACTGCAGACAAAATGGTAGATTTAACAGTACGCTCCTGATCAGTCAACACAGGCGTGATGCTGTAGCAAGCTGCCATTGTTCTCTTTAAATGGAGGCTAAAAAACCTGGCTTGACATTAAGCTGTGTTGTTCTGGTAAAGTATTTTCAATGTAACATAACAATGGAAGTATAAATATAATTTAACTTATATTTTCATTTAAAATTCATGTTAAATACTTGTCATTTGTAAACAAGGTTACCAAGTGACAGCCTTATTTTAAATCTGCATCAATAAGTCTTCTAGATATGACTAAACTAACTAAAAAGTTAGTTTAGGAATTGCCAAAGTTAATGGATATAGGATAGGAACTCATGGACTAACAGCCAAATGATTATTCACCTTCTTCAGCATGTCTGGCAGAACTAATATTGGGTAAAAATAATCCTTGTTGATAAGTTTGGCTTTTAAATGTCAGATACCATGTAAACATTACACATCTGGACCAACCTGACTGATCTTGGGATTTACCCCTTTGAATGTTGGGGATTTGTTTTGTTTTGTTTGTTTTTGTTTCCTGGTTGAAATGAAATGCAAATATTAACTCAAAGTCAAATCTAAAGTCAATCAGAATTTACTACTTGCTGCAACTCTTCCAACAGTCAGAAAAGAATTTCCAAGGGGTGAAAAAAAGGAAAAGAAAGAGGAAGAGAAGAGAAGAGAAGAGAAGAGAAGAGAAGAGAAGAGAAGAGAAGAGAAGAGAAGAGAAGAGAAGAGAAGAGAGAAAAAAGAAAAAAGAAAAGAAAAAAGAAAAAAGAAAAAAGAAAAGAAAAGAAAAGAAAAGAAAAGAAAAGAAAAGAAAAGAAAAGAAAAGAAAAGAGAAAAGAAAAAAGAAAAAAGAGAAAAGCCACCTGGATCTAATCAGCTCTTGACCTTCTGAGTAAAGAAGCTGGTTTCTCTCCACCGGCAGCTGTAGATTTTTCTTTGATTGCCACTTTTTTTATTCACAAGTAATGTTAGTCCATCACACATTTTTATGTTGATATTTTTATAGCTTCTCTTTCATTAACCAGTTACTTTCACATTTTAGTAAATTTAGTGTACGGCTATGGATGTGTGTGCAATCCCACTCTAAAGAAAGAAAGAAAACTGATTATTTTGCATTCAATTTACTTTGATTTTTCTGTCTAGTCTGTTGGTGCCTACAGAAGAAAACAGTAATAAATCATTTATAAAAGCAGCCCAATCCCTTCTACAGGGAAATACAGTGAGGCAGACTGTCTCATAAATTGTTTAGAATAACGCAGCTCTACAGTGATTTAGCCTGATTTGCTTGTTTAAAAAAAAAAATAAAAAACCCACAAAACCTGCAGATGGTGATTCCCATCTTTTATAAAGGGCGTAACAAAAGTGTTCACTTAAGGCAAAGACAATGAGCCAAAATACCTTTTAATGTTCTTGCAGACAATGTAGACAACATCCCATTAGCAAACAGACCGTGGGCTGGTGAAATTAGGAGGAACAGTGTATCGTGAAATAGAAGTAATGAGAATGAATTTTCTGTATTTATTGCAGAGATTTCATGTGAGTCGTATGGTCTGAGCTTTCACTTAATAAGGAGGAGAAAGAGGGAAATACTCTCCTCAAACCGACCCAGCTCAAAAATATTTCGTCTGTCTTGTTGTATGGATCAGTGACAGTGACAAAATGGTATTGTGTGCTGGCAGCTTGATTTCTGGCATTTACTGGGCTGCATGAAAGATCACATCCCCAAACACTTCTGTCATATTCTCTTCCAGATTGTGGTATATTAAACTGAGGAAACAAGCCTGTTTTTCTGGGGATCACAGATTCATCAAAATTAAAGATGGAAAAGACCTGTTAGTGTAAATCACTTACATTATCCCTCATTCAATGCAAGATTACTCCCTGTGGTATATTTTCCATTACTTTTTTCAATCCACTTTGAAATGACTCATGCAACAGTTTCCACTGTTTCTCTCTAGAGATCAGTCTCCACTCTAATAGATCTCACCACCCTTGGTTTCAGTCTAGATTTTCCATTACTCATTTAGAATTTTTTTTTCCCCTGGCCATCTGGTAAGGCAGTCCAAGACGTCTCTCTTAACCCAGGCACTAAGACTCTGGAGGAAAGTTAAGGGCTACCAGGAAGGTGGAAGCCAGCCACAGACTGGAAAGGACTTCAGCAATTTTTCTAGATTTTTACTATCCCTAATCTATTGAGTTGTCATTTTGGTGCACAGATGTATTCAAGTCTGACTCCTGGCCTGATGATCTCTAAAGATCTTTTTACAAGGGCAGGTAGCGATAGGATAGGGAGAGCAGAACGGCTTTATTATTGAATAACGGTGGGGTTAAACGAGATATTAGGAAGAAATTCTGTATTGTAAGGGTGGTGAAGCCCTGGCACAGGGTGCCCAGAGAAGCTGTGGTTACCCTGGCAGTGTCCAGGGCCGGGTTGGATGGGTCTTGGAGCAACCTGGTCTAGCAGAAGGTGTCCCTGCCCATGGCAGGGGGTGGAATGAGGTGATCTTTGAGGTCACTTGTAGCTCAAACCATTCTGAGATTCTATGATCAAAAGCCCTAATAGGAAACTGAAGTATTTTCTAATTAATACACAAAGAGATATATCCTCTAGAGAGTTTGGGTATATATTGTATGAGATTTTGGCCACTTCTGGGTCTGAACATGGTTGAAACACTGTACCAGTTGAGGCGGGGGGTCACTGCAGTAATGGAGCAGAGCAATGCATGCCTTTCTTCACAACCTAGCCTCACCTTTACATCCTGAGGATCAAGACCTACATCTGTGTCTAATAAACTCCAAAGTAATTTTCATTTTTGCCTTGAGCATTTCTCCAGCGCAGTGGATGGAGCTCAGCCTGGTCTTGGATTATTTCTCAGCTATATGGGTCTGTACACAAGTTGGCTTCCTAAGCTTCTGTTACAGCGAATAAAGTTAGTGACACAAGTTAAAGCAGCAGCTTAGACAGAAAGTGGCTGTGTTAGACTATACATAGACATATGTGGTGGTTTGTAGCCTTCTAAAGCTAGGGCAAGCTGTATCCTTGTACTTGCACCTCTGATTTGGGCTGGACTCTCCAGTCCAACAGCACTCCATCAAGGTGTGAAAGATGGGCTGCAAAGTGCGTGGCAGGAGGAGGCTACAGCTGCAGCTTCCGAGCAGTCACCTGCACTGACACCCCCCGAGTTGCTGCCTCACCTTGCAGCACCTCAAAGGCCGGAGAACAGCTGCAGAGGTTATTTTCTCCATCTTTTCCAAGATCTGGACTCACATGCTGTTAATGTTTCTGAAATTTTGGCATAAAAACGATGCAGGGTTATAGGCATCCTGTGGTGACAGGGGAAACATGGAGGCTTTCAACTTGCATCCAGTCCACAGAATCCCCATTTATCTGCATAGCAAACCGATGTAAGCTCACAAAACCTTTATTAAAGCCTTTACTGATATTATGACATATTGTATGATGTTTAGTAGGCAGAGTTAAAAAAAACCTAGGAAAAAACCAAACCAAACCAAATCAAACCAAAACAAACCCCCCAAACCAAAAACAAACAAAAAACCCAAACCCCAAAGTAAACTTAAATGGAAGAACATGCTTTAGCTTTAGAGTAGTATTGGAATACAGGGATAAATTGATTTTTCCAAGCTAGAGAGTCTGTAACACTGTCAGTAATTGAATTAGCTGTTCCAGATTGAAAGCCAGTATCCAAACTACATCTGTCTTCTTAGTCTTAACAGAACTTCTTTTTCCTCTTGATTGTTTCCTACTTCACTTCATACTTACTTTTGAAAATTAGCTGCACTTTTTTTTTTGTATATACTTAGCAGAAAAATTTCTTTCATGAAGACACCATCTGGAACAAAATTTTCTCCAGGAATACATGTATGGAAGGAGCATTTTGTTGCCTAAAGTTTAAAAATTGTCTCTGTTTTAGAGAAATAGCTGGAGAAGAAATAGGTCCATTGTGAAAAATCAAAAAACCTGTTCCTTTCTTGATGATTAAACAAGGCACCAAAATATTTAACAAAACATTTTGAGATGCTCAGGCGTTGTAAATTCATGAAAGAGAAGATAATCAGATGCAAACCGTTCCAGCTTGGATTGCCTCATGGGAATCATTAGATACAAGTTACTAGGGAGCAGAGAGAGGAAGCAGGAAATTGATGTCCATCTTACAGCCTGAACAGTGATCAATCAGCAATAAAATATGTCATAAATTGTCCTGTATTGATTTAAATTTTTTCTGAAAGAATAAGTGTAAAAAAATCCAGGCAAACAAGTGCTGTAAAAAGCATTGGAAAGGATTTATTTTGCTGAGCTGAGACATGCAACAGAAACTTGAATTTTATGGGCCAAGAGAAGCAACACTCCTAAAATAAGTACATAGACTTCTGTTCAATTGGTGGAGAAGAAGCACCTCTGAAGTCCTCCAGTGGGAAATCCACCATGCCCAGGACAGAATGAATTCTGCAACTGGCATTTTCTGTCATATTTTAATTCTCTTTTGGTGGGACCATATGTTGGAGACTTACAGCATTTCACATATTCAGGAAGACAAGAGCACAGGAATCATTCCACAGTCTTCACCTTCCTGGAGGAGGATTTACTGGACTCAGTTTGCAGCTGTGGTTTGCATGCAGTTCCCAAAGACATGGACAATTATGCCTAAAGCCACTGTAAGCATTTCACAGTTCCTAATTTTAGACGGCAAATTTGAGTTTTTGTTAAGCCAGGTTTGAAAGGTAAAGACATTTTATCTGTCAAGAACATCCAGAGACACTACATGTCATTATATAATGTAAAAACACTCTTTTAATGCTCAGTGGCATTTTTTTTCCCCATTGCTTTATTAACTACTCTTTGCTGAGCTTTACTCCTACATCGATTTCCTCTCAGGTAGTTGCACTACAAAACTACATTGCCTCACTTTTTTTTTCACCCTTAGGCACTTATCTAGAGGTGCATACTCATGGTTTAAATAGTTGTAGCACACTTGACTTGGCCCAGATTCACTGAAGCCAAGAGAAAACCTGGAGGAAAAATTGCTATGTCATTGAAGTCAATAGTCGCTTTGACAATGCCTATACCGGAATTCTGCATCATTTATTTATATTGCTTGCACACACTCTGAGGGTCTTTTTGGCCGTGCCTCCTAATATTACTTGAGATACAATTTAGGGGAATTAGTACTTAAGGATCAGGTCTAATGGGTTATGTGGATAAGACACACACATATTTTTTGTTTATACACTCCAGTTCCAAAATTATTTTCTGAGAGAACCGTGCATGTCTTCATGCCACACCAGAAGGCAAGAAAACCTCTAAGTTTCATGCTATGCAAGACTCTCTCATCATCTGCAATTGAACCTTACACTGTCAAATATTTTGAGAAAAATTTTACAAAAATAGAATTATATGAAAGAGCCATGATGGTTGGTCCTATCCAGGACATAGATCAGATGCAAAGAATAATACTTTAAAAATGGCTTCAGCCAAATTTTATCATTTGACCTCAAGATTAGAGAAAGATCCTTTGTCTTCCTTTGTTTAATGACATCACCCTGATTTTTGCTGAATGTTAAAAACCCTTAAAGAAAACAACACCAGATGATGTCTCCGACTATTTTAAAATAATAAAACCATTACTTAATAAAATTAAGGAATCATTACAAGAAGTTATGAATGCACTTAAAATTTATCTCACTTTAACTTTGCCACCTAAGAGAGATCTGCTTTTTCTAAGTTAGTAATTTAGTCTTTCTGTTCAGCAGAAAACCTTCAGAGGGTGACTCATCTTAGACATCTATCTTTAGATGTGATGAATCGTTTTATGGCAGGGCTGGTCTCTCTGTAGCTACTAATGAGGTAGTCTAGTCAACTAATTTCTTAGGCTGAGTTCCTGGCTTTTAGATGATTAAAGACAAGTGATCTTAAATAATCTATCTTAAAAAATTTGCATGCTGTAAAATCTAAAGCAGGTTGATAGTGGTTGAGAGAGAAATTCATCTCTCTAAATATAAGCAGCCATATCTAAGTTTCATTTTATACATTCTATGGCATCCTGAAAATCTGCTTGGGGCTGTTAGATACGACCCGGAACCAACAGGGACTCTTGCCCTTCTTGAGGGTTTCCTGGAGGCCAGGTGTCCAGATGATGGACTAGATTTTTGGCATGGGTAACCAGAGTAATTCCATCAAACACTTCTGTTTGAAAGAACTTTTCTCATTCCTTTTACTCAAATTATTTGATTAGTGGGGTTTTTTCACCTGTTGTATGGGTTAACTGAAGTCCTGCAACGAAACACCCTCCTAAAATTGAGCTTGTGTCATTCCCAGTGAGTCGTCTCAGACTGAAAAAGGGATCAATACGTCCAATGTGACTAGCTGGAGCAAAGACTTCCTAAGTCACCCATCCTTTCATCTCCTGCTCTCATTTCCATTTCTGGAGCACAGCTTCTTCTGCGTCTCCCTAACTGTGGAATGGGGAGTTGGGGGGAGGGCATCTGAAGACTCCTGCTGTTCAGCCTCTTATCCCGAAGACAAGCTGACTTCACTCCCAGGAAACTGAATCACACATGACCTCTTCACAAAGAACCACACGGACATTCCGTGCTAACAGCAAAGTGTGCAAGGAAGTAAAGGGAACACAGTAAATAGATACGCAGATAAAACTCAGTAGCATTTGGCGTATATCTCAAGTGGCATAAATGATACTTCTATATAATACATTGTTTCTTCTAGTTGAATAAATTATGCCTGTTAGCCTCAGCAATCCTCTTCTCTCTTATGCTCTCTGACACAACCTCAGATGTCACGGTCGCATCCAAACCACCATGGCTTACACACGGAAGAAATAAGAGGGCAGGGAGTTTGCATCCCTGTGTAATATTTAAAGGCAGTGGGAGTATGCTTAATGCCTTTGGACCACCTACTAGGGAAACAGTGACACTGGTGTCACAAGTTTATCTAATTTCTATTGTTCCAGAGGTAATGTCACGTAAATTTAGGGCACAGGCTATTCGTTTTGCAGCCGTCTTTTGCCTGGTGTATAATTATCATGGCTCATCTTTATTAAACACCAGCCTTATCTTTGTTTTGCTCTCTTTGTTGATAGATGTAACCTCAATACTGTTGCCATGGCTACAGTAACAGTAGCTGAGAAGATTTTGTTTGTTGTAAACAAACCGAGCTGTACAGGCACAGATCCTTGTGGAGTGTTTCCAGCCCCCTGCCTTATATTATGCTGATTAACACTGCCATCTCCCTCCTGCTACCTATTTCTTATTTTAATTAGCATTAATTTAAGCTTTATCAAGGAGTGTTTCCTCTTTTGGTGCCGTGGCACCCCTTTTCTGACAGTTTTTTTTCCCTGTAGCAACAGCCGTGGGTTAGGACTGCAGCCCTGCTGAGAGCATCCTCACAGCAAAGCCCTGCTGGCACCAAAAATTAATCTCAATGTACACACTAGCTTAATGGCAAAAGATTGCTTTAATTTACTTCCTACATTCTCACCTCCAGGGGCAACTGAACTTGTTCTTATGTAGGAGCCACGGGGATCTGAAAATGTGTGACTAATTCTGAAACTTATTTAGCTTCAAGCCAATTCCTCAAAATCAAGGGCCAAATTCATCCCCTTACATAAGGAGATGCAAGTCATCGGTAAGAAACTCTACTGTAAATTCTTGCCTCTCTGTTGATTTAACCCATGATCTCCTATGTGCACAGAAATGACTGGAACGGGTTCAGGAATAATCTAAACTTCCAACAGCACCAGTTCATGCTATTTTTACAGCAGACCTTTCTTCTAGCAGGCTTTTTTTTCTAATATTTAGGCTTGCCTCCTGAGTATTATAATAATTTTATTCACTATGTATGCCGATGTTAACAATGTCCAGTCTATACTATATAATTTTGCTATTATTATTTTCATCTTGAAGAATCTAGGAACTATCCCTGAGGGAAATATGTCTGCCTGTTTCAAGGGACTAGTACTATGTTCTCTGTGAAGGGTTCAGTAGTTTCGCTATGTATGTGTACATATTACTGTTGTATTTTTAAAAATGCTATTAAACCCAAATTCTTTCATTTCACCTAGATCAAATTCGGTGTAAACCACACTGGGCCCAAGGTTCTAACAACATATAAACAAGGGGAGTGTTCCTGCTAAAAAAGAGATGGATTGGAACAGAGAGGGGTAAGCTGGGTGGGATGTGCCTGTACTGCAGCAGGACTGTAATTCAAAATGATTGGATGCTGCTCTGATGTGACATTGTGTTATAATATTTCCCATGAAACCAGAGTTATGTCCTGCTTTGTGTGGTTCTGTGCTGATTATGCGACCCTCTTATGCCTCTGCTAAGGCCTCTCCTGCTCCTCCCTCACCTTGAACCACCTGAAAGTGGTACTATCTGGAAGTCTTTGCTCAGCAATGCATGGACGAACAACATGATGTTCCTCTTTACTCCCTTCCTTCACAGACTTCACTGGCTGTGTATCCACTGCCCTCCAGAAGGGAGGAAACCCGCAGACTCTGTATGAGGAATCAGGTTGTGCTGAGAACAAGGTAGCCTCTTGTAGAGTAATGGACAAAAAGAGAACACTGCTGCTACTGCTCTGTTACACTTCCAAAATGCAACATCAGGAATGACAAATTGTTCTGGGAACACCGATTAAAGGGGGGAAGAAAAACGTCTTTCTCTTCACCCAAAACGTCAAAAGACATTATTGTTCATGGACTTGGCAGTGCTAGATTAATGTTTGGACTTGATCTTACAGGTCATTTCCAACTCTAATGATTCTATGAGAAGGTCAGAACACTGATTACATCACGATCTGCATTAAGGGAAATCTGACAGTGTGTTAGTGCTAGGCATACTTAGTCCATTGTGTGGAAAATATAGGACCATAAAGTGAAGGATCACAGCAGTGCCTGGCAGGATAGAATCATCATCAACATTCAGAACTCCAGCTAATTGCTCATTATGATTGATGAGTTCACCAGGGATGTTGGTATAGCATGAAGCAACGGAGCATTGGTACCAGTGGTCCTTGCCACTGTCATCATCCAGAGAAGCTGTGTCTGCCCCATCCCTGGAAGTGTCCAAGGCCAGGTTGGATGGCTCTTGAAGCAACCTGGGATAGTGGAAGGTGTCCCTGCCCATGGCAGGATAGTGGAACATGATCTCTAAAGTCCTTTTCAAACCAAACCATTCTCTGACTCTGTGACTGTGTGGTTAATGCACTCCACACTTTCCTTGTGATTTGGCCTTGTTCATCCCATCCTTTGACATGTAAGAAGGCTGATGATATTATAGTGCCCAGTATCTTTCAGGTCTAGTCTTAATCTTTCCCCTTAATAATTCTTTCTTTTATGACAAAAAACCACACTGTAGGTAGAGATGCGTCCTGTTTAAAGCCTCTTGGCAAGTCGTCGTACACCAAAGCAACACCAGCTGATAAGGTTGAGTCAAAGAAGAAATCACAACACTTGTGTGAATGTCCTGGATTGCACATCTTTATACTTCAATTCTTCATGCTATTTTAATATCATTTTAGACATTAATGATGAACAAGGCGAGGCACTGACACTAGCAAACTTGATGAATGGGAAGAAAAATATTACCCCCCTTGTGAACTTATAGAATAGTTCACACTTATTTTCAGCTTGAAAAGCTGTTATCTGTTCATATAGCAGCTTTTAAAAGTGCAAATGGAAGCAATCCAGGGTGCAGAGGTGTGTCGTAGTTTACAAATGTCTCCATAATATCTAAAAATCAACCTGAAATGTTGGAATAGAATAAATGCTCAGTGGACCCAAACTTCTCCTTGTTTAATTATGTTTTATTAGACTGACACTGGAATTAAAGGGTAGAATTTGGCAGCCCAGCTAAGAGTATTTTCTCAGCAGAGCCTTCCTTTCAACTTGTATTTCTTCTAGGACCATGACCTAATTTAACATATTTCACCAGTACATCAAGTCAAAAGACTGATATGAAGTTTGGATTCTGCTTCCCAGTGGACTAAAAAGCAGCTCGACCTTCAAATGACTGAACACAGAAATGAAACCCAAGCCAGAGAGAAGCTGCACAACAGGGTACACTCTGTCTCACAGATAGCATGAGTTTCATGAAAGGAGGGAAAAGATGTAGCTGGCAGTTCAACCACCTGAGAAAAGTCTGAAGTTTGATATACACCTGCAACACTGCAGTCTGGCATTTCCAGTTGACTTTCGTAGCCATATGTTTAGCAACACTAGAAGAACTGGTTTCTGCTTATGAGAAATGCTAATCAAAACATATATGGCAAGTGAGGGAGAAAGAATGTATAGTTTATATTTTGCATATTCGTCAAATAATAGAATCACAGGATGGTTTGAGTTGGAGGGGACTTCAAAGCTTATCCAGTGTCACCCCTCTGCCATGGGCAGGGACACTTTCCACTATCCCAAGTTGCTCCCAACCCTGTCCAACCTGACCTTGAACATTTCCAGGGATGTGGTAGCCACAGATTATCTGAGCAGCCTGTGCCAGGGCCTAATCACCCTCGGAGGGAAGAATATATTCCTAATATCTAATCCCACACTCCTTTCAGTTTAAAGCCTTTTTCCCCCTCTCCTATTATGATTCACCCATTTCCCATGTTCTACACGAATTCTGTGGTAAAGCTGGGAATCTGAACCAAGCCACGTGAATCCTGTTCTGCTGCTTTGTCCACATGTCTTACAGTAGATAGTTTCCTATGTCCTTTAGCTACCCCCTAGTTTATTTTTTTGTTCTTTCTCAATATTTTTACCTCCGGACTAAGTCTGGAACATTAGCAAACACAAGAAGCAGCACACAAAGAAGTGACCTCTACCTTGGTTGTAGTGGCTGATGCTGAAGACATACGTCATTTACTTACATTCTGCCATATAGATCATGGCAGAAACTACTCCCAGCAGAAAAGGTTTGGTGATACAGGTGCCTTCAGAAAGAACCCTATTACTTAAAGTGCCATGAAGGAGTTGAAGTCTGGGTATTATGCTCACTCCCCACTGTACACTAGGGAGGGAATTTAAATATAGGTAATAAAGCATTGATAATAATGTACGTACTTCCTCTATGATATGATAAATTGTATTTTCATGACACTGTCTCTATTGTCTATCAGTTCAATAAATATGAAGACTGGTTAAAGTCGGTTTACAAATAGGTACCTATGCTACAGACTAACATATTAGTAAATTTTGTGTGGTGTTGAGGGGTTTTTTTTAGCTATGTGATTCCATGTACGAGAAAGATGCTTTGAGAGTCTGACACTTTCTTGGACACCAGTGCTAAAGAGGCATGAGATGAAAGACTGAGAAACCAGACTGTATTCATCCTATCACTTGCAAAAATATTATTGCTTCTCACAGTGTTAATCTACTGTTAACTTGAAGCAGAGGCTATTCCATACCAAATGGAAGGAAATTATTTTTCATGCCAGAATCATACTTATAAGAGTGTGACAAAGGAGAAAAAATGTCCTTGTGACCTTGCAGCCAGGCTTAATTAGAAAGATCAGTTTCACTGATCTATCATGGTGGTTCATGGCAGTCCTCCCCAGCTCTTTCTACTGAACAGAAAGAAAGTTTATCCTTTACTTCAATGATAGACAAAATAGACCTCAGTAAAATATTTTAATTTAAATTGCTGTCTCATTTAATTGAATATATGATACTCCCCTATTCCATTTTTAAGGAATTGTCTCATTGAACAGTGAAAGAATAATGTTACCTATGTTTTGTCGAGGTGGATGAGTGATGAGAACAAAGGACAACACAGAAAATCTAACAGGGTATTGCAGTGTCCCTTTCTTCTAAGCAAGCTCGCCATGAACAGCAAGCTCGTCATTCACATTCATACTCCAGTAAGCTTCTTTTATGTTAAAGCATTCCTTAATATTACAGTAATCTAATTGGTTTGTGTGGTTAAAGGAAGATAAAATTCTCATATTTATTATGAGTTATTACTATAAATCTCCTTACTAAAATAAAAAGAAACATTTATCCAATTCAAAAGGCATATGAACATCATTATTTGATCTCTCTGATAATATCAGGATAGTGCTTCCAGTACTTCAAGTTTTCTTGAGAGCATGGAGAAAACCTAAAATCCAAAACACTGTGAGTACAACTCCCTTCACACTTAGCGGACGATACTTGCATTCTTTTACCAGATGAATTCATTCAACCACACCTGCTGTGCAGCATTTTATAGTGAGAATCACTGCTGCAGCCCAAGCCTCTCTGAGAAGTGTACTCACATTGCCTGGCTTTTGGCTGCAACTCGGTCCTTAAAACACAAGGCACACTTTCTCAGGCTCTCTTTGTAGTGAATGGGAGTGGAGAACGGGCTTCCCAGGGGATGTCATCGGCATGTTTGAGCTGGGGTCCTGTCAGTCATGACCTGCATGACTCTCCACTGATTGGATAGGGAGCCTAGGGACTGGGATCTCTTTATTATTTTGCTGTGAATCTATCAGATATGTTTTGAAGTCAGGCGTTTTGCATTGCCATTTTGTCTGTGCTTACAAGTGCTACTTGCTGTTTCTGAATGGCTGCTTTATCTTGCTTTTGAAAACTCTTATCACGTTTGATATGAAGGCTTCCTGAAGCAGGGAAAGCCACTGGGTAAGTGAGGATTTCTGTTGTTGTTTCACTTTATTCAGTCCTACTGGAGGGACTTTTCACAAGGGCTTGTAGTGGTGGGACAAGGGGGAGTGTCCTTAGCTGAAAAAAGTTTAGAATAGATATCAGGAAAAAATTCTCTGCCATTAGGTGGTGAGGCCCTGGCACAGGTTGCCGAGAGAAGCTGTGGCTGCCCCATCCTTGGAAATGTCCAAGGCCAGGTTGGACAGGGCTTGGAGCAACCTGGGATAGTGGAAGGTGTCCCTGCTCATGGCAGGGGGTGGAATGAGGTGATCTTTAAGGTCCCTTCCAATCCAAACCCTTCTATGATTCTGTGGATTTCATATCTTAGCAGTTTGCTTTTTTAAGATCAAGGCGGAAGCTTTAAAAGAGTAAAATGAATAAATAGTGTTTTGATGATATGCAGTCTGAAGTTAGGTTTGGATTGTTCTTTAGAATACTCCTGAGGTTTTTCATTATGAAATTTCCTCTCTAACTTGGAAAAAATCCTTACTCTTCACTTCTGGATGGTCTTTCATACCACAGATATACAGGTAGGCCCAGATACTGCTGTGGGAATAAAGCAACCTGTAATCACAGCTGTTCCAGATGAAGGTGATTATTCCAAGCATTGTATCTTATAGAAAGTTTTTCTATCCTTCCTTTTTTTTTTTTTTTGCTTTCATCCAACCAAAAATCATATTTGCTTTTCCTGTGGCTGCCAAATAATGAACAGATATCTTAGTCAAAAATTCCATGAGTTTCCAAATGTTTTAGATCCTCAGAGAATCCCGCAGCTTGAGAAACATATGAGAAGTTTAGAGTATTTCTGTCTACAAGGGTAACCTTGCTTGTATCCCAGTTGAAATCCATCTGTCATAAGGCAGCCCTACCTCCACAATATGTTGAAATTCACTGAAAAGTTCCACTGTCCTCCACAGTGCTTAATAATATTACAGTATGTGAGAAAACTGTGGTACCAGTATTAGGCTTTTGCTAAATAAGAAATATTTTCAAACACAAATACCAACCAAGTGAATTTTTTTATATAGGTGTAGAAAAAACATATGTCTGCTGTATATAACACTGAGTATTTTTCATCCTCTAGTGTTATAATGTCATTTTAAAAATATCATTCTTGGCTTATTTTGAGAGTTGAGTCTTTTTCGAGGCAGGTTTTATAAGAATAGGATTCTTGGATTTTTTTTTATGGGAAAGGTTTCTTTTTCCCCTCCATCTGGTACATTGTCCACCCACTTGCATTCTTTTTTAGAAAAAGAAATTACTTTTTTTGTCATTGAAAATAATGAAAATAATAAATAGAGGTTTTTCAAGCTTGAATGTGTCACTTTTCTATCTCGAATGATTTTATTTGGGTTTCAAATCAATTCAAGTAAATATTTGGCTGGATTTCAGTCATAATACATGAAAATATCCAGGAAAACATTTATATGTACTTTTCCTTCAGTAGAAACCTAATCTTTAATACCCGAAGTATATGCTTTTGTTCTTCTGTGGGAGAATTGTGGCTTCAGAAAAGGACACTGCTACCAGCAAAAGGTACACAGCATACTAAACCTTCTTTTCACACAAAAACATCCATTAGTTTGCATTAGTTGAGCAAGAGATGTCAATCAGGAATTGAAAGTACTCAGGGATTCCTCAGTAGCTCACAGAAATATCTCTACTATCTAGAATTTCAATTAAATTTAAATTTACATTTAATTGACTTTGTCTCCCTCATTTCCCTTTCTGTTCTCAGACGTATGTATAATTGCATTTATTCTAATTAATATTTACTGAATTTTAATCTAAATCCTGTGCTGTCACTTAGCACAGTTGTTTTTCTGAACAACTCTCAAAAAGAGTCTTAATAATCCTTTTTGAAAATCCACACAATGTATGTTCCCTGAATTATCTTGAGACAGTTTTCTTTTTCTTTCTGGATTTTCAGAGAGTTTAAGATTTAGGACTAACATTTTATTTTATGGAAATGTATGCAGTTTGAGTCTATTAAGGTACAGTTATCCAAGTCCCATGCTGTTTTTCTCTCAATTAGACTGTCTGTCAGGTTCGACAAGAACAATGAAAATTACCACTGTTTTTTTATGAACTAGGTAGCCCCAAATTGTCTTCCCAGAAGAAACCTGACATGGTCACACTGCCTGGTCCTCAGGAATGTTGGTTTGTGTCCGTGAATTGACTCACCAGCTCTCTAGCTGTCGTTTGGACAAGGAAATTTGGATGGTGATTCTGCCCTTAGAGAAAGTGCTTTGAAAGAGCTTATCTTCCTCTCTAAATTCCCAAACATCTTCACAACTATGTTTCTTAGAGATTCTCAAAGGTTCCTGGGTCTGAGCTATCTAATCATGACTTAATTGGGTACCCACAGCAAATGCTTTTCAGTAGCTGTCTCTGCATGCACTTGGCAAGTACAAGGCAGTGAGATTTGTCTTAATCATCTTTGGTGATGCATTAAGCTATGCAAAATTACTTCATATTTTGCATAAACTAAGATTAAGCAATCAGACATTTACTCCAGATTGCTTGACACAGAGTGAATTCTTAAACCACAAGAACGCTCAGATGTCTGGTCCCATGGGCATTTATATATCTCTTTAAGGGTGTACTTTCAGCATACAGAGCTAACTCTGTCCTTTGAATTTTCCAGTTAGCCATTAAACTCACAAAAATTATTTTCACGGGTCATAGCTGATATTGTGCTGGTGTTTCTCCAGACTTTTTTTTTCTTTTCATTTTAGACCTGCTGGATTTGCCATCTGGATCTTCCTGTGCCTGCAATACCACCACAGATTGATCACAGAATCATAGAATGGTTTGGGTTGGAAGGGGACCTTGACCAGCCCGTTCCAGCTCTCATCTCCCTCTTACTCTAGGTAAAGAAATGCAAACGCCTTGGTCATTCCCATTCATGAAATCATCAGCTGAGAATTTCTTTGTGTATGTAGGTTTTCTTCATTCATGATGCAGGGAGCTTAATCAACCATGTTCAGAAAAGAATTTCCTGTTCTGGATCACTGCTGTGAGTGGTCAGTTTTCCAGCCTGGAAATATAAATACCTCTGCTGTAGGACTGAATTCATACCTTTTTCTTTTTTAATTTATTTTTTCGTGTATCACAAGAAATAAATAGAGTAGAAAGTGGGTTTTCAGGGTTTTCTATATCTACATTTAAAGACTTACAGAACATGCACGTTATACAGTGTACCAAATGTTGTATGTATATACAGGGTTCTTGATGTGACAGAATGACTTTTCCATTTCAAAATTTTAGTTTATTACTTTAAATAATTGAAAATTAGAAAGGTCCAGACCTCAATCTTAAATTGCTGAAACAAAATATGTTGATTGATTCAACGTACATTCTTCCAGCTTATCAGCATGAACATTTCCAGTATTTCAGTTTTGCCTCAAAAACACTTATGAGGTGAGAAAACGAGAATGATAACTTTCCAAGAACATATCACATCTATCCATCTTCTGGGACTAGAAACCTCTGTGCTAGTTTTATGATATTTTAGGGTATAGTGAAATTACTTCATCTCAATTTGAAATATTTCCCATACATAGGAGTTTATAAGCAGTGTTACTGGCAGGCTGAAAGCCTGAATGCTTATAAATAGAGAGCTGAAATGGGGATAAAAGTAGCCCTGTGATCATTACAGGCTTCTTCCTTTGAGCAAAGTAACAAATAATTTATTGCATCAAAGAGTCCAAGACTGCTGAAAGTGGGCAAAGGTCACCTCGGTGCCAGAGTTCACAGCTCTGCCCTGATAAGCAGATGGTTCCTAATCAGATAAGATCTTAATAGATACCAGCAGTCTACGGTGTTAGAGGTGGAAATAAAGCAATGCCCAAGCATTAGGTTCAAACTGTGTGCACCACTGAGAGACAGATCTTGACATGGCAAAGGTATTTTTTCCAGGATCAGCCTTCAGAGCCTTGAGTTAGTTGTATCCCAACATGGAGGATATCCAAATCTTCTTATCTTGCATAATTATTTGTAGAAACCTCCACATTAAGCCTGGCTTAGGTAAAACAAGCATGATAAGAGAATCACGACCCGAAGAAGAGAAAATAAAAACCTGCTCTGTACATCTTCTAGCTATTCTTTGCACAGCACACACACACAAGTGCACACACTTAGGCACAGCTGCTTGACAGCCAATGACATCTGGTTATCGACAATCTCCTTTACAAGAGCCTTGCTCTCCGCAATGCACCGGTGCCTCTGCTCTGTGTTAGATAAACATGGCAAACACACATAGCAACAAGAGTGTGTTATCACGGGTCCTGCTTGGCAGCAGCAGCAGCTCCAGCAGCGGCAGTGGGGGCTCAGCAAAACCCCCCCATATCTGTTTGCTCACACGCTCTGACAACCCAGGTGGGAAAGTTGCATGGAGCAGGAATTTATTACGGTGGTGGGGGCTGGCTGGAAAACTCCTCTCTCTTTTTATTTTAGTGGTTGCTTAAATTACTTCTGCAGACTTTGACAAAGCTTTGATTAGCACTCACAAATATCATCCACGAATTCAAACTGGATCTTTCATCCTAATAAACATGAGGCCAGACTGGCATTTGGATCCTGGATGCTGCTTCTGGGTTCTCTCCAGATTTTCTGCCAAACACTGCCACCAAGTGTGAATCTTAGATTTTTTACTAAGCAGCCAAGAAGAAAAGAGACCCACCTGCCAGATCCTTCTCCTGATGACATCAACAGGCATTCGAGACACAAAGATACACACAGAACTTCTTCCTCACTATTTCCTCTGTTGAAAGCTGGGTTGTGAAAGCTGTCTGGCACTCATCTAACATTTTATTTCTGTCAAAATAAACATCTAAAGTCACAGACATTGGTACAAATGATGGAGCCCCATCCTTAGTGCAAAAGAGTAAGACAGATGTGGAGTGGAGCAGGTGACTAATGCCTAGAAATATGATACAAACAAAAAAAAAAGGGAAAAATTGTTGCTCTAGATGATACAAGTCCCCAGCTCCTGAGCCTCAGAATAATACCTTAGTAACACGGCTGCCTTTGGTTCCTTTAGTTTTGTACCGTAATAATCAATGTGACATGTGAAACTGATATGAGGAATAATATATTATCAGTCTTAGGAAGGAATATCTTTATTGCTACTTCAAACAAGACTATCCTGACAATTTGTCTGCTCACCTCATGGAAAGGTAAAGATAAATAATAAAGAAAGATAAATTGAAATATTTCTAAATGAAGCTGATCAGAACTCTACATGAAGAAGTAAACAGTTCAAACAGCCTAATATTTTGGAGTATGAACTTTATTTCAAAATTAGAGTGTTCAAATATCTATCTGGTTAACTTTACATTCTTTACATCAAATGCAGTTAATTATCTATACTTCTCAGTTGTGCCTCTCTAAATGATCCTTAAGAAAGTCACTTGTCAAGAGGGATATTGAGAAAGCACAAACCCCTGTAGTTAAAAAGAAAGAATGTGATTTACAGCCTGGAACTGTTGCTCTTTGGTTGCAGTGGGTTTGGTAAAAAAGGCTGTAGGGTGCAGCCTTCATTCCTAGTCCTGGGTGAGGTGAGACTCCAGTGAGGACTGTTTCCATCAGCCATGTTCCCTGACTTCAGTGAGAATAAGAATTTTTAAGAATGCTATTTTATGTAACTCTTGCACGGTTCAGGCATAAGCTCACGGTCCTGAGTTACAGCTCTGACCTTTAGCAAGTTTAAGTGAACAAACATGTGAACCAGAAGGACACACTCCAAGTGGCTCACAACAGCAAGAGTCCAAAACCATAGAAATTTAAAATAAGACTTAGGATTGCTACAGACAACAAACCTCAAGCTGCAGTTCTGAAAACTCCACTTAAATAGAAATACGCTCCTCAGGCCATAAAGATCTGGGTTTCTATATCACTCAAAAATTTGAAATTTTTCCAGATATTTTTAAATACTTCTGAGTTTGGATGCACATGCATCACTTCTCTTTGTTTAACAGGTTCTGCCCATACATATCACAGAACTAAACTCAGCCTTGGGCATTCATCAGCAGTTCTTGTAGCTGCACAACAAAGGCTTAGTTAAATAGTATGCACTTTTCCTTAAGTAAATATGAGTACCTATATAATTATTTCTCCTGCAGGCCTTAACAGCACCAGAGGAGCTGTTATCCTTTATCAGGTAAATCTAATGCAGCTTTTAAATTGCTATGTGTGCCAAAGGAGTTCTTTGGATCTCTTAGGTAAATAATCTCACCTTTTTATTTTTTTTTCATTTATTCTAGGTGGTCTAGCCTCACATCACCCAGAAAGGATTTACAGAGCCAAAACGCATTAACTTTATTTGAAATCAGGTCCATAAATCCCCATATATTGATGAGAAACCAGACCCTTAAGTAGTAATTCTAATTCTAATAGAGATCTGAATGCTTGCTTGTCATAAATCACAGTATTACAGAATGGGAAGAAGGTAAAACCTACATTAAAGGCACTTACAGAGCACTTCTTTCTGGGACAGACTGTAAACTTTTCAATTCTTCATCCAGTCTGGTTTGTAATGTTTCAAGTACCAGATCTTCTGTCAATCCCCTGAGGAAAATATTCTGTATTCCCACAGAGCAAGCATTGTTAAAGGTTCTTTCTAGACATTCAGTTCAATTATTCATTTATTCACTCCTAATTATGCTCACCTCAATAAAAAAACTGTTCTCCTCAGAACCACACTCAGTTGGAGATACCTCCCCATGCCCCCTGCTATTATCTGGACAAAGTTAGTGATTCTATTATTCATTTGCCTCAAATGAAGCCTGTATGTCTGTCTTCGTGGGATTTCTCTGTGTTTCAATTCCCCAGCTCTACAATAAGTCTCACTTTCTCACATCCTTTATCTATTCTTCTAAAAGCTCTAACACAGGGTCAGTCTTTATTTGTGTACATTATCTACAAGCAATAGTTAGGGAGCCTGAGATCAACTTCTCAAATACCCTGAGATAGGGCAGGAAAACAGTAATAGGAAAAGGAAAAGTTGCAGATTATTCTATTTATTTTTTGACAACATATTGCTATTAGAGAATGATAACTGAAATAAGTACCCCTTTATAAACCTATCTGGTTATCACTGGCCCTGAATAAGCTTAGTTCCAAAATTAGATTGAGAGAATCTGACAGATAGGGGTAGCATCCTGTGTGTTGGAAAGTAGCCAGAGTAACATTTACAATAATCCTATGAAAAATATCCAATCTGAAACAGATGTTTAAAAACAAAGATTGAGTTTTTCATGCATGTTACTAGAGATTTTTTTTTTCCTCAGTGACAATTGGCCATGGCAAATGCTAGCCAACTTCAAATTTTTAATTTGGAATTGAACAACGTGTGTGTAGACCCAGGAAAAAAATTCTTTAATTTTTTTCAGGCAGGATAAGAAAAAAAAATCATTCTTACAACACAATTTTTAACTTTTCTGATATATGTGGCTCTATATTCCTTGGCTGCAGCAAGAAACTAAAATTTCAAGGGAACTTGAGTAATAATAAAGAGACCAAGATACCAACTGCAGGTGTTCTTATCTGTTTTTTAGATTCAATCAGCAGATTTTACCTTCCTATTTCTTGCCTTGGTTTCTGCTCGTGATGGTCATTTAAATAACGATGTGGAAGATGAGTAAATGGCAATATGTTTGTTCGACCTGTGACAACACAGACTCCTGAATTCAGCTGGGGACAGCAGCCATGAACAGTACAACCATGGTTACTACTTTCACTTGAAACTTATGGTCTTTGACAATAAAAAAAATAAAGATATTTAAATTATTGTCAAGCTCAATTTTTTTTCCTAAAATAATTTTACGTTACTCCAAAGCCATCTGGAAACATGTTGTGGTCACAGTTGAAGTTCACAAAAATTAATAACTTGCTCCTCAAAGTAAGACCCTAGATGTCCCAACTGCCTTACACTTCCATCTGTTCTTCCTTCATTTTCCTCATTCTCATCCTATTTTGAAGAGTATGTTTGTGCTCTGTATAAACAGATTAAAAGATTTCCCTGAAGATATCTCTTTGAAAGTCCAAGTTCCAGCCTAGACAATGACAATCATGTTCCAGCAGAGGCCTTATCCCTTTGCAACAGGTGGTGACCAGCAGACACAGGGGTGAGAGCAGAATTTTTCTTCCTGGTGGTACTTTGCAAACCCAGGGCATGGACATGGTTTAAACCTGTAGCAGACAGATTCATGTTCTTTAACTGCAAGTGCCAGGTTGCTTACATTCTTGCTTGTGCCTTTTGATGAATTTCTCCTTGGAAGTGAGGGTTTGGACCCAGGGTTAACTTGAAATAAAATGTGTTCAATCTTGACCATTGAGTAGATGATCTTAAGGTACTAAAGGACTACTGGATAAAGATATTTTTACCTGAAACCTTCAGTGGTGGGTTTCAAAATTTATTTTTCTTCAAATTAAGGAAATGTTTCTTCACCCTGACCTTATAACTGTTGCTTGGGATAACACTTTAACCAGTTCCAGCCTTCCGTGGACACAGAATACAAGATTTTAATTTGAAATCTGATCGTATGTTTGGGTCCCCCTGGAAAACTTTATTAGCTCTTTTCTTCATAAATAACTTCTAGAGGATCAAACATCTGAGCATGAAACACCATGGCAAATTTGTCCCTGGATGATTTAGCAAAATCAATAGATTTATCAGAAATAAATTTGTCCTAATGGGTTTACCCATACCTAAAAACTGTATGTGATCACCACATTTATTATGACATGACACAAGAAATCACAGCTATTCACAGTCTTCGTCTGCCACACACTCCACAGCTAATTTTGTGTTACAGTGGAGAAAATAACTGCTAAATATCAGCAGTCTCTTCTGCATATTCAGCATGAACCAGGGTCTGTCCTTGCACCGTAATATATTTCAGTACGAGGCTGAGTCCTTAAAAAAAAAGAAAATATCCAGAACATTTTAAATCTGATCTCAATAAATGTTTTATTTTTAGAGGCCAGGACTATTAATTTAAGCAGCATTTGTCCTGTTTTCCTAATAGTTTCTCCACACCATGATAGCATGATACAGTCTTAATTTTCTGAGAACTGGAATGCTAGAAGTGCAAGATATGCTCAGCACTGGAATGCCAGGGGAATGGTTTCCCTGGCAACAGCAAGCACATAAAAAGTATTCAGAGCAGTCCCTGATTCTCCTGTTTTAAGCCTCCATTGATAGGGGAATCAAATCTAGTTTGGGTTTTTTCTATTTAAGGTGAACTGCAGGGCAGGAACATAGGGATGTGCTTTATTACATTTTGCCACCTTGTGGAGCAAACCTGTAGGAAGGGAATTTAGAAGACGTGGCCATGGAGCCCCAGAGAGGGCATGTAGTCACTGGAGGTAAAAAGAGTAACCAACAATTAAACAAAAATAATTGGGGCTTATTTTCAAGTAGTGAATTTTCTAAGGTCATTTTTAAAACGAGCCAGAGGGACTTCAGGATTCAGCACAAGGCTTGACTCTGGTTCTTCAAGACAATTGGATACACATCTACCTCTAACCTGAGGACCAGTCTCTGTGATATGGAATGCAGATCGTCTGTTTTTTAGGCATTTGGACAGTCCCATAGAAATTAGAGACGTGCTTTAAAATCTCACTGAACCATGGCTTATATGATGCCACTATAAGGTCATTCAGGTTCATTTCTGTCTCTCCTAAAAGGAATCTCAATCGGGCTCACACTGCAAAGTTGCCTTTGAGAGGGTGCAATAAAACTGAAATTTGTCTTCAACTTACCACTGTTTTGCCTGCACTGACATTTTCAAGTGAGGACACACGAGTTTCATTTGTCTGCAGTTTGACATGTTTCACTAGTACCAGTTCTAGTTGTGGTTTTTGCAGACAGGGAAGAAGATTTAAACCTTAGGCTAAAAAAGTTGAGGATATGATCAATCTTTCATGAACTTTTGATACCCATAATTTTTAGTGCAGGAGGAGATAGAGCTGAAATTTTTGGGGGCTGTGAATGTGTAATTTCTCATGGAGCAGCCTAAAAATATGAATATGATAAAAATATGAATATGACTCATCCCTTGAACATTTTGACCCCTCTGATATAACACACATAGATAATTTGGCTTTGGAAAAGAATACACAGAAAAAATATAAGCCCTTAGTATTATGTATTTGAGTTATTACACAGGTTTAAGAGTTTTGGATTATTTGAAAAGTGGGGAAGATATTCTTTAAAATACAATACTCCAAAAACTCATTGGTTCACACAGGACAAACTAACATGAAAAAAAACAGAATTTCTATCTTTATCCACACAATGAATGTGACTTGAGTTTCTGTTCTTTTCCTTCCTCCCTCAGCTCTAGAGCCTTTACCCTTTCTGTGCTCTCCTTGTTTGTATGCTTGCTAAGTACTTACATTCCCCAAGTGAATGAGCTTTCCTTTATCCTAATTGAAACTTTTAAAAACTGTTTCTTCTCACTTTCTGTTATATGTAATACTGGCCTGTTATTTCTTACTCTTGTCCCCTGCCCCCTCACAGGCTTCTGTGTTACCTTCCCTTAGACTTTGCAACAGCGGTAGCAAAGAGAAAGGTGATATTTAGCACTTACAGAGTGTAAAAATAACCCAGACCTGGACTACCTTTTGTGATTAAAAAAAAAATTTAAAAAAATCACTATCTCCCCTTAAAAATAAATAAAAAAGGAGAGGAAAAACAAATTTTTATAATTTGTTTTATTTGTAAAACTCTCACCTGAGTTTTGGTGTCTCTCGTATACCACATCAACCAGCACATGACATTTGCAACTTTAAAAGGGAAGCTGGGTCTTGTGTCGTGACAGAAGAAATCACAAAGGAAAAAAAAAAGTGCTATGTATTTATAACTTTTTCCTAGTCTTTGCTTGGTGTGGTTTCATTGTTTTTAACATTCATTAATAAACACTGCCTTGAGCCTCCATGCAAACTGCTCATGTCTGGACAATAATGCTGAGCATGTTATACCATCTGGGTGCTCTGCAAAAAGCGCTTCACATTTGCAAACAAGCAATCAAGTGTGTAAGGAAGTGTGCTTTCCTGAAGGGAGAGAAGAAAACAAAATGAGGGAGTAAATTGGATAAGATACAATGACCTATTTATTGCTATCACAAATTACAATAGCCGTTTAAAGTTACCCTCACCACGATAAAGCAACTTCAGGGATGCTGCCTGCTTTCTGTCTCCGTGAAAAGCCTCAGCTGGAGCTGCCACAGCCCAGGGCTCTGTTCTCTATCTGCCAACCATCAGGGCAATCAGGTTTCTGCCACTCACCGTCTTGTGCCCTCAGAGTCGCTCGTTCTTATCCTGCTGGCCCCAAAAGCTGCCCCTCTTCTACAGAAATATCTGATTTTCGGTGTTAAGGGCAGCCAATCTGGTGGACTTTGGCTCCCAAGGAAGCGCCCTAAAGTACGATAAAAATAAAAAATATAAAACGTTCTTATCTCAAAGCCAGTCAGCAGTGCCTTCCTTTCGGTTCCCACTCTCTCTCTCAGGTCTGAGCTATCATTCCCCCACTCTGGGCTTCCTTCTGCCCCTCTCACCATCACTCTGGGCACATTTCTTTCATGTCTCAGCTGGCAGCTTTCGCCTGTTAGTTCTACAAAAGCAGCTGAACTATACCGCACTTTTATTTTTTGCCTCCTAATAGTATCTAATCGATTCTCTGTTTGCAGTTTAGAGAATTAATCCAGTGGTGCCTTTGGGGTGCTGCACTGCTAACTAATCCCCTTCTGCACATCTCTCTCTCTCCCTCATGTCCTCTCCTACACAGCTTTCTCCCTCAAAACACTTCCATGACTTTTATCCCCTTAGCTTGATACACTGCTATTTAAAGCAAAGCTATTGAGGATTTGGTATTTAAACAATATTAGTGCATTCACCATATCCATGTATACAGAATATGCTTACTCTGCCATCTGCTTCCGCTTATACACACACTCCTACTTCTGCCCTTGGGAAGATGAGAGAGCAAACACCTGACAGATGCTTAGTCACACTGCTTAATATTTCTGGAAAATATTCAGGTGCTGAGTTTAGAAACAGGAGAAAGGCAGTGCAGAATTAAGACAATTCCCTGCAAATCTATCAGAATTTTCTATCTGGAAGAATTCTTGCAAAGATTAGGCGTGGGAAGGAAGCAGTGTATCTTTCTCCCTTTTCACACCACTCAGTTACCACAGCATCACTGACAGTCAGTCTAGGTTTTATTCAAATAGAGAGTTATCGCATAATGGGATCTAAGACCCACTGTATTTATATATCCATTCCCCTCTCTTCAGCATCTGATCACCTCGTCGTATACCTCTGAATGATGTAATTAGCATCTGTCAAGCGAGGCTCACTCTCCACAGGAGGGAAAGATTGCCTGTGGATTCTCCTTTCTCCACCTATGTCCAGTGCCATGTGTCTGCATGAAACAACACATTAAAAGAAAGAGTAAAAAAAAGAACTTGACTCATGGCCCAAAGAGAAGAGAGGTGAGTAGAAAATCTTTTGCCAGTTTGTGAAGCTGGTACTTGATCCAGTGTTGACATAAATCAGCAACCCACACAATCAGAGAATCACAGAATGGGTGAGGTTGGAAGGGACCACATTGGGTCACCTGGTCCAGCCTCATCCCAGAGCACAGGATTATGTCCAGAGGGTTCTGAAATACCCCCAGTGTGGGAGATGCCTCACCATCTCTGGACAACCTGTTCAGTCCCAGTCACGTGAACAGTCAAGAAGCTCTTCCTCATGTTCAGGTGGAGCTTCCTGGGCATCAGTTTCTGCCCTAAACTCCTAAACCTAGACCTCTGCTCTTTGTTTTCTGCTCGTCCATTAATTTCAGGGACACATTATGACTTTGAATGACTCTTATAATCTCAGCAAAGCTTTCACAGATGAACCCTCATGCTCTAGATGGAAGGCAGAATTTTCAGGACACAAAAAGGTACTGTTCAGCTCCTTACTTCTAAATCAGGTTCAGCAGGAGCAACAAGACTCCTTTTTGAGTCCAGATAACCTTCCCACCCCTTTCTGGAAAGCTACCACCTCCTTTTGGCTCTACTTTCTTCTTTTCTTCCTCTAGGGGAGGCGGGCTAGTTCCACAATATCCATTTACATCTTTGGGATGAACACACAGCATGCATCTGAACTCGCTCATAAAGTACCTCAAGTTCATTCACATTCCTTTTTTCCTCAAGCTAAACAGTTCCTGTGGGACAAAGGAGTCCATCACTTACCAAGGAGTTTAGACAGACATTCAGGTCTGCTGTGCCCTGATATATGAGCACTTTGTAAATAGCCACCGAAGCCGTGAATATTCAGCATGATGGAGTTTGTTTAGTCTAGAGGAGGAAAGAGTGAGGAGAGACATAAGTATCTTCAAAAGTGTAAAAAATGGCTATAAAAAGGAAATGAATAAAGTGTTTTTCTTGTCCACTGGGGCTAGGGCAAGCAGCAATGGGCTTAAATTGCAGTAAAGGAGATTTAGGTTTCCAATTAGGGAAAAATTCCTAGCATAAGGATTTTTAAGGAACCACAGAGAGGTTGTAGATGCCCCTTTGCTGGAGGTTTTAAAAAATCCTTTAGATATATATCTGTCAAAAAAAGCCCCTACAAAGGTTTAGGTACAGTTGTTGTAGACAAAGATTATCTGGCTCAAAATTGCCCTCTAGCCCTGCTGTCCCTTCTGCTGTGGGAAACTAACACAAGGGCTAAACCTGACGTATGGAGGCACCTGAGTACTGAGAAAGTATTTGTCTGATCATTGTCACCAGGGGGAATCGGATTCCATTTTCCACACACATTTTTTTGCCAAGAAATATTACAGCTTTTTTATATTTTTCTTCCACATTACAATTTTTATCACATTTTTTAAAAGCCCACATGTGGAACATTTATTTTTCGATGTTGTATGATCATTTCCCTGCAAGTTCTGTAGGACTTCTTCCTCATTTTTTAAAAATTATGATGACATTTCACTCCTAAAAGCGCTTCAAAGGGGTTGCATGAGCAAATGGCTTTTTCTTATGGCATTCTACTTGCTGTCCTGTCTGCTCTTCAATGCCTCTTTTAGAACTCAATTTCCCCTCATCGGTCCTACCTGTTTTTCAAAACTCTTTAAATTGCATTCCCCTAGAATTTGATTAGTAGAAGGGTGAAAAGACTTTGCTTTCTGTGCTAGGTGGTCAGCACTTGCTCTAATGTTGATTATCTCACCAACAGAACATAATGTGCTGATCAAGAGGTTTTTGGACTGACATCCTTCTATGAGAAGTCAAAGTCCATGAATTTTAAATGTTCCTACACAGGAAGCTTAAATGAGGGACCAAAATATCTTCTTTCAGTTTACTATAATCCTGTGGAGCCATGTCCCAGGATGGAGAACAGATCCACAAAGTCTTGCAATTGGACTGTGTAGACCACAAATATTACTCTGCATTTCTTACCCTGTCTAGGTCCTTTGGGAAAAATTCCATCCCAGCTTAAGGTGTAAGTTAGAAGAGAATGAAAGAAATGGGAAATGTCATCTTTGAAGGGGGGAAGTGAGTTTAGAGAAAGGAGTTTTAGTGTTATTGAACAGCAGTAATTAAAGAGGAGCCATGCAGAAGGGTTGAATTTTGTATTTTGGCAACATCATCAGAGATTGTTGTTACATATTTGCAAATAATGGTATCTCAGAGGTTTACAGCACATTGCCAAGAGCTCCTCACCTCTTTCAACCTCTTTCCATCTTTTGTACGGTAGTTGTCTCATCCAGGAAAAATCACAGAAAGGCTTGGCCATACCATTTGTAAATGTTCATATTCAATTGCTTTTTCAGTGTGAGATCAAAAAGATCATTCAATGAGTTGGTAAATAAGCAGAGAAGGTAGGTGTGAATGGCTACAGAGGTGCTATAACAGGACAATGAAAAGCAACAGTTACATCAGAAAAATATAGTTGCATCAGAAACAAAATTGTGTCTGCAAAAGCAGACTTTTGTAATATTGTCTCCACTAAATAGAAGTAATTGAGGTCTCATCCATCTGGATACTGGGATAGGTAAGCAGGGTATGGAGTGATGAGAAATACTTTAGCAGCATTCTACTTTCTTAAAGAAAAATAGCCAAAGATTTTTAAGTCACTGTATGAGAGATCTCCTCACTCCTGAGTGTGGACATGACAGCTGGGTGAGAGACAACCAGGTAACCTGAGAGTAATAATCACTTTAAGAGATTAGGTGGAGAGAATAACTTGGTGGACATACCTGTTGAATCCAGTCTTTGGGTTTTTCCTGCCAGCTCCCAGAAAATCCCTCTCCCATCATCTCTTAAATAAAAATCTTGAAATAATTTTAAGATAAGTTTTCTATGTGATTTCTTATTTTGTATTGATTGTGAGGTCATATTGGGATCCTCCTAAACAGAATACACTTTCTAAACATTGTTATCTGGCTTTATTTTTCTCCTTTAGTCCATTACCAAAATTTAATTGCAGAACACACAAGGGGAAGCTTGGCTCTACTTTACCCCCTGAAAACTGTGGTAGCCAGTGTTTTGTTGATTCACATTACTGGAGCAGGGCCAGCTGCCAGGGTTGCATTTCAGACTTCAGCCACTGTGTAAATTTTCATAAAAATAAACTCAGTTTCATATGTGGTCCTTAATATGCGTTCATATTAAGTGCTTGAGGTGTAGAATTCTGCTTGAGATCAAATAGCCTGGATAGAGGAGTCAGCGTGTGAGGTAAGGGTCTCAGCTCCCTCCATTCTCAGCCACTATGGTTATTTAAGGGTCTGATTCACTGCTCAAATATAAGGTGTTTAGTACCAGGTAGAGCATTTCAGGTTATTCCACACTGTTTCCATCCACCACCCCAAAAGTGTAGGGGATTTTTTGGTCCCCATGTCATATCTACCAAGCCTATAGGAATGTCTTTATCTAAAGTTTCTCTCATCTCCTTCACCGATGGTGATCTCTGTGTCAGTGTCTAATTGTGGAGCTGCATCACCCCAGGTGTTGCAGAGCAGTATCATTCTTTTAGGTATCTCCATTATAATCTTTGGTGGTAACAGAAGTATTTCTTTCTCTCCTGTCTCTGTAAAAGACTTTTGAATCACAGCAATAGATTTTCTGTTAAAAATAATCACAACTTTTTATTTCTCATTATGACACTCAGGATATGAATTTTTTAGTATGATTTTTATCCTCTGCAAGCTACCTGCCATTTTGCCCCATATTTACCCCAAATTTTGTGAACTTTTGGCGGTGCCATATATTTTGTGCTGTGCTGCAGGCAGAAGAAAAACTAATCAATCTTGTTTTAGTATTTAGGTTGTGCTGGAATCTGGGGTGGGAAACCTGAACCTGGCAGTTAACCCTTTTTTTAGCTAAGAATTCTTCAGAGAGAGTTCAGTAAGCCCAAAGTTTCAGATTATGAGGGCAATGACATTTTCTTCCCCATTGCCTCCAGAGACCCTGCTGACTCACCCACATGGTAACATTGCATTAGAAGAAGAAATAACTTTTCTTAGATTAAATTCTGTTCAGACTCTAGACAGGCAGTTCCATGGGCTGTAGGTATTGCCTTCATGGACTTAATGTTACCTTCAAGGACTTCCTATTCATAAAAAGCAAAAAAAAAAACACTCAAAAACACCCTCCCCCCTAAAACACAAAAAAACCCTGAACCAAAACCCAAAACAAACCACACATTGGAAAAAGACCCCAAAAACTCTTTTTTAATTTTTTTCCTCCTCATTACAATGTTTAATTGATTAAAACACTGCTACATTAAGGAATGCATACATTCCTAAAAACCTGAGTCTTTGTCTTATTATAGTTCTTCATCCAGGTAATTAATTTAGCTTTCTGTCATAATCCTTTTTTTAATCACTGTCTTTTCAATTTCTTCATTTCACTCAGATCATTTTCTTTCCACTTCTGCCCTGATGCTTTAATTCCACGCCACAGAGCTCAGCAACTATTTGACTTGCTAAATCTTTACAAAAAAATTTTAACACAAAACTATTAACCTTGGACAAAGTGTTTTGGAGCTTTTTATTTGTATGCAGGAAAGATGTCCTTTGTGGGAGAAAGAAGGAGAAGGAACTTCCAAAAGAAATATAAATCAGTATCTTAAATTACTCAAATGTACAATATGGCATCAGTAGCTGTTACATATTTTTTTCTCTCCTTTTGAGATTCAAATACATATGCTCAGCAATTACTGTTACATTTGCATAATAGGACATTTTTTCATTAGCATATCTTGGACTTCTGTTTGCATTTTTTAATTGTGGTTACTTTTATTCTCTAATTTGTCCTTATTCTGCCTTCATGTTCTGTTATACCTGCTCATGTTTTCCTTTGCTCTCTTTTTTTGTTTTCCTGAGGGCTTGTTTTCTCCAAAGCTCTGTTTAGTACTTGGTTTTGTAGTTAACATCACACAGTAACGGCATACCAGGAAAGCAAGGAATATGACATATTAAAGTTTAATGAATAAATTGTGAAACCACGTGACAAAAGCCATGCTTTCACAGGGGATAGCCAGGAAATAGAGTGATGCACTGCAAGATTCTACAAAAACTGCGACGTATTTTACAACATTTACTCATCCTTTCATGCTGTTTCAAGTTTGTGTGCTCTGAGGAAAATATCTTGTGGTTACCTCAGCTTTGTACATTTCATGAAATTTAAATACTCTAACTGCTATTGTAGCCATCACCAAAACAGGTTGAATCAGATTCTTGGTGTTACCATGTCAGGTGAGATGCTCTGATTGACCATTCTCTTTACCTCTTTAGAGGCCTTAGAGGTAAGACAGTGCTTAGGTAGCTATTCAAATGATGAAAGACCTCTTCAGTACAACCAATTGGATTTTCAGTTGTGTAGAATTCTTAAATACTTTTTTGCCAGGGTATCTTAGTGCCCTTATTTATGAGACAACCCCTTGTTTTATAAGATAAATACCCTTGTGCCCCTACTTATAACATAGTCCCTTATTTGTAAGATAAGTAAAATTTGTTCAGTTTCATTTATCTTATTTGTGAAATACTGAAAATACTTTGATATCGGGGTAAAGATATGTGTAATTGTGTTACCATTGTTTAATTTGTTCAAACCTCCAAAACTGAACAGATTCTCGGTACTGTCTCACTTGTAACGTCTTGAGATCTCAAATGAAACGGTGGCCAAGTCTAGTTGATCTTCCTGTTCATGGCTTTGCTCTGTGAATTCATTGATTTCTGTAATTAAATG
Source organism: Rhagologus leucostigma (assembly GCA_013397725.1). Taxonomy (NCBI): domain Eukaryota; kingdom Metazoa; phylum Chordata; class Aves; order Passeriformes; genus Rhagologus; species Rhagologus leucostigma. The sequence continues at coordinate 138,962 of VZTD01003777.1, forward strand.
AGTTGGAAGTAAATCCCAGCCCTTTGCTGCATGTAACTCATCAGAGCTGATGGCTGAATCTTAATAAGCTGTTTAGTGTGATCTTGTGCCAGAGCAGCTAGGTGCTAACAGTTTCCCTAGTGCTGCAATTCCATGTAGCAATCTGTGGTTATAATTGACTCTGCCAGGACAAAAGAAAGAGGAGGTGGAATGGCATTAGATTAAAATGAAACAGTGCAGTGAAGAGTGGTTAGCTCAACGAATGCAAAATTCTCTCCTTTTTTTGTGTGTGAGCTGAACTCAGTGGTTACAATTTTCTTCCTTCTTTCAAATAAATTGCAGCATTTTGGATTCGGGTACCTGTCTGAAGAAAGAGATCTGAGGATGTTCCCCATTTGGAAAAGAAAAAAAACCAAAACAACCCAGTAAGAACTCTGAAATGCAAACATTAAGACACTTAATTATTAAGGATAGTGGAAATGCCTGTGTAGTTTTTTCCGTATCCTACAGTGTATTGATGCCAATGTTGCGTAGTCAACACACTCTACAAGAATACTAAAATAATGACATTGTGGTACTCCTTGAACTAAAAGAAATAAATAACATAATGAAAAACAAACAAATGAAAAAAAAAATCAAAACCAACCCAACCCAATCCAAAACAAACAAAGAAACAAACACACAAAATACCCAAAGCCTGCTGCTTGTCTTAAAAAAAGATAAACCAGAACCCAGCAAATGAAAGAGCATCACCCCATAAAAAGGGGAAATTATGAAATAGACTATTAGGAAAAAAGAAACCCAAGACCTGAGTCATATAAGGGAAAATACTTAAGACATGGAATAATTCACAAAACTAGGAAGAACTCTCTGTCTATTACATGCAGGTTCTCATTCTCATTTTATTTAATACTTGCCCTTGCAAATAAATTTTGAAAATATTTTTGAAAGTTCAGAAAAGATTTCAGCTGTCCATGGAGAAAAACTGGCTTCTTTGTGGAACAGAAAAAGTCCATCAGTCTTCTTGGACAGCACATGGGTTCCACTGGCTTCTTCATTACTGAGGACATGAAGTCAAACACCCAAAACTGCGAGAAGGAAACCGACCCAGAGCGCTTTGTGGGGTTTGTAACGAGATTCAGCAGAGCGCCTCTCCCCACGAGCACGGTTCTGGTGCTGCCTCTCCCAATTGTCTGTGTGTACATTAAAGATGATCAGCTTTCAGTATGTTTCTCCACAGGCTCGTATCAAGAAACATACGCTGCTCGTAGCTTCCAAATGGCAGCCCTTTCAAAGCAACTCCCAGCAAGCTCGAGTTTGTGGAGTAGCTGCACCACACTGTCAGCAGGGACAGAAACTCCTCACTCGTCCTCAAGACACCATCCCACTCCCTTCTTACCCTTCCCTTTGTGCTTCCTCCTCCACTGCACCTCTTTCTGCTGCTGTTCTTTTCTTGTCTGAAAACCCAGTGAGATTTTATAGCACCTTCCAATACGAGAGCCAAAAAGGAGGCTGGAGAACTTTTCACATGGGTGTGGGGTGATAGAACAAGGGGGAACAGCCTCAAGGTGAAGAAGGGTAGATTTAAATTAGATATTAGAAAGAAATTATTCTCTGTGAGGGTGGTGAGGCCCTGGCACAGGTTGCCCAGAGAAGTTGTGGCTGGCCTATCCCTGGATGTGTTCCAGACCAGGTTGGATGGGGCTTGGAGCAACCTGGGGCTCCAAGGTTCCACATCAGGTTGGACAGGGCTTGAAAGGTGTTCCCGTCCATGGCAGGAGAGTGGAATGAGACCATCCCTGAAGTCCCTTCAAACCCAAACCCTTCTATGACTCTACAAATCCCTAATTCCTTGAGAAGGCTTTCCTAACTGATACGATCTACCTGTGTGTTTTGGGTTAGTTTTGCGGTGTTTTTTTCCCACAGATGTAGAGATCACCTGTGCCTACAGCCTGTTAGGAACAGATGAAATAAAGCTGTGAGTCAGTCATCCATACACCACCCATTCTTGGGAGATCTTGACATGGGTCAGTCTCAACATGTTAACACACAAATAAAAGTGCTTAAACGCTGGAGGTAGATAAGGTAGTAAAACTGAGCACTAAAATTTAGTTTCAAATAAATTCCCTTACTAAGCCAGCACATGACATAGGTGAACAGGAATCACAAAGAGGAAGTTTAAGAGGCTGTTTCCTCCTGTTTCACATTACACTTACCAGCTGGAAGCCAATACAAACACTAGAGGAAAAATTGCTGTGATGTACTGCACATGTAGAATGTTTTCTTCAAAGTGGCAAGCCAGAAATTCAGGAGACGCAAAGAAAAAATCTAGTGTTGATGCAGGGGAGAAATTATGTGGATTGGAAACGAGTTTTAGTGCCTTGCAGGTTTGAAGTGTTACAGAATCAGAGTCACAAAATGGTTTGTTTTGGAAGGGATTGTAAAGCTCATCTCATTTCACCTCCCTGCATGGGCAGGGACACATTCCACCAGGCTAGGTTTTTCCAGGCCCAATTTAACCCGGCCTTGAACACTTCCAGGGACGGGGCAGCCACAGCTTCTCTGGGAAAATAGTTCCAGATGAAACTGAATAATGTTTTCCTTTTTTTTTCTTTTAAATGGAAATTGGTAAATTCACGGGTGATGATAGACGCTAAAATTAATATCATTCTATTGTGAATATCCACACACTGCAGTAGGCCTAGAGGACTTAGGAAGAGACTAGAAAAGTCCTTCTATCCTTCTTCAAGGGATCATTTAGTGTTGTGTGCAAGGTGTGGGTAAGATATAAAATTTTGCAGTTGAACTATACTGATGTCAAGTCATGGCAAAAATTTTGACAGCTACCAGGGCTGACATAGCTTGTCTCCACACAGGCAAATTCTTCTCCCTATATGAAGATACAAGTAGATTGTCAAAGCAAGAGTAGGAAAACAAGGTACTAGTAAAGTGAAATTCAGGAGAATTATAGAATATGAATAAATGAGAGTAACCCTCAAATTGGAGAAAAAAGGTTGTTTTTTTTTTTAAGGAGGCTGAGGTAGAAAGCTTATTGAAGAGACTACATTGATAAAATTGGCATTTCTATGTGTTGGTATGGTTTGCCTGAGTGGGATGTTGCATTTGGACTGTAGCAAGAACAGAAGGGATAAAGCTGGTAGATGGTTTGTGAGTGACACCTCAGAGAAACCCACTGCTTCAGTGAACTGATTGAACTTGCTACTTATCTTTTAACAAAGATAGCTTTCAGGCCATGAAGTGGAGCTAGAAAACAAGATGAAATTTTTCTTAAAGCACACATAAAATTATGCTACAATCTATTTAGTATAAGAGGCAAAGGCTGAGGTTTCTCTTATGCTATAAGGCACTGCTGTGAAAAAAGACGATTTTCTGTTTCAGAGAGAAATCATCATTAAGTGTGGGTTTTTTTTCCTAAGGATTTTAAATGGGGAAAATAAATGCTGAATAGTACTTCATACAATTTCTTTCTAGTAGGCCATTAATCCAAATCAGAGAGAAATTATGAATACAATAGATGAGGACTTCAATTGGATGGACAAATAAATTAGCATAAATTAACTAAGAGTTTTCAATGTTAGAGTTAGTCAGAATCAAAATTCAGCTATCAAATATGTTGATTATTTTGCTACAACTCTATCACACTCCTAAGTTCTGTGGTAAAGAATGAAATAAATAGAAATAAAAAGGTAACAAATGTCGACAAGGAACAAAACGGAAAACAGTGATAGCTTCCAAGTTATATTGATTTTTGAGCTACAGAAAATGGGTGAGGTAATTTAAAACACCACAGGGAAAATTTCAGTGCATAGTCATAAAGTAACTCAGATTTTAGTAATTTTGGGACATGCGACCATATGTAACCCTTAAAAATATAGAAAATAAAATTTTTACTCCTCTCTGAAGTGTTTAGTGCCCACATATATTCTGTAATTAAAAATGCACAAGATTTTATGCTCTCTCGTATAAGGATGATAAAACACATTAAACTCATCTATTGAGGTGAGAATATTATCATAGAATCATAGAATCATTTAGGTCGGAAAAAGGCTTAAAGATCATCGAGTCCAGCTGTTACCCCAGCACTGCCAAGCCCATCCCTAACCAATGCCTTTAAGCGTTGTATGTACAAATCTTATATCCCTCCGAGGGCGGTGACTCCACCACTGCCCTGGGCGGAGTGTTCTTGAAAACCCTTTCTGGTGAAGAATTTTTTCCTAAGTTCCACCTGGGCTTCCATAGGAGATATGCTCTCCTTTACTCCCCCAGGTTCCAGCCAACACTCTCTGTTCAGACAGACAGATCTCCTTCCCCATTTGCTTAGCTTTTGGCACATTGGGGCTGCCTAATCTTGTATCTCTACAGGAAGTTTTCCTTCTTGAGGTACCTCCAGCCTTCCTGGACTTCATTTGCCACCAGGACTGCCTTCCAGGGGAGACTATCAACTAGTCTCCTAAACCAGCCAAACCCTGCCGTCCAGAAGTCCAAGCGGCAGTTCTGCTGTCCTCTCTCCTTACTTCTCTGAGAATGGGAAATTCACTTTGTGGTCATGGAGCCCAAGACAGCCCTGAGCCACCACGTGTCCCACCAACCCTTCTCTCTTCAGCAGCTCCAGTGAGGCTCCTCCTCTGGTTGTCTCACTCACCAGCTGAGTCAGAAAGGTCTGCTCCACACCCCAGGAAGTTCCTAGGCTCTTTGCTCTCTGCTGTGCTCTATTTCCAGCAGACACCTGCTAAGCTGAAGCACCCCATGAGGACCAAGGGGCAATGATCACGAGACTTCTCCCAGCTGCTTCCAGAATATTCCTCCTGCCTCTTCATCCTGGTTGGGAGGACTGTATCATCTATGATATTTAATTTAAAAGAAAAAAGAGGCCAAAAAACTTATCTTTAAGAATTCGGAAAGGTCTGGACAAGCTCCTTGGCCTGTTGATGCAGTGTTTAACTTAAAACTTTTGGCGTGTCAGGGATATTGCATGTGTTAAAATGCTAGACACAATGATTTTACGGAAAAATTTGTCAGGACTGATCTGCTAAGAAGACATTCAAATGTCTCCCTGGGCAGTGTGGAAACCTGTCACAGTCAACCTCTTACACCTACAAATAGTATATATGGAACCAAATTTGCAATATCACCTTACTCTTAGTTCTTCTTTGCTAGTTTTTTCTTTATGTGGGACCTTAGTCTGCTAAGGTTCAGGTTGTGACAGAGAAGGAAACAGAAAGGGAATCACGTAAAATATTAGCCAAAATGTAAAATGCAAAAGTCAAGAAAATCATAGATTTATAAAATAAGGATAAGATTTCCTTTTTGCTTTGGGAGACTTTACCTCTGAACTTACACCTTTACAACATCTCAAGACGGTCATGGAAATGTAATTGTTACCTGGAAAGTGGGCTAAGGAGGCAAGATAACAGAAAAACAAATTTTATTAAACTGTGTGAAAAACCCACTTATCTGACCTGGAAAATTAAATATGATTTATGGTATAATGCATCAGCAAAATCAATAGCAGAATATGTTAACATAAAATAAAAGTTGTAGCAAGTTAATGTAGATTTTTTGAATAACAGTATTGACTGAAGATTCTAATCAGCCAAATGCATGAAGGTTAATCCAGAGCATGCTTAGGAATAAATGAATTCAATTTGAATGTATCACTAAAATTATTTTTTGATCTAATGGAGTGATAATTGAATTCTTTTTCTAATCTGAAGCAGGGGAGATAGTAGCACCACAACATAATTACTTGTCTGGTTAAATACATCGTCTTTTTGTGGAAATAATTTGCTTTCAGATTCATGCTGAGAAGCTACCAGCGCCTCTTTATCATAATATAATTTAACAAAATGTAGCATTCCTTCTTCATCAAATTAAACCAATTTGTAAAATTGAAGAGTCTTTGGGTCTCAGCTCTTCAATCATCCTCCATTGTTACACTCAGATGAAAAAACAGGGCATTAAAAATAAAACCTTCAAATAAGGACTGGCTATCTTTTCTTATAAGTAAGATTTCGAGGAGAGGAAAATAAGGAGAAGATGTCCATTAAGATGGAAATGACTCAAAGGATTTTATGTGAAGTACGCAAATCCTTGGATTGCTAAAGCCCTGTTGCAGACTCTTCAGGAATGCCTGAAGCCAGAGCAGCTTACTCCAGCAGAATTATAGTAACATACAATCATGAAGGTTGGAAAAATACCTCTAAGATCCTTGAGTCCATCCGTTAACTCAGCACCACTGTGTTGACCACCAAACCATACCAGGAAGTGCCACGCATGTGCCTTTTGAACACTCCCAGGGATGGTGACTCCACCACTACCCCAGGCAGCCTGTGCCAGGGTTTGAAAACCGCCTTAGTGAATAAGCTTTTACTAGCTTCCGATCTAAACCTTCCCTGGTGCAACTTGAGGCCATTTACTCTCATCCTGCAAAGCCTCGGGCTGGGTAAGTGTGTCAGAGATGTCACCACAACTCCTCCAATGCCTCCTCATGCATCAGAGCATGGTAAAATTGATCCTGGGACTTGTTTTGGTTTTGCTATTGCTTGCAGCCAGTCCTGATGTGAAGAAGGGTATGGACTTAACAGCTCACTAGTACATGTTTTCTTACATTTCTTTCTGCTGCTAAACAATAGGGTTGCTTGCTTATTTTGAAATCTTCCTGCTGTATCTCAGCCTCAGGATTACCATCCATATAATGACATTTAGAAGTTGAGAACATCGGATGCTACACTCATTTTAATCCTCTGGTAGTGATTGTTGTCTCACAGGCTCTGATTTCAGAGCTGATCCTTATTCAACATACCTTATAAAATATCAATAAAGTAGATGCAGGTGGTCCAGTTCAGAGAATTACAGAATTACAGAATAGTTTGCATTGGAAGGGACCTTAGAGACCATCTCACTGCCATTGTTTCCACTTCGACAGGTTTCTCCAGTATCCACCCAATCTTGAACCCTTCCAGAGACTGGAGAGCCACAAGTTTCTCCAGACAACCTGTTCCCGTGCCTCACCAATTTTTTTCTCCTGCATGTGCTTAACTAGCTCTTCTCTTAATTAGAATTTCCTTTATAAGTCATCCAGGTTCCATATTATAAGAATATTTTGGATGTTCCCCCCCAAAACTGTGCTGTTTGAAGGGCTGGTCTCTGGGCCCTGCTATGTTTGGAGGAACTGCACTCAGACTTTTAAAAGCTTTCTGTTCCCTACTTGTCACAAAAAAGCTGGGGAGCTCAGTATTCGTGTTTTTGGGACATACCACATTTTTGGTCCTTGTCTCTGCATTCAAGTCATTATCTACAAATAACATATGTTGGGGAAAGCATCTTACTTTCTCTCTTTTCAAAGTTCTAATACCTCTACCTGGATCAGTTGTTTCTTGGGATGAAGTGATCCACAGCAACAGTGTGGAAGGCATCCCTAAGGTCTCACTGCTACATCTTGACAGTGGTTTTTTGGATTTTTTTTTTTTTAATGCAGATCCAGATCTGGACTCTACCACTACTCAGTAAATGTTGAACTTGCAACGTTTCAGAGAAAACCCAGGAGTGAACTCAAACATGACACTGGGTTTGTCAGTGTCAATCAGGTTTGAGCCACCTTCAGGAACAAATATTCTTGTCCCTCTCCTTCATAAACTTCCCCACTGCATTTGACTACGACTGTAGTTCTCCAATTAGTGTTGTATTGAAATCTGTGAATTTAACCTGGTTGCAGCTGGTAAACTGGTGGAAATAATATTGTTCTCTATCTGATCCACAGGTAATTAAATAAATAGTAAAAATGACAAGACTCCTTTAGCACCTGAAATTCATTTCAGCAAGAAAAATGTATCTGTGTCTTTAAGGACTTCTTTTTCATTTTTCCATGAAAAAAAACACCAACAAAATAAATTAATGAATAAATAAATTTCAGTTCTTTCAATACTTAGCCCAGTTTTTAATTGAGGACTTATAGACGCATTTTAACTTCAAATGAGAAGTCCTATAATCCACAAGCAAAATTCTCATTCAGCTAATGAGTTTACAGCTGCAAAGGCCAATCTACAATTGCCTTTTACCATTTCTGCATGGTGTCTGGGGAGATTTTAAGGGGAGGAGATAGAAACAGAGTAAACATCAAATGTAACACTCATACAATTGGTCTGTTCATCTACAAAGGCAGTTAGAGGCAAATGAAAATTTGTAAATTTAAAGGATGGAAATTCTAGCTAGACATTTTATTGCTGAAAGTAATTACCTTTCATCTCTGTTTCCCCCACTTCCCCAAGTCTGTGCTCACTCTTTAAAATAGATTGATGGATTGGTTAAGAATTCTCTCTGAGCTCCAGTGAGATTATATCAATTATTTAGAAGTGCTAAAATTTTGGCAGGGCCATCCACCTTCTCACTTTGAAGACAATCTGGAGATTAATACAAACATGCATTAAGGGAAGAAATTCAGGCAGGGTAAAGCTAGTGTGACAAAATGAACACTTGTACTCCACTACTGCAGCATGAGCAGGAGAATTAGCTGTCAGATGATAAACAGGATGAATTGCCTTCTTGTCATATCAAAAGCTTTTAGCTTTAATCTGAAGATAATGGATATATTGCAAGTTTTACAGTGATAAAGTCGAATTTGGCTCATAGTGGGGAATTTAAAAGGAAGTGTCCTGCCCTTTGATAGAAGAATTACTGAATAGTTACTAATATTTTAAGTTGTTTGTTTTCTATAATCTATGCAGACAGGGAACATATCCCAGTAATCTATAAAAGGGAGGGTGTCATTTTGACCAGATTATGAGTCTTTATAAAATGTTATGTATAAAGACACTCATAAATATTAATTGATGTGATATTTTTAATGATATATACCAGAAAACAAAGAGAGAGATAAACCTATCTTAAGACACATTAACAATGTATTCAACACCAGGAAATTTGGGCATAAATTTGATCCTTGCAAAAACAGCTGTTGAGATTTAAGGCTGCTGTTGACCACTATTAGCTCATTACTGTCTTCCTAGCTGAGTCACAGTAACAGATCAAATGATTGCTTCTAATCAGTTTTGGTGTGGTCAGTCATCTTAACAGACCTTTAAATCAGAAGGTTGTGAATTTAAACCAGTCTATCTGATGCTGCACTGAAGCAGATTAAGAATATTCTTACATTATGTTACCACACATCAGCTCTGGGAATGGTAACAGCTTCAGAGAAATAATGAGGAAACTATACAAAAGCTTAATAAGATGCTCTCTTTGGGTTCACAATAACAGGAATTTCTGTGTCCACCCTTGGGTCAGTCATTAAAAATCAAATTATAAAGGATATTTCTGAACATAAGTTTGATTAGAGACAAATTATCATAATACTGAAAATAAATTCTGGCCTCTCCAGGGTATCATAGGTATAATTATGTAGGTGAGACAAACATAAATAGTTAGTAATTCACTTAGATTTTCCCAAAGGTTTTTTTGTTTTCTTTTTTTTTTAAATTTCTTAGAGAACCTCAATATCAGGGACATCAAACCATGCTGGAGGAACCTGATTCCTACTGTTGTCCTTGTAACAGTGTCACAGCTTACTCTCTCCAGAACAGAGTTGCACAGGTTATGAGGTCAAAATACCTTCTGCTGCTCTCAAGAGCACTTTCCATTGAAAGGAGGTTTATGAAGATGTAGGGTTTCTGGAGATCACTGTCACCCAGTTCCATGTCTTGTGTGAGTAACAGCAATTATTAGGCAAATCTTAGATATCATCACGGTATCAAATATAAGCCGAAGTTGTGAAATAATGTTTTTTTTGTGGTTGTTGGTTTGTTTTCTTTCAAATGCTATTTAAAACAATCTGGGTTTTCCTGAAAGTAAATCTTACCAGACTTGCTGGATATTCCTCATGAATTTCTGCAATTCCTTCTTATTCAGTGTCATTTGCTCCTGAAACATTCATGTCCGTTTTTCTCCATTAGTACTTTTGTCCTTCACAAATATATGCACGTGGCAGATGAAATGCTTCAATAACGCCTTTGTATTCATTTTCAGAGACAGCAGAATTAAAAGGCACATCACGCTTCGTTCACGTTTCTCTCTAACACTGTCCTGGCCACATGTACCCCACTGGGACTTCAGCGACAGAGGTTGTTGCAAATCTTCCATCAGAAGCAGGCTAAAACACTGTTTTGCAATAAATTAGAAAGCTTCTGTGGTCAGGTTTAGCTTCCAGCAGAAAAAAAAAAAGAAATTTTATTTTAGAAGCTGAGTTTAATCGACAGAAAAAAGGTCCTCGAGGTGTTTTTGATGGTCTAAAGGTAAAAAAGTATTCTAGTTAAGAGGCTTTGTACATATTTGGTCAAGAAAAGGGGAGATGACCACTTGGTCTTCTTTGCCCACAGTGATTATTTGAGTTGTGAGTACAACAGTGCTGTTGACTTTACCAGTCCGAAGGCAAAGGTTAAGCTATAATATCCCATAAGGAAAACACAGATGTACTTCATCTGACTTAAAATATTCAAGTAATTAAACTTGTACTATCATTTCTTTAACTGGTCTCCCTTTCGTAGGTGGACTATTGTGCAGCCTTTTTTTCAAAGAAAGTATTATATTTGAAGGACTTTTTTTTTCAGTAGTTCATCAATTGCTTGAAAATAAAATGTGTTGGTCAACAGTCTTTTCAACTGGTATATTGACTGAGAGAAACAATACAGTTTGAGAAACACCTAAAGATAATTTATATGTTGAAACGAATCATAATTAATCTTTTTACTGAAACATTGACAAAAATTGAAAGAAAAATATATAACAGCTTTAAATGTTATCCTTTTAATTTCCTTCTACCCTTTTTTCAATCAGATGGCTTTGATTTTATTGTTCAAATGGATAGCATCAATCCTTAAAAATATTAATTTTCTGGGTTGTTTCTAAAATATTCTGTAAATTGTTGTCATAAATACAATCTGTAAACATTCCATTAAGCAATAATAGTTTGGCTACCAGAATCAAATCATAAACTCTTTTTTTCCTGAATGTACTAATGTTCAAATTATTTACAAACAGAAATCTACAGTGTAGCATTATTTATTCATATTTTTTAATAAAAAGAAATTTTATTACCTGTTTTGATAGCAAATAAGTGTTTGTATTTAATTTATTAAGAAAAGTTTATATGATTTTGATGGAAAATGACTGGGAAGCGAGCAAGTCCATTAAACTGTTTATACATTCCAATTTCAAAGTCTTATCTAAAAATTCTTGTATCTATTTTATAAGAAATGTGACACTTGTGGAATATCTGTGGCAACATTAATGTTGTGCTTGAACCATCTGGAATATAAAACTAGGGACCAATCATTTCACACTAGATTTAGTCTATAGGCATCAGAGAATGAACTTTAATCCTCAAGGCTTATTCTTCCATCTTTTTCCTCGATAATTTTTCCCTTTTCTAAAAATCATTTCTTGAAAATGTATGAAGCAGATGGCAAGATCGTTATTATTTGTTTGTTGCTTTTAAGTTACATAAACATTTGAAAACAAGTATTTTGTTGTTGACTTTGTTTCTTTTGTTGATTTTTTAGCATTTTAAACTTGTCAGTCAAGATAGGCATCATAAGCATCAAACCTATAACTCCCGAATCTAGATCATATGCTCCCAAAATTTTCACTGAGATCAGCTTGCCTTAAAGAGACCTGGGTATAAGATTCTTGAGTCTCTAAGATAAGAATTGAGATAGAACCATAGCAGGGAGAAGCAGATTATACAGCATATGGGTTCCTTCACTGAGGAGTAAAGCAATTGTATCACTTAAAAGAACAACAGGTGATCCAACAGAGACTTAACTGCAGGAAATGCCAAAATAATGCTGAAAAAAAAATAAAAGTAAAAATGCAATGGCATGATTAGATTCCAAATTTCTGTTCAGACAGCTGTGATGAGATACACTTAGATTTTCCTCGTATGAGATATAAACTCATATTTACCATCATCATCTACTGGATTATTTGCATGAATCAGAATTTGTCTCAATATAAATTTCATCAATGATTTTAAACCATTGGCTCATGACTTTGTCACTGAATATATACTATTACAATCATCTCATCTTAAGACACATTTTCCTTGATCTATTGCAATTGGAAGCTTGATATAACTCTGCTTCACTGATTATCTGTCTTTTAAGTCATAGATGTGACATAAAGAGAAATTCTATAGCAAAGCAATAATTGGTTTCAACAGGATAATGATTAGACAGAAAAAAGCAGATGTTAAAAATACTCAAAGAATACAAAAGTACTTACACTTACAGAAAACTTTGCTATTAAAACTCTCTCTATACATGGCATTACTGTGCAAAAGAACTGTTTCAAAAAAAAAGGTGTTTGTTTTTCTCTCACAGTGTTTGTGATTCCTTTAAGGAAAAGAGAAAAGATTGAAAGAAAACCTTCAAGTTGAAAATGAGGTGTTTGGTGGCCATTTTGCTTTAAATATCTGGTTGACAGAAGTTTGAACTGTATACAGATTTTAGGGCAACTCATCAGGAAATCCCATAAATACTTTTTAACAGTGACAAGTTGATATAAGTTATATTATAACTTGTTATAAGAAAGTAAAATTATAACACCTGAATTTAAAATTATTTCAAAGGACTCCCAGGCATTTGTTTGTTGTGCATTAAGGAATTAGGAAAGCACAGAAGCAGATCAAACACTTTAAACAGCCACTGATATGTAACGGGCTCTGGCTGATTTTTCCATAATGCTACGATCAAGAAATATTGCAAAGACATATAAGTTGTTTGCAGTAGTTTGACTGTTTTGAGAGGTTCAGAATAATCCAGAGACTTAAATATCAACACCAATTTATGCATGTAGCACTTCAAAATAGGAGACCAGAGGTGCCAGACCTACATGTGTTTCTGATGAGTTTTGAGATGTGAAGAAGTTTTAAAATGACCAGGTTTTTCGACTGTTGTGGTTTAACCCCATCCAGCCCCCAGCCCCTTGCAGCCATTTTCTCACCCTCCTACCGGTGAGATCAAGGAGAGAATTGGAAGGGTAAAAGCTGGAAAACTCATGGGTTGAGATAAAGACAGTTTATTAGGGAAAGCAGAAGCCTTGCAAGTAAGCAAAGCAAAAATGGGAATTAACTCACTGTTTTCCATGGGCAGGCAGGTGTTCAGCCATCTCCAGAGAGCTGGAACCCAGCACATGTAACAGTGACTTGGGAAGACAGACTCCATCTTCCAAACATCCCCCCTTCCTCCTTCTTCCCCCTGCTTTCTACACTGAGCATGATGTCACACGGTCTGGAATATCCCTTTGGTCACTTGGGGTCACCTGTCCGGTCTGTGTCTCATCCCAGCCTCCCAAGCACCCCCAGCCCCCTCCCCAGCCTGGCAGTGCAAAAAGCAGCAAAGGCCTTGGCTCTGTGCAAGCCCCACCCAGCAAAACCAAAAACATCTCCGTGTTATCAACCCTGTGCTCAGCACAAACCCAAAACACAGCCCCCTACCAGCCCCTGGAAAGAAAATTAACTCTACCCCAGCTGAAATCAGAACACTTACCTATTGAAATTGAAAAAAGAAAAGGTGCTTACCTGCAGTGTGCATGCGCAGATGGACTGTGCATTCAACAGGCACTTACACGTGGTTCTGTCATTTAATCAGAATGCTAAAAAAATATAATGCTAACACTGTGTATATACAGCTAAAGATCCAACGTAACCACTGTTCAGATCTGTCACTGAACATTTTTAAGAAAAGTTGAAAAAATACCTACGCATTTCCCCAAATAGAAAAGTACTAAATAGTTACTATTAACTAATTAATAATAATAATAAAGACTTGCAATTTTCAAGCATTACAAAGCTTGAAAGGATGAGTAGAAGAAAATAAGCCATTAAAAATGGTAGTTGCTTGTGTCTCTTTTAGGTTGACACTAATCTGACACCTCCAATGGTATCCTCCATCAGATGAGTAGAGTAATTAAATCTTACACCAGCCTCCTCAAACTCCATGTATATTAGATTCAATAACACTGGTATGGATTAATGTAGATTTTTGTGGGAATGGTGGGAAGAGAAATATACTTGAGGAGATTAGGTCATAAATCAAATATTCACCCAACTTGATATTGCCTCGTTAGGGTGCAGGTCAACTGTATCTTTATAACTATGTTATCTGAACTGTCAGCTAATTCAATTCCAAATTTCATTAGAATGAAAGAGTCTTTGAATGTTGTTTTCCTTGTGTCCTGCGGACTATATTCACTCATCTCATCGTGACACAACTGTGGTATTGGGAGAGGGGAAAATGGCAATACATCATCCTCCAATTCAAGTTTTTAAATGAACCCAGTTTGACTTACCGAGAAACTGATATTAAGACATTCTGGAGCTTTTCACATTTTTCTAAAGGAACTGTATTTGGCAGCTGGAGACAGGAAAAGAGAAAAAAAATTTTCATATAAATTTCTTCTCATAGGTCCATTTCTATGCTCAAAAAGGAGAAGAAAGGAGATAGCTTTCCATGTACCTCTGGGACAAGCAATTTGAAAATGTTTCAATTTAAAAAGAGTGCATAGGGCAAGTTCTCCAGCTGGCATCTTGCCTCATCAGGTGGTGTTACAGGGCAAGGGAGAGCCTGCAACACCATTAGTTTCAGTTTGAGTCCTCACAGGTTTTATTTTAGGACATGAGTGGATAAAAATAAATAATCAGAAAAGAAACTAGGATTTCTTTTGAGGAAACTTGTAATTGAATTAAATTAAATTTCCTGAGCCACTTTTTTGTCAAAGACTATGAAACAGGAGATCTTACACAGTCTTCTGAAATTCATTTCTTGGAGTTCATGGGCCACATACTGTGCTGCAAATGTCTCTTAGATAGTTTGGGAGCACATCATGAGCCCTTGTCAGAAGCTGCAGGTATCCTATAGCCTTTAATTTTTTTTTTTTAAATTTGAGATAGCCAGTCTAACTCAATGCTTTTCAATTAATGAGCACTATGCAAGAAAAGACAGATTGTTCTGTTGGTTCTGAACCTTTTTCAACCTTACTTAAATTTTTTAGCTAAAAGAAGGCAAAAATGTAATAGAAATCACATTATTCACCCAGACTAATACAGAGCTGTATCCTGTTTGATAGTGAGTACCTGAGCTCATATATCTGTACAGCCCGGGAAGTTTCTGCCTCAAAATACCTTTCTTCCCTTTAAAATCCAAATAGTTAAATGATGAGAGCTATATTTAAGGCTCCAGTTTCCTGGAAGAGTAGACTTTCCCTTTTGATGGCTGCCTAATTAGTATGCTTTAAATTTAGATGGCTTGAATTAATTGCAGCAAGAATTTCTGGAGAGAATTGGTATTAAAACGAAGTGCACTAAATAGTGAGGTTTTCAGGCGAATGCTGGAGGTGTTCCACCAAGCCCTTCACACATCTCTGTGACAGAAAGAGTGTAATGTATTATTTTCTTATTAATTTCCCATTTAAGAAAGTCTTATGAATAATAATACCACGGAACAAAAATAGCTAAATACAGTGGAAGATTCAGAACATTTTTTTTTTTTGCTTTCTGCTTTCTGTTGCTGCTAACTACCACACGCAAAGGAAAAGTTGTAATGTCTTTTTTTGTCCTGGACAGTGCAATGGGAGTTGAAGTTGGGTTCAGCTAGCTGAAAGAAAATGATCCCTGGGAGGAAGGTTCATCCTACCTGTTGAAGATATCTCCAGGGGAAATTTGACCATTCTGGACATTGGCTACTATTATTGAACTGAAGAGATATTGGCAGGAATTGAATCAGAATTTAGGACTCAATAAAATATCCTATGCATCTATCTATATTTTTCACTGCTGATAGAAGAAGAAGCCTGGGGCATCCACATGATTCAGTGAGGTACTGGAAGTGAAGTGTGATGAGTCCAGGGGTGAATACACACCACAGCTCACACTTCTCCAAGAACAGTGCATGCTGAAGGGCACTTCAAAAACTGTGAACTGGAACCCTGAGTTAGTACCTTAAAGGCAGATGTTTTGAGAAAAGAAAGTTTTACTCAGCACTTTCAACATTTATAACTACTGTCACACTAAAAGTCATCATATTTTCTAGAAAAAAGACTTCCTTCCTGAAATTAGGATAAGGTTTGTGGGGATGCTGGGCTGGAAAACATGTGATTGCGAGGTGGGATCTGAGGAAGAAAAGTTGAGGGGGCCAGCAAAGGAAGATTGAAAGCCTACTAAAGTGAAAGAAAAAAAGATAAAGAAATTCTTACACCAGGTGTCCAGTATACCTAGGGTCAGCCCTGTAGGCAGCTGCTCTACAAATAAAATATAACTATCAAAATGGGAATCTTGTGGCTTTTGAAGGCAGATGAGCCAAAAAGGTTTCATTTTCTGTCTGACTCTGCAGGAGCCGTGCTGCACTTATGGAGCACGTGTTGGACCTGGAGGTCTAAAGGCACGTAGCTTGCACGCTGCAGAGTTATTGAAAAGCTTTCGTGGTCATATCAGCATTCTGGTCTTTAAAGAGAACATTAGGAGTATCATCAGAGTTGCCAGTGTCTAACTCGTTCAGAAAAATACAAATTGGTTCTTTAGTAATTCATTATCTAATTTATAATGAATGGTAAAAGGATAGGTAGTCCAGGAAGATGCTGGGGCTTCCCAGCATTGCAGCCTTCATCTACCATCGCTGGGAGTAATGAAGGATAATAAAACAAATAGTACCGTAAATAATAAATAACCTCTTCATCTTATGCTTAAAAACAGAAAGCATGAAAGGAAAAATTCTCAACATCTGAAAAGCTTTAAAAACTCTCCTTAGTGCTTGTGGCACCAATTGCTGATTTCTGTTGGAAGGAGCCCAGTTACTATAGATTCATTTATGGAAACAAACGACATAAACCACAGAAAAATAAGAAAAAAAAAATAAAGGAAAGTTGTCAAAATAACAGACTAAGAAGTAATATAATAAAGCATTCATTTGATGAGGGACAGTGATTCATAGCACATGGGAACCTCAAGGGAATGTGAGGGCACAGAGGAAGGAAAACTCAAGCAAACAGTCAGGAGCAAAAAAAAGGTAAAGCATTTAATAATAGTTAGAAATGTTTTTGCAGCTGGAGAAAAAAACCTAGGGTTCCAATTACTTGTCACCATGGAAGATCTGTCCTTTTTCACAGGAAAGGATTTATTCCCTAGGTGGTTTTTGCAGGGTAAGGAAGTGTACTTGCAAAACTAAATTGCCCTGGGATTTTCCAGGGGAGAAAATTACTCTGTTATTCTCTTTCTGCCCCTTTCACCCTGTATCAGTACAGCTGCAATGCAAATATAGCTGCCATGCTCAGTTCCACTGGGGCTTCTCTTCAGAGAGTGAGTGAATGTATTTTACAAAGAGACCTGGGATATCTCAGTCCAGCAAGATGGTTTTCAGCAGTCGTGTAGACCATGGTTTCGGAACACATGGCCCATACATTGGTTTCTTGATACCGTTTTTTGTCTCTGTGGGTTTAGTAACCTTGAAGTGTTTTGCTTCCACAATCAGGCTTTTGGTTCCAGAGGTGATTTCCAAACCTGATGGAGATCCACAGGCTCATCCTGAAGATGTTATAGAACCATGGAATCATAGAATGGTTGGGACTGGAAGGGTGGAGATCATCTAGTCCAATACATCTGCTATAGGAAGTCCATCTAGGGCAGGTTGCACATGATTCTCAAAACCCACCACCACCACCCAGGTGGGTTTTGAGAATCTACAAAGGAGACAAAGATGTGTTTCGCAGAGAAGCTGTGGCTGCCCTGTCCCTGGAAGTGTCTGAGGCCAAGTTGGACACGACGTGGAGCAGCCTGGTATAGTGGAAGGTGTCCCTGCTCATGGCAGGGAGTGGAAAAGAAGGTCTTTGAGGTCCTTTCCAACACAAACTATTCTGTGATTCTACGAAACACAGTCCTGTCAGGTAACCCCTGCAAATTTTGTGTTTCCAGTTTAAAATATTACTGCCTTCCTTTGTGTGACTTCACCAGGGGAGATCCCACTCCGGCAGAGTCAGCAGGGCAATGGTGTCATCATTTCACCTGGAAACAGACTGAATCCATTTATCAGAAAAAAACCTGTTCAAGGTATGATGCAGGACAGGACAGTTGATGAGGTATGCTCATATTCTGAGCCAAGACTCTGCTACACAGCACAATTATGAAGGTAATTGCTGTTTAATCAGTATAAAAAGAATTTTCACAGGTTTTTTTGGATATCGTAGAAGCTTCCTTTTAGGAAACAGTATCAGTCACTTTGTCAGGTTTAAGAGCAAACATTATCTGGCGGATTTCTCAAGTTTGAAATCCAGAAGTCCTCTACTTCGGTGAAATCCTCGTAAGTGCCACACCGTAACTTTGAAAATGTAGGCTTTACATACAAACAGCATTTCTCTAGTCCTGGTTTTAAAATGCAAAATGAGTGAAACAAGTATCTTAATGGTGTTTGCAATCGCCTGCTCCCTCTCCCCAGCCCAGGAAACTAGGGACTGGCAAAGTGGTCATTACTTTTTCATGGTACCTTCCTCACTGTTTAATTAGCAGTACTAGCAAGAAGTGGTTCTGTACTTCACTGAAGGAAATTATATATCAATTCCTGTTTAATTACAGCTGAACTCCTGCCACACACAGCATTGCCTCCCCAGAATAAAAAATGATGAGATGTAAGGTTCTCAGTGGGCTCTCTTTGTTAGCCATGGTTCAGCAATATCTCAAAGGGCTCATCACTCCGTGGACTTATCAGCTCCGTGGTGGAGTTTTGTTGAAGGCTTAGCATAAACTGTGGTACAGCAATGAAAATTACCATTTCTAAATGTCCAACAACATTGGACATCATCATGATGTAACACATCGTATGTGTTACAATGAGTCATCATTCAATGTGGAACAGCTCTGTTGTTTTGCAGCTCACATACCGTGCCATAGAAAACTTCTCTTCCACTGAGTACTCATACAGATGGGCATGTGTTCGACAATATACGAGCAGAGAGCAAAACAGGGTTGTCTTGAGCCAAACCTGTTTTCAGATCTGGAAGGGTGTGGTGTTCATCCATCCTTATTCCAGTTATTGTTGTGATGGGCTCTGCTTGCTCATTTCTAGCTGGGAGAAAGCTGATAGCACCAGGGATATCTGGGTGGAGAGCCTGGCCACTGATGGTGGGATCCGGAATCTGGGAATCACCCACCCCACATCAGAGCAGACAAATGGACACTGAGACCCTAAGAACTAAATGAGCTGCCAGCATTGGCTAAAATATGATTTTGGTAGCAAATTGACATGTAGATGTCCAGGTGTTTAGGTCTACTTTTATTTGTTTGTTTTTACCTACTTTTATTTGTCCAACTGCAACAGCTAATTCCCACCCCGGTTTCTATTTATGTCTTCTCTCAGTAATCTTACCAAAACTGTTTGCCTTCCTGGTACCCAGGGAATAGTACGGGAAGCAATCCAAAGAGCTGTGCATATGGCTAATATATATTTGTGTAAACAGATTAATTAGCTTTGCTCATGGACTTCGGCTTTTAAAAAGAGGTTAAATACCCCTGATTACCAGATAAATCTTGGATTACAAATCAAGCTACGGAACAAAGTATCTTACACCTAAAATCCTACATAACATACTTGGAAAAAAACCCCAAAATATGCTTAAAGGATTGATAAGATCATCTCTGTGAATCCAAAGACCACACCTGAGTAGTGGATTTCTGCAAAAGTCTAATCAAATCTCAGTCTCTAAGAGATCCACCAAAGTGTTGAATTGCCTCAACTCACAGCAAAAAAGTATATTCCTAGAGTCTTTCATCTGCCAGGGTATTTTCTATATTAGTCAAGGTAATAGTATACACCATCAGTACTCAATTTTCCACTGTGATTATAAAAGTTACCACATTTGTACTCCAAACTTACTGTATCAGCAGTTTTCCATTGTGCTTTATTAACATTGTGCATTTCAATGGCTGGTTCTGCTAATGAGATTTGGAAGTTTTATATTAAGGGCACACAGAACAGAAATCATTAACTGGAAGAAGGGTTTTTTTTCTGACATATTCATAAAACTACACGGTAATAAAATAGGAATATAATTTCAGTAGTTGCTAATAAAAATTGATTTTCATATTAATAATTCCAGACTTTTATTTTGGGAACAGAAGTTAAGAGCCACGGTATCCATTCTGAGAAGTAAGGACAAATCACTGGCATTCTTGCTCAATGACAGGAGTAAAAAAAGGGCAATGGTCCATGATGGTGACCTTAACTTTAGGCATGTTCATCCATGTTTCTATATTTTACACTTTGTTCAGTCAAGATCACCTCATGCAAGGAGGCAAAGTGGAAATTCTGGTCACTGCTTGTGGCCATTATCATCCCAAGAGCTTTCCTGAAGGACAGAAGGGGATAATTTTGATGTCCTGGCCCATTTCTCAAAAAGGTGACCAAGCCACTACACAGCTTCAAGATGTGCCAGGGATGTGACTTATTTCACTATCACTGGAAACTCATCAGTGTTGGTACAAGTTTCTGATGCATTACTGTAATGCAGTGCTGATGTAAGTCCTTTCACGGGGATATAACAGGCGCTTGAGTGATTTCTGACAGGGACATACTTAAATACTTCCACCAGGAATTGTTGATTCAATCAAATCAAAATATTTTGAGGGACTGTGTTAGATTTGTCAATAAATTTGATAGGAATTTATTTAAGTATGCAATTTCTCAAAGGCATTTAATAGTTAAGCATGTGTCAGATAACACAGGCCCGAAATTTCTGCTTTTTGGTCATGTCTAGACTTGGAAGTTTTAAGACAAATGGACTATATAAGTGATTTTAAAGCTTCCAAACTTGTCAAGACTACATCTTTGTGACCCATCCCATCAGGTATTTGGGATGCATAAATTAGATGTCCATCTGACCATCCTGTCTCTGTAGCCAGTGGAGAAATGCAGGTACAAGAGGAGAGTGGTCCAAATCTTAGGGCGTATGCTGGAAAAGGGGATAGACACTGACCCAAGAGTTAAAACGTAGGGCATTTAAATCTGTGTGAGTTTATTGAAGGCTATGGTGTTCTGCCCTGTCAAAAAATCCATGTTTCTTTAAAGATGCAGCAGAGCTTGCAAACCTTCTAGTGATAGAAGATAATTATAAACATATCTTCATATCTTTCCCCAAACTTTCATTTGGACTAGCCAGCAATCATCATTCAAAGAGATGTACCAGAAAGTGCATTCATCTGAAAAGAATATAAGTGGTTCGGTTTACTGTAATTAAAAGCTTTTAACACAAATTCGCTTCCTCTCTGGTCACTGTTGGAGGAAGTCAGATTGGATGACCTTGGTGGCTGCTTTGTGCTCATGAATGATCTTTTCACTGGAAGATGGAGAGTTGTGAGCTTTCTTCCTCCTTAACACTGCTCTATAGGATGGTTGGAGAATGGGTGACAATACGAAGCACAATTCAGGAAGCTTAGGTCAAAAAACAGACTGTGTTGAAGATATGGAGTATTGTTTTGCATATTTTCTCTGAATGAGACCTATCTTTTTAAGAATTTTTTAAGGAATTTTCTCCCTCACATTCTGAATATAGTATTTTATCTTTTTTCTGCAGTTCTACGAAGTATGTCTTAGTGCCCTGAACAGTATGCCAACACCAGCAGCTCACCATTTCCTTGACTCTACTCCCATCTGTTGGCACAAGTGAAGATTGCGCTTGGGAAAACTGAAATCTCATAATACAAACATTTGGGTTTGGGTTTCCTGAAAGAATAGACTGAAGAGCAGAAATGCCTGAACACCTGGCATATGTTGGATTTTTCTCAAAACTTGTTAAACTTCTTTAAACCTTTTTAAATTCTTTATTTAACTAATAAAACAAAAGAAGCAAACTATCACACAAACTCCCCATCCAAAGAAGGATTTGCACAATTAAAAGTTGCCTTTTCTTCCTCCCTACGTACGTAACCGGTGTAATAAAAAGCCAGATCTCCTTCGAAAAGCGTTGCACACCTTATTTCTTGAAACCATCACAGCTGTAGAGCAATCGTGCTATAAGCTGTTGTACAGCAGTTGCACAACATTCCTGTCTGCTGTCTCAGAGTTTTAGGCAAGAAACTGTCATTTCTTAAAGCAAATATAAGTTGTGCACAGGTTTATGGGCATAGCTATATCAAAGTATTCTGTACCTTTTCATAATTTTGATGCCAGTAAATTAAAAGATTATTTTTACTTCACATTGAACAGATTGCACTGATTAGCATGGTCCGATTAAACAAACAAAATAATAATTGATAATCCAGTTTTTGGAATCAGAAAATCCTGCATTATATTCAGTATCATTTTTTCTTCTATTTTAATGCTAAAAATATCTTTCTTTAGGAAAGATCTAAAGAGGATCTAAAGGATATCTAAAAATATCCTTCTTTAGGAAGATACTTCTCACACAGAGCTATTCCTGCAGAGCTTCAGTAGGGTTTGAGGTTTGGACAAAACTCCAGACTTTTCACCGTAATACTATTTGTACTTTCACAGAAAATACTTACACACTCCCCAGGAGCTCTGGTCAGACCTCAGACTCTTCATTCCCCCTTTATCTGTTTCAGTGTTGCTTTTGATGCTCACAGTTAAATTCTTTCTGGGTTTTGCCATATTGTGTTGACTTCCTTGTCTGTTTAGTCTCTCGGATATCTTTTCCCCTTGAAAAAAAGAAAAATTCATCTCATTCTACGTAAATTTACCCTTAAGTCTGTATGGAAATTCCTCTTCAACTTCTGCATCTTACTGTAGTTAATCTCATATCCTACCATGATCTCCATGGCAAAAACTTTCCCTAATATTCTATTTTTCTTGTTCTGAGTGTTTTTTACATCTACAACAGAACTCTTTAATTTCAGACTAAATAAAAAACATTGTACACACTGGTCTTCTTCAATCTTCTCCTAAATCATCTTCATCCTCAGTAACCATGGGCCAACACCAAGGGCACACAAGGCAGCTGGGGCCTTGGGCAAATGTCAAAGGCTCTCTTCACCCATTACAGGGATTAGAGGTACAGGTGTGTTTTAGGTTAGCAAGGTCTTCAGCTTTGTAGAGATCAGGAAACCACTCTCAAAATACTGGTGTTTACTTGTCTACAGTATTTCAGGTTTAAGCTATTTTCTTCTCAGTATTGCTAAAGCTCTCTTGCCCTCATCCTTGGAAACATCTTACTTGTCTGATAATTTATGTAGCTTTTGGTAGTGTTCTGTCCCCCACTGACACTAGTGCTGTGAATTCTTATTCAAGTTACATCAAGTCCTAAGACACTACACTCCCTATGGGAAAAAAAAAATCAAAATTATTTCCTGTCCTATTTAAGAAAAACAAAATATGATCATTCGGAAACATAGCACACAACATTTTGTGTCATCAGACTTGCAAATAGACTGTGATTTAGAAAACAAATAGAAAAGCTTTGGTATATTTCCAAATTGTCTTGGAAAGATGAGGCCAGTGATCACCGGATCACATTTCAAATTATTTTCCTTACTGAATTTTTATGTGATTATTGCTTAGACATGATGGGCTGCTGTCTGGTAATGCTAACTATTTTGCTCTTCTGGAAGGATAATATATTAAAAGCTGAAAGCTGTTCCTTCTATTTATTGTTTTCCCTAGATTAAGGAGCATTTAAAAAAAAAATAAAGATTTTTGTAGAATTCGGAAATTGCGTCTGCTCTAATTGTGATTTAATTGCCACTGATGACTGCCAGCTGTCCAGCGTGAAAGCAAACAATTAGCAGGTCTGCCAGAAAAAAGGAAATTTGTGTCTGTGAAATGATGAGATTCAATTTTAGAGAATTTTCTTTTGCTCTTCACCAAAGAGAACAGACACATTTCATGCCTACCTCAACAGGTTCGTTTCCCTCTGATTGGAAACAGTGACTTAAATCTCAATCTTTTCCCTTAATAAAAAATGCTCTGAGGAATTTTGTTGCAAAGATAATTTTTGATCTTGACAAAACTGACATTTCCACTGATGGATGTCTTGGGACTTATATTGACACTGTGTGAATGAATACAGCTGAAATTAACTGGCTTGGGCAGCATTCATCACCTCAGACGACTCACCACAAAATGATTGCTATGTCCTGACCTTTGAGAATATTTTAGGAGGCCAGGGTTCAGTCCCAGGATAAAACACAGTAGGAGAAGATTGAGGCTGTGTGCACCGTGATAATACTCTTGTTTCCAAAGTTTGCAGTCTCTTCAGCTGGAACTCCAAGACACTTTGGATTAAATGGTCTGTAAATGCTCAGTGGCAAAGTGGTCCAAACCTTAATCCATCTTTTGAATCCACAGCTAGTGAACAGGGCTGATAGCTAGCACACAGGAGACAAGAGCTATGAAACATTTGTTTTTTATCTCAGACTCATTTTATTCCCCAAAGTTCTATGTTCTCAATATGTTTTACGCTATGTATGTAAGCTTTACAGACAAAATATAACCTCTCTTGTCTATCTGCTTACATTCCTGGTCCAAATTATTAGCAGACCTTACAACCAGAGAAGCAATGTTGTTAAACAGACCCAGATGGAGTCTTCTTAGAGCCAGAAGTTTATAGGTATGGGGAGCTGTTATTTATCATATCTGAGCAACGGTTTGTTTGAAGAAGGCAGGGGAATGTAGGTAATCAAAAGATAAGAGGGATAGAGAGTTCAGACTGACCTCTCTGCATCTTACTATTGGAGACACATCATGAGTTAAAATGAGAGGCCATGAATTACAAAGAGAGGTTGGTGCTACTGGTGTGTTATAAGTGGAGAGAATGAACACATGATTTTGGTTTATGCCAAAAAAAAAAAAAAAAATTCTCCATCTCAAGCCTTTGTCCAGTCTCTAAATCACAGCCACCATTCCTGCACAAGAACTGTTTTGTCTCCTTTTCTATTTTTTTCCCTCACAACACAACACCAGCTCACAGTTGGTCTTTTTTTTTTTTTGCATGTGCTACCAGGGTAAGAGTTACTACCATTTTGATAGCCTTCTTAACCCAATATTATTTCAACCTTTTAGTAGGTGAAGATTAGGATAGTGGCCTCATGGTGATGGATGCAATTTTTAGCTTCAAGAGCAGCCTCTGTCTTGTGGACTGCAGCAGTCCTTCACACTTCCTCTGAGAATGGAGAAGCAACATTTTTATTCCTGATCTGTATTATGATTTTGTTATTTCATCTGCAACTATTTTTTAACTAAGGCCTAGGAAAACCTACTCCACTATTCCCTGAATCCTCACAGAAATATGTCACGTTTCAAAATTTCTCAAGTTTCCCTTCACTATGAAACTCCCTGATAATTCCAACCTCCCTCTTACTTTTCTGTGACAAACTCTCAGTAAAAACAGAGCCAAGACATGTGGAGATCCTCTCATCTTATTTATTCCCGGATATTGCTGATGCATCACAGATTTTATCACAGACAAATGTATTCCAGTTTCCCCTTCAGCAACTGAACTCAGAGGGGGCCTCAGTGGGTCCAACCTCCCCACACAAGCAGGGTTGTCCATGAACATTGCACAGGATTGACCCTGAACAGTTCTGGAATATCTCCAGTGAGGGAGGCTCCACAACTTTTCTGGTCAATCTGTTCCTGTGCTTGGTCACTGGACAGGAAAGTTCCTCACAGATTCTGCGATTCTGTGATACTGAGCTCCACTGCGTCCTAGAACTCAACTGTGTCCTGCTGCAGGTCCCCAGCTGAGGCTGCCAGCATCACTTGCTACTTCTCTAATGCTCTCTGCACACAGTCCACCTTTCTTCCTCTCCCTTTTTTATCTTTGCCCACCCGGAGCTCCTAAGCCAGTCTGTGTTTGTGAGAGCTCCTGTTCTTCCCAGCAAGGACACTTGGCAGCAAAGGTCAAAATTTTCACCACTCCTCACTCACAGTGTGTGCCTACATGCACGCAATCACATCACAAAGCAGCAAAATCAAGAAATTTAAAAATATAGCTTTTAACTTTCTAGAACTATTGTCTTATATACCACTTTTACACATTTTTTATATATTTAATTCTTATCATGTAATTTCCTGCTAAATAAGTTATTTTTCTTCGTTTCTCTTTTTCATGCCTTCTGAATTTTCCTTTCTTCTTTTCTTACTGCAGGTAAATAAAAAAGCCTGAAATCCTAGAAAAAATAACAAAATGGTGTTCTCGAAATGGTGTTCTCTGTTAAATTTTATCGTTCTTATTCAAATGCCACTATTATTTCAATTAACTGGTTGAAATACAGACACATAAAGGGTTCAAAATAGTGAAAATATCCTGCCAGGTCTCATTTAATTACATCTACTTCTTCGAGTTTTTAATTGCTGACTTACTTTATCTGAGGTCCTAAGGAATTTTACTGGTGATCTGTTAGAAATTATCATAAATTTGAGAAAGAGTAAAGCTCGCACATCTACTACAAAAGCAGAAACAGGCATGCACACACTAAAGGGGAGAATTGCCAGATGTTTTCATTCAAAACGGAAGTAGCCTTTTCATTCCCAACACTTCATGCCACATTTTCCTGGGGTCAAACCCAAACCCCATTTCATGTCACTCTGCAAATCCAGAAGGGCTCTATAAAGCTGATTCCCTTCAGAAGAAGGAAGTGCAGGGTGAAGAAGAGAAAACTGCAAGTCCCTGTTAGTCCTTGCTCCTGGAAGAAAGTTCAAGCAGTTCACAAAATATTTGAATAAAGGAATACACTAATAAGGTCTCAGATAAGGAGAAAAAAGTTCTCCAAACCTATCTATTCTTAACTGGTAATAGAGAATGTTGTAAACTTCCCATCCTTGGAAGTGTTCAAGGCCAGGCTGGATGGGACTTGGAGCAACCTGGTTTAGTGGAAGGTGGAATGAGGGGATGGAATGAGATGAGCTTTAAGGTCCTTTCAACCTTAACCGTCCTGTGAATGCACCACAGAGAGTTTCCACACAGCACAGTGGTCTCTGCCTTGAGACTTCCTGGGAGAATTTCACCTGCAAGTTCTAACAGACACAACGTACGAAGCCCTGGAAAGTCAGAATTCAGTTTTTCCTGGTGGTGAGGACACCATGCAGTCTGAGTGGAAAGCTCTGCTGAAGCTGCCAAATTAGGCAGACTCTTCAAAGATTTATTTTTGCTCATGTTGGTGCCTCGCTCCCCTGCCACACAGATCCTTCTTCCATTTAACCTGTAGCTTAAACCACCCTAAAGAACGGACAACCACACACCTAGCACTGGCTATTTTCTAAAATTTTAAAGCCGCCACTGACATATTTAAAGCATGTCTTCTTCATGTACAGGAGACAGAGATCCAAAGAAGTGTTTCTCCAGGAGCAAGCTGTGGAGTTTGCAGAAGTCAGGGAGAAGACCTCCCCTCACTTCAGACCCCAAAGGCAGGGGTGTAATTGAAGGCAGCAGCAGCAGCAGCTGTCTGCACTTTGTGCTAGTAGGGACAGTTTTGAAGCATATGGGATGCATTTATTGTTATGAAAACTCCCTGAATTAGAAGCCTTGATAAGAGCAGGATTGAATGTTCCTAGCAAAAGCCTGAATGTTTTGATTTTTTGAACTTGCAGGATTAAAAGATTTTCTGTGCCTGGGAAGTTGTGTGGGTGGGAGCACAGAGCCAGATGTTTGCCAAACCCTCACTGATATTTTTCATCTATATTTTTATTAAAATGGGAGCTGAAACAGCACACAATCTGAAAGTTTGGATTTGGATAATTTTATGGATAGGTTAAGCAACATTTTTCTGGTTTATTATATTGTGAAGCAATAGAAAGCTCTAGTTAATTAGAAGCTGTGGAGTCTCTCAGGATCTCTGATGCTTTAGAAGAAAAGAACTTAATAACACTGTTGTAGCTCATTGTCCTCTTATATTGTAAACATTACTGCCTGGTGATGAAAAATAAGAAAAAAAATCGGTTTTTTTAAAAAATAAAAATATTCATGTATTTTTATAAAACATAATATTATGTTTTTTCTGTCTTTCAACGGTACATTTTGAGAGCTTCTTTTCCCTCCTAAGCCTCCTTCGTGACTGTCCAGAAAGGATTATTCTATATTCCACTGAGATGAACATGTAACAGTGTAGAGGACTTTAGAAGTGTATCCTCTTCATTTTCTGAGTTAGCTCTTAGAACCTTTCAGGTTCTTCATTGTAGTGTACACCTTGGACATACAAAGATCACTACTAGAATCAAACTCTGTCTTTTCCCAAGGAGTACAAAAGCCTTTCAGACTGAATTTTTTTGAGCAGTAGTTAGCAGAGGTTTATACTTTCTTTCCGCGTTATTTAGCCCACAGCATTTATTTGTAATGCAAAGGTTTGCTGTGATTTAGAGGTTCACTGGCTCTCCCTCTGTGATGTGAATAGGGATGTCTGAGTGCAATTAACTGCAGTGCTAATCAGGACAGTGCAATGTGTTGGACCTCAGAGGTCTTTTCTATGACTCTATGATTCTATAACTACACGGGTAGTTTTAGATCATGGGAATCGTTAGGAGAATTACCTGAGAAGTCAAGTGCTTTATACCTGTGCACTCTAAATGTTTGGGGTTTATTGTGCATCTGATAGTTAATTTTGAAAAGCAATTGTGGTTTTCCTTCTTTTATTTTGTGAAAGAAAAAAGAGGTGTGTTAAAATGAAGCACAGGAAGTGCATACTCAATCAGAGATGTTACTAAGTAGGCTGGAATTTTGAATAATTCCTCCTTTTTTTGGTCACAAAGTTTTCAATTACTTTTTTTAAGATTTTATTCTAATAAGATGTTTCATTTCATCTAGGGCCAGTTTTTCTTATTTCATTTTCAAACTTTGTGGAAATGAATTAAAAATAGAAATGCATTTCCTGAGACAGCATAATTTCAACTGATAATTAGAATATTTCACTTGAATATGCATGTCAAAGCAAAATTAGGATTCTTTTCAAAATAAAAAAATAAAAATATTTTTGCCTCAAAGAGTTCAGCAGAACAGATGTTTATTTCCCAAACATTTTGATCAACTGAAATATGCATTTCTATGTTTTTATTTTTTGGTAATAATGTTTTGGACAAAACCAAAAAGTGCCTGCTTTCAGCAATAAAACTTTTTTCTTCCTAATTTGTGGACAGATGGTGCATTTCATGTGTGCTCCATTTTATATTTCTCTTTTAAACGAATTTGCTTTATTTTTTTTTTCCTCCTCTTGCAGAGTTCAATAAGTAGTGATACTCGTCTCGGGTTTTTCCTCCTGCTCTGATTTAGGCAGAGGCCCTTAGGAAAGACTGTGGGTGCCAGAGTTCTGAGGGAAACACCTGCAGGTTTGGATGAGACATGCAGCCACCTGCAGACAGAGCTGACACACGCACGGGAGGATTTTTTTTTTCCTTTCTCTTTTTATTCACAGCATCTTTTGCAGTGTCTTTTGCCACAATGGCTGTCCTTGTCTTTCATCTGCACCTTCCTTTATTTATAAGTTCAGAGATAAAAGCACCTGCCGTAGTGGTGGTCCTTGCTGCCGTCCTCAGTGCGAGCAGGGGTAAACCCTTCTCTTTGCACTCCAGCTCTTTGCACAGACGAGTCAGATCTTTCATCCTGAAGATGTTAATGGGATCCCACATAGCTGCAGATTTGTGAAGAGAGGCACTGCAATGCCTCATTACAAAGCATCCAGCACCATGATGAATAGCAGTAATTCCCACACATGGCATTATTCCATAGAAAATTGTGCACCCCGCCTGGACCAGGCATACATTCCATCCCTCCAATTGCAACTGAACTTCAAAGGATACAGTAGGTATACAGGAATTTATCCTGATGTCTGTGGAGTGATATTCTGGACCATTCAGCATCAAAACTGCTGAAAGCTATTTTGAAAACCAGACCAAAAAATAAAAACCTTGCTGAAAAGCAAGACTTGGTGGAGACTCTTTATAAAATTCAGAATAACAATTTTAAAAAACTTACATTATTAAAATAACTTTCTAAAGGTCCTTAAGATCTGTCTGCAGCATAAGCCATCACAATGCTTCCAAGGAAATCTGCCTGTATAAAATGTCTATTTACTGGTGTTGTTCTCTATAGCATCTGTAAATACACAGTAAAGATTCACACCTGGCATCATCCTGTGCCCTGGTCTATAGTCATGGACAGAGTATTCCTAATACTGTGAAGGAGATATAGCAACATGCAGTGGGTTTTGGTTTTGGGATATTCCAGGCTTGTTTGTTTGTTTGTTTGGGGTTTTGTTGTTGTTTTGGGTTTGGTTTGGTTTGGTTTGGCTTTTTTTTTCTGTAGTTTTTAAGTGAACTTGGTTGAAAACAAGGATTGAAATATGCACTCATATATAGAAGATTTCATTTCCTTGGACTACATTTTACCGCTAATCTACAGGTTAGTGAAGCTCTCCAACATCTTTTCTGCAGTATTCACACAA
Organism: Rhagologus leucostigma; assembly: GCA_013397725.1. Classification (NCBI taxonomy): domain Eukaryota; kingdom Metazoa; phylum Chordata; class Aves; order Passeriformes; genus Rhagologus; species Rhagologus leucostigma. The sequence goes on from VZTD01003777.1 coordinate 169,380, forward strand.
GGGCATGACTCCGCACACAAGACGGAGAAGTGCAAAGCGTTTATTGCACAGCAAAATATTCCCTAAATACCAGCCCCTAACAGGATATTGCATCATATAAACAGGAAAGATGTTCACCTCAGTGTCCCCCAATCCCCTGGGATAGTGCACAGACATTGCCTATTATGGTAACAAGTAAACAATACCCTATAAGGTCACAAACTACAATTATCACATCTCATAGGTCTGACACTGTCCAGAAACCCATAATCCTCTCTCAGCCCATCCTCGGTGACCTGGATGCACTTCCAGGATCACCCCCGGGTCCGAGAAAGAGGCTCTCTCTCCGGCCCTCAGGGCCTATCTCTCTTCCAGCACACAATGCACCCCAACACTTTTCAAGCAGCGCAAATATCTTATGTTCAGAGACTGTGCAAGAGGACGTGTAACCCTGGTTTTTAGTGGTTTACCTGCAAAAGGCATCCCAGAGGTGTTTATTCACTTATTGATCAAACTGTCCTCAAAGAAAATAGATGAAGATGACAGGCAGAAAACCTGGCACACAGATCGCTCTCTTCCTACCCTGGGGTCCTTCTGCTATTCTGCAGGAGATTCGTGCACTCACTCCTCATCACTCTTGCTAAAATAGACGCAGGTCCTTAATTACCTCCCTGAATACAACGGTGAGATGCACAGCAATGAAATTCTCAGGGCAGAGGCTGCTGAACAAAGACAGGGCTGTGTCAGCCATCAGGAACTGTCAGGCGTGGCCCTGTGCCACAGTTTGAGACATAACACGCATTTTCTGGCATTTCAGCTATCTGACCACAGACGACTGGAACAACTTTTATTCATTTTTTTTAAATAGATTACTACCTCTAAATATCTTGCTGGACTCCGAGCTCCAACACAGTTCCATTTGCTTTGGCAGCTGACTGAATTTCTTTAATTGCCTTTGGCTGAATTCCAGTTCCTCAGCTACAGGTGGCTTTTTTTGAGAGCAAAGCCTTCTAAGGAATGAGCAAACCCTTTCGATTTCTAAGGTACAAAAAAACCACCTCATTGGTAACTTGCAGGCGTTTATCATCTCAGGATTTTTATGACTCTTAAGGTGGCTCAGATTTTTTTAAATGCTAACGGGAAGGAAAAATAAAAACCAAACATCAAAAACCAAAGAAACCCACCACTTTTGAGTGGCTTTTTGAGCATCTTTGTCAGTCTTATAATCTGACCCTATCTGAGACATGCTCAAAAACAGCTTTCTGCAAGACTGCTCTGAATTGGCTCAGAAACGTGATCCCAACAGAAGCAGGCAGGCAGTAAGTAAGAGAGTTCTGATGGCAGGAAGTAGAACTATTCCTTTTAGGTCAGTAATGTTTCTTGAAATGGGCCAGAGGAACAAAAACTAATTGTGGTTAGGAATGCAGATAGTCTTTTCCGAAACTCGAAAATTTATAGTAATTCTATTATTGATTTAAGAATAAAAAGAAATATTTGATAAAGTGGATCTGTTGAAGCTTTTTCCTGGAGTTGTTTTTATCTTTTAAGGAACTACAAAGTGAAGTTTTAATCCTATATAAGCATGGCTGATCTAAATTTGGTGAAACTTACTGAAAAATATCATAATGAGACAGCTGGAAATCACGACACAAAATATGGTGCAAGAGTAATGTTTTGGGATGTATTGCGCCATATTTTTCACCTCTGGTGACATTTTTGGAAAAGTGACTTATTATGTTTCTTACAGGTGATCTTAAGATAAACGTGGTAAATAATCCCTTCAGTTTCAGAGGTAAAGTGTGTTAATGCTGCCTCTTTAGTTTTGGTTAATAGACCCATGACTTTCTATAGTAATTCCAGGAACTATTCAGAAAGGGACATACCTTTCAGTGAGTTGTGCTGGCCAGGAAAATACTGAGTAGATGTGTTGACTCTTCCACAGACCTTTAGCAACCATACCAGTGGTTCCTGTTTGGGTTCCTGTTTTCCTCCAGCTTTAATCCATCAGCATTTCAAATGGGACAAAGATTTAGACACTCTGATTCTCCTGGGTTTGACATATGGCTACACTACAGTGCCTCATTAGAGAGAGACTCAGAGCAAGAATAGGCCTTTATTTATTAATTATTAGCCAGACACCAAGTAATGTCATATTTTCCCAGAAATATAAGGCTACGATTTCTAGAATCACACAAAGTTTTGGGTTAGAAAGGAACTAAAGCTCATCTTGTTCTATCTCCCTGCCATGGGCAGGAACACCTTCCACTAGACCAGGTAGCTCCAATCCCTGTCCAACCTGGCCTTGAAGATTTCCAGGGAGGGGTCAGCCACAGCTTCTCTGGGCAACCTGTGCCAGTGCCTCACCACCCTCCCAGGAAATAATTTCTTCCTAATATATAATCTAAACCTCCCTCTGTCAGTTTAAAGCCATTCCCTGTTCACTTGTCACTTCAAGTCCTTTCAAAAGTCTCTTTCTGGCTTTCTTGTAGCCCTTTCAGGCACTGGAAGGCCACAGTCAAGTCACTGTGGAGCCTTCTCCCCTCTGAACAATCCCAATTCTTTCAGCCTTTCCTTGTAGCCACACAAACAATTTAATTCTCTTTCATTCTTTTCCTTTTAATCTTAGTTCCCAGGAAGCAGAAAAGGCATAGCAGATAGAAATCCTTGCTGCTCACCACTGCAGAACCCTATACTTTAGAGCTGGAGTTGCAAGATAAGAGGCAGTGATGTTCTCCGTGAGAAAACCAGCTCTGCCATGGCACTAAACTTTGCTGTGCTGACGTGCGTGTTATGAGTATGTATTTATGCATCCAGGAGCATGGCTTTCTGCCCTGCAGAGAAATATAAATTGTCGTGAGCGAAAGTCCGTGAAATAACCTGTGAGATTAGGCACATTTTTGTTAAGCCTTCCCGGTGCTCACTGTGCTTGATCCCACTAGATGGCACCGAGCATCTGCTTCATCCTTCGTGCGGGGCCTGAGTTCTGAGCAAGGGCTGGCTCCTTCCTCGGGGGGCTGTGCATCAACACAGACACACTTTTACAGCAACAAACCTCACAAACCCACCATTCTCAATGAATGCCAAACCAATCCTCTTCCTTTCCCCCATGCAGATAAAGAGTTCAGGAGCAGTGGGCAGGGGATGGTGACAGCACCCTCGGGGCTTGTCATCGCCTCCGGACTTGATATGCAGAGATCAGTATTTCTTCCAGCTGAGCAGGCCCAGAAGCAACACAGATGCACTATCAGAATGCTCAGAAGAATGTTATGTACAGGGATATGAAATAATATATAAAATATATACGTAAGTGTAAAGAAGCCTCACCAGCAGGTTGAGGAAAGTGATTCTCCCCACCACTCTGTAAGGACTCAGCTGGAGAACAGCATTAAGCTCTGAGGTTCCCAGGACAGAAAGGACATTGACCTGGTGGAGTGAGTCGAGAGGAGGCCCCAAAGTGTTCAGAGGGCTGGAGACAGGCTGAGGGAATTGTGGCTATTCAGCCTGGAGATGGGAGATCTCCCTATATGCAGGGAGATCTTAGAGACCTTTCCAGTACCTAAAAGGCCTTCAAAAGCGCTGGAGAGGCACTTTTCACAAGGACACAGAGTGACAGGGTAAGAGAGAATGTCTTTAGACTGTAAAAGGGTAGTATTAGATTAGATATTTGGGAGAAATTCTTCTCTGGGGGTGGCAAGCCACTGAGACAGGATGCCCAGAGAAAGCTGTAGATGTCCCACTCGTGGAAGTGTTTAGGAGGAGGCTGGATAGGCCTTGGAGCAATCTGCTCTAGTGGAAAGTGCCTCTGCCCACGGTATGAGGTTGGAAAGAGATCATCTTTAAGGTCCATTTGGACCCAAACCATTCTATGAACCCAGATTTTCAATTACACTTTCTTTCACCTGCACGGAAAGGTCTTTTGCTCTTTTCACAGAATCGCGAAGTGACTCTTTCCATCAGTATCAGTCACTGCGAGCCAGTAACTTTTCAGTAGTGATGTGGGAACGTCTCAGCTTTGAAGGTGCTCCCTATTAAGGGGGAATCTGTTCTGCAGAGACCTTGTAAAATCAGTCCAATAAGACATGGTTGAGATTTTGAGCAGGATTTTATCTGTGCAAGCCTCTTCAGGATTGGAGGAACGCTACTGATCCCACCAAGTGAAGGGACTGGGAGTTTTGCCATAGAATAGTGACAGATGTAATTATTGTTAAGAATGTGTAAAATGAAAATGGTTTGCATCAAGGTGCAGATACTTGCACGTCCTGATTTGCAAATCTGGCATGTGAGAACATTAGGTATGTTTACTTTGTATACAAAACACAGAATCACAGAAATCATAGAATTCTTTAGGTAGGAAAAGCCCTTTAACATGACTGAATCAAGCCATTAACCTAAAAATGTCAAGTCCACCACTAAACCATGTCAGCACAAGAGGAATCCTAGGTTTCAGGACAGAAGTAAAATATTGCAGATGGAAAATAAGGTAAAAATAAGGTAAAAACATTCCTCAGCTCAAATTTTAGTATTATATGGTCACAGATGATATGCTATAAAAAAGTCTCCCAGTATTACACAAGCAAAACAGGATGAAAACTATTTACTTAAAAATGTGAATGGTCAGCAACAAAGAGAGGTGCCATGTGAGGATTCGTGAATAAAATGAATAATTAACACTTCTTTTTCTAATCTAGAACCATCATAAAATCGTGGAATCATAGAATCACAGAATGGTTTGGATTGAAAGAGACCCTAAACACCATCTCGTTCCACCCCCTTGCCATGGGCAGGGACACTTTCCACTTTGACAAGGTTGTTCCAAGCCACGTCCAACCTGGCCTTGGACACTTCCCAAGGATGGAACATTTTTACAGGAAGGTAGGCTCCATTTTGGAGATCCAGCTTATGACACTAGGTTATATTTTTTGCTTAGAATCTGTTTTACTTCCCTCACAACCTTGCAGCTACAACCACTGCAGGCTGCTAATTATCACAGAAAAACCTAATTGGAATCAACTTCTGTCAAGAAGAAAACTAGTGCTAATTTTGTACTGGATGAGACCATTTAATTCACATACATGAAAAAAAATCCTATTCGTTATATCTGCTTGTTCATGTGAATCAGTATTTAGGAATTTCCCTCACACAAAGTATTTAATGAAATTATTCTGATTTCACACCAAAAAATACACACAACAAACCTGACACCCACCACCAAACAAGAACAATAAAAATAAAAATAAAAACCAAACACAAAACTTTATTTCACATAGCCCTTTCTCTGTTTCATGGCTTCGTTTCTTTTTTTTTTGGGTGAAACACCCTATTCTGTTCCTTGGAGGCTTTAAACAAGCCTGTTCACAACAATAGCTGGGTTTCTTCCCGGAGTGCATTAAGCAGCATGACTGTACTGTCACATATTGTTTTCCTTTCATTCTCTTCCCTGAGGGAAAAGCGTCATATGAAATGGAGAGACTCATTTTGCTCCAGTACTCAGTACTAATTGGCTTTTCCTAAACAGTGAAGGCATCATGCCCAGGAATATCATGTTCCTGTAGAGCAGCTGAGAAATGACATGGACTACCTGAGGCCAGATCATTTTTTGTCAGGAGAGGACAGGGTCTGCAGCCATTTTCAGTTTTTCACCTTAGTCTCATGATGAAACTTTACATTACTGTAGTCAAAACCAAGCACAATATTTTGATTACTTTTAAATTGTTCTTTTCCTTTGTGGAATTATTCTATGTGCTCAAAACCAGATCTGAAGTCCTTTCTGAAAATGCAATTCCCATGCAAGTGAATTTGTTGCACATCACTTCAGTTCTATTATATTTGGCAGATGATCTCTTGCTCATTTTTAACTGTAAATTCCTCAGGAGTTTATAGACAGTACTTGAAATGGTAATTCAGACACTCTGAAATGAAGCTGGTAGACAAATGCAAAGAGCTGGAATGATGTATCATTATATACAGACCATTTCAGCAACAATTTGTGAGAATAAAAGCACAAAACTGGGGTATCAACACAGTGTTTCCTTTGAAGAACAGCCAATATCTTCCAGACGAACACGATAGTTTTGATCCAATACTGTACTTTTTTGTACTTTTTCTGCAATCTGCTTTTTTAAACATCTCTGAGTTGGTTCCAGCGATATTGTGCCCAGATGTATTACAGATATTTTACCTGTTAAATTGCTGACATTCGATTCTCTTTTTATTTCTCTCATTCCTTGGACTTTCCCTTTATCTTGTGATAAAATTTCTGGATTATGTGACTCTGATCTTGATTTGAAAAGCAAAGATGGTGATTATTTTTTACCTCCTGTTCTGATCCAAACCCAACTCTGCTTATCAATCTGCTCTTTCCAGCCAGGAAAGATTTAATTTTTCAGCTCTGTAAAGTGATAGACCTTTCATCCTTAATACTTTGAAATGGCAGCATGAGAATTAAGTATCTAACGTCAACAAAATGGGCTCAAGCCTTATTAGAAACATAAGAAAATATAATTTTGAATCTAGGTTGAGGATCTAGAACAGATTCTCTATGCTGAAGGAAAGGAGGAAAGAAAAGTGCAGAAGAATTGGGATACGAAGGCAGATCAAAAACTTGCAATATCTTCATCAACAAGTCTGATTTTCCACAGCTCCTTTATATACAGTGTAGAAAATTACTCAGTGGTCTATTTGCTGCCCTGTGGTCTGTTCCCCTGGGATTTGAGCTAAACCAGGGGTGCCAGAAGTATTGAAGGACCACTTAGCACAGCAAGAGCACATCTATCTGAAGTGATAAGGATCACTGCTGGGCTTAGTAAAACTAGATGTCCTTCAGCTGTGTGACAAGAAAAGTTTCAGTGGAAAGTTGGTAAAAGAAACCCCAATTTCAATATCAACCTCCTGACTTAAAAATGCAAAATAACTGCTCTTTTTTTTCATGTTTAGCATGTTTTTTCTATTCTATAAATTTTTCATTACATTGATTTACTTTTTTCATGGACAAAAAAACATCCCAAAATTGCCATGAAAATCTTCTTGAATTAAATATTTTTAAAATGTTGAAAAAAATATGAAGAATTTATAATAAAGAAAGTCTGCCAGTTCATACCCTTAAATCTTACCCATCACAAAGGTCTTTAACATATACTAATTACTACAGACTGACCAAAACAGGCAGACAAAGGGTGTTAGACAACACCTGTGTGACAGGAGTGGCCTTTTCACTTTGTAGCAACTTTTAAAATCCTTTCTACTCCTTTACAGGATGTGAACATCTTGTGCTCAAAGGAGCCTTGGGGAATGTACCCAGAAGCAAAATGTGTCCAGAAGCAAGCAGACTCTTAGACATGGTGCTAACTCATCTGGAAGAGGAGCTGAGAACCCACTGCACGTCTCTTTCTGCCTGTCTATACTGCAATCTAACTTCTCGTGCTTGAGTTCCATGTGAAGGCATAATTCACATTTTTCTAGTTAGTCACCAGACTAAACAGAGACAGGTGCATCTGACTTAGTCACTCCACACTCCCAGTTCTGGTAAATGGACCCCTTCTCAGTGTAGTCAGTCGAGACTAGATGTGATTCATTCCATTCTAAAGTAAAAGATAAAATTAGTCACTCCCAGGATTTCTTGTTTCTCTACACAGACTAAAAATGGGTCTTGGGAGACTAGCTCTGATTGAGACAACTTCTTTGTAGACTCTTAATAATAGATGAGATTGATCTTGTTGAGATGTCTGTCATTACACTCAAGGCAAGGTCATATTAAACCATCTTCTTGTCCACTCAGCCCCAGCCTTACCCAGCATGTTCCACACCAACAACATCCCTATAGTCTGCACACAGACACCTGAAATGATGTCTCAAGGGAAGCAGGAAATAAAACAGGGATTTCTGCTTCTGTCTCCAGAAAATTTGATATCCTGACTTTGTGCAGGCTTCTGGCAGCACCTACAAGCCCAAGTCAACGGGCAGGGTTTCTGTCGTACTGCATTCTACACAGAAAAATGAAATCGTAGAATCACAGAGTTGTTTGGATGGGAAGGTATCTTAAAGATCATCCAGTCCAACCCTATCTCCATGGGCAGGGACACCTTCCACTATCCCAAGTTGCTCCAAGACCCCTCCAACCTGGCCCTGGACACTTCCAGTGATGGGACAGCCACAGCTTCTCTGGGCAACCTGTGCCAGCGCCTCACCACCCTAACAGGAAATAATTTCTTCCTAACACCTAATCTAGCCCTGCTCTTTGTCAGTTTGGAGTCATTTCCCCTTGTCCTGTCACTGCAGGCCCTCTCCATCTCTCTTGGAGCTTCTTTAGGCACCAGAACCTTCTCTTTTCCAAGCTGAACACTCCCAGCTCTTTCAACCCATCTCCGGAGCAGAGTTGCTATAGCTCCCTTGATCTGCTGTCCAAAGGAATAAGCATGAAATTCCAGAAGAGTGCTAGACAGCCTGTAAGTCCAACAGCTGTAGAGTAGAAGAGATACTAGGAATGCTTTTCACTTCCACATCTACTGACGGTCACAGATCAAAACAGAGTGGCTTGGATTCAGGGCATGTAAATTAGAAAAGCTAAAAAATTAAATATTTTCACATGACATCTTTTTTATTAAGCAGAGTTATATTAGTGACTAGATGATAGAAGACCTTTGCCTTGAAACAGTGTTCCTCTGTCATTTTACTCACATCCCTCCAATGTTCTCTCTTCTTTGCACATTTCATTCCTCACAACTACAAATCAGAAAATTGTGGCAAAAATTGTCATGGGATAAAACATGATAGCATTCTACTATTTTTTTTTAGCATCTTTAAATCTCTGTTTCAGTATTAATACTTTCCTTTTATGTTAAATTTATAAAATCATACTCCTTACATATTCCATGAAATATTCAAATTGCTATTTAAAAGAAATCCACTAGATTGTAAGTTTTATAAAACTTGTTCTAAGTTATCAGTTTATTAAAGTACTTTGTTTCCTCTGTAACTGCTTCACTGAAGTATCTCATCTTTTATTTGAGGAACAGCAAGTTTTCCCCATCCCAGAGAGATAAAAAAACCGATGCACAAAAACTTTCAAAGGAAATGCCTAAATAGTGGAAGAGTTGCAAAAATGATGAAGTATTTCATTATTTTTATGGTTCCATTCGACAGGTAGCTTTTGCAGAGCTTGGGCAGCATCTTAACTCACGAAACAATAATTTAATACCTCACAGAGAAGGGGAATTGGGCTGGCTAATACAGTCTGGTTGGCTTTTCAAGAAGTTTCTCTCAAAACTTCTCACAATGAAAGTGTTAAGGGAAAGCAGGTTAGTAAATTAGTTAGTAGAGTCCTAACACTAATTGAAAGAGAGTTGAAAGATCAGAAGATCACATTTTGGTAATGGTGCTGTAATATTTACCCGTAGGAAAGATGTAGGCTGCCTGAAGAATTACAGGAGGTGATAAGAACCAGTGGTAGAAAAGGAGAAGAAAATGTTTGTTTCAAACAAACATAAAGTGATTCACGTGGGGAAACTAAACCCCAATAGCCTAATCTTTATTTTAGAAGAAATGTACTCTGTGCTAATTGTTACAGCTCAGAGATGAAATTGGAGTTTGTAACAGACAGCCCACACACCTACCAGTGCAATGTTCAGCAGCATCCAAAAAAGCATGTTAAGAAGAAGAAAAGAAGGAGAAAAAGAGGACATGGCGTCAAGTTGTGCCAGGCAAAGTTTATATTTCAAATACAGAGACTATTTCTTCACTGAAAGGGTTGTCAAGAATTGGAAGATGTTGCCCAGGGCAGTGATGGAATTAACGTCCCTCAAAGTGTTCAAAAATGGGTAGATGTGGTGCTTAGGGGCATGGTTTAATGGTGAACCTGGCAGTGCTGGGTTAATGGTTGGATCCAATGATGTTAGAGGACTTTTCAAACCTTAATGATTCTGCAATTATATGAATATATGAATCTTTGGCCAAAATCAGTAAGGCCATTTCATGTTCTTTCTCTAAGCCCTCACCATCTGCTTCTGTACATCTCACAGACTAGAAGTGAAAACGGGTCTTGCAGATGACACTGTGGCAGCCCAGGATGTAATTAGTGAAAAATTTCTTCAGCAACACATCCAGATGGCACTGGCACAAGTGAGAGGGAAGCAACCTGCGTCATAGGGACTAGAACCATCACCTGTGGTCAAGAGAAGCAAATTTCTTAAATGGCCAAAAAATAAAAATTTTGTGCAACTCACATCTTCAACAGCACAGTCTGAACTAAACTGACATGTTTTCTGTTTTAGTCTCATGATTGCAAATCAGAGTATTTCAACAAAAATTACATTCATTTGGGGAAAAAAATACAGATTTTGTAGAATTTTCAATTCTGTTAAAATTATCTCCTTACCCTTTCTCCTTCTAAATAAACTAAAATTTTCAGGTGGAAGTACCCAATAAGTGCTTGCCTGCAAGGGTGAGGGAGCTTAAGTTAATACATAGAACATATCCCTGCTTTGGGCTCCTTGTGACAGTCCAAGATCTGAGAGCAAGGCTGGCAGTTCCAGTTGGCTGATGTGTGCTGGGTTGCAAAAGCACTGGAGGAAGGGCTCTGACTCCCTACATCTCTTTCATATGAAAACAACGGTATTTCACAGAGAATGCTGAAGGTGTGGGAGTCACTAATTCATTTAGGTTAGGAAAGGCCTCCAAGATCATTGAATCCAGCCTTTAACTGATCACCACCAGAACAGAGCACTGAGTACCACGTCCATTCGTTTGTTGAGCATTTCCAGGGATAGTGATTCCACCACCTCCCTAGGTAGCCCCTTCCAATAATTGGCAACTGCTTTAGAGAAGAAATTCTTTCTGATGATCAACCTCAACCTCCCCTGGCACAGCTTCAGGCTGTTTTCTCTCATCCTGTCCCTGTTCCCTGGGATCAGAGCTTGACCCGCCATGGATGCCCCCTCCCTTCAGGGAATTGTGCAGAGCCACAAGGTCCCCCCTGAGCCTCCTTTACTCCAGCCTGACCCCCTTTCCTAGCTCCCTCAGCCTCTCCTGGGGCTCCAGCCCCTTCCCCAGCTCCGTTCCCTGCCCTGGACACGCTCCAGCTCCTCAGTGTCTCTCTTGTCCTGAGGGCCCAGAGCTGTCCCCAGCACTGGAGGTGCCCCAGCAGGGCCAGCACAGGGGACGGGCCCTGCCCTGGGGCTGTGTCACACCGTGGCTGGGACAGCCCAGGGGCCATTGGCCTCTTGCCCACGGGGGCACCCCCGGGCTCACGTCCAGCTGCTGGCACCAACACCCCCAGGGCCTTTCCCAAAGGACACTTTCCAGTCCCTCTGCCCAGCCTGGAGCTGCAGGGGTTGGTGCGATCCAAGGGCAGGAACTGGCACTTCCTCTTTTTGCCCCTCACACCACTGGCCTCAGCCCACGGATCCAACCTGTCCAGATCCCTCCGCAGAGCTTTCCTGCCCTCCAGCAGATTCACAGTCTCACCTAGCTTGGTATCATCTGCAAATGGGTAGACTGGATCCCCTTGTCCAGATCACCAATAATGATACTAAGCAGGGCTGTCACTGGCACTTCCTCTTTTTGCCCCTCACACCACTGGCCTCAGCCCACGGATCCAACCTGTCCAGATCCCTCCGCAGAGCTTTCCTGCCCTCCAGCAGATTCACAGTCTCACCTAGCTTGGTATCATCTGCAAATGGGTAGACTGGATCCCCTTGTCCAGATCACCAATAATGATACTAAGCAGGGCTGTCCCCAAATCTAATCCCTGGGGACACCCAAGTGACTGGCTCCCAGTATGAGGCACCATCCCCCACCACTCTCTGGGCCCGGCCATCAGTCAGTTCCTAACTTGTGGAGGCCGGTGGGCCTACAGACTTCGGGACCAGGTGTTAAGATCCAGTTTAGACCCAGAAGAGCAAAGAAAGCTAAGTTTCTGTGCATAAACCAGAAAGAACTTAGAAGGTTCAAAATATTCCCAGAAATGAGATTAAAACCAAACGAGATTAAATGTTGATGCCAAAAAATTGATGTATTTTATTTAACAGTAGGGAGGCAAAGAGAAGGAAAAAGAAAGAAAGAAAGAAAGAAAGAAAGAAAGAAAGAAAGAAAGAAAGAAAGAGAGGTGTGCATGTGGGGTAGGGGGATAGGGAGAGGTGACAGGGGTTAGGTGGAGGCATACCACCCATCCAGGGGTCCCAACGACATCTCGTTGCCCCCTCCATCTGGTATTCTGGTGGTGAGGGTCCCCTGTCGCCACCGCCACATACCCTGCCACGCCACCACACACCCCACCACGCCGGCACACGCCGAAGAGTAAAGAATCCCATGGATTAATATATGCTTTGGTCAGGTGGGAACACCCACGTACCTCCCCTGCAGGGGCCAGCTTAGCACTGTCTCTTGTGACACTGAGGGTCTGTTGCGTTATCTCTGGTGCTCTGGTGCCGGGTCTGGGGACCCCCTTGGGAGGCCCTTTGATGGGCCATGACACCCCCTCTGCTGTGGATGAGCTCCCCCCAGGTGCAGGGCCCCTCAGATGGGCTCCTCTGCACAGGGGAGGATGGGCGGTCTGTGTGGGCCTGGCCAGCTGATAGCCCCGGGGCTGTGGTCTCCACCTCAGAGGTGTTAAGCTTGTCCTTTGTGAATGTCCCCAGCCCTGAGTTGTTACTTTATCTTATCTTCATCAGCCAGCGGGGCCCAGGGCCTCTCAGAGCCCCACGCAGGGTGTGGTGGTCTTTCCTGCAGCTTTTGTAAAAAAGTCCTTCATGAAAACGTTTAAGTCATAAACTATAATATTTCAGTTTCTTACACCAGGGGAGTCCATTGGTGGGAGAGTCCCTAAGCCAAAAGATCCTCCCCAGGTTAGGGAGACAGAGAAAGCCTCTTCCAGGATCCTTTGTTTCATTATGTCGATGTACCCTAGTTCTGCTTCCCCTATTGGCCCACTGGCCCCCCTGCCCCCTTCTACCCTGTATGTCCTTGATCCAGAAAATTCTCCCTTCCCCACTCTCCTATCGGCCCTTGCTCCTTCATCACTTCCTCAGAGTTTCCCCACTGGCTCCCGTACCCTAGCCCTGCCTATGTACCACCCCCATGCCCTCAGATTATTGGTCCCTGATGCTCTCTCCACCCCCATATATAATCCTGGACCATCACTTGTTCTGTGCCTTCATCACTGGAACCCTTCATGCGTGTGGCTGTAATAACCCTCTCCTGCGGAACGCTACACAAAGACCCTTCCCGTCTCTTTGCCATCAACTTCTCAAAGCAGCTATCCGGTGTGTGTGTGTGCGCATGAGTGTAGTGGCTCTGCTGAGCGGCTTTCTGTTGGAGACGCTTTCAGAAGGTTGTGGCACCCACCAGAACACCCGCCGCGACACTAATCCAGAGAAGAGTGAACGTGTCCAGGCCCTGGGCTGCAGCTTTTCCAGGAGATGCCGTGGGAGATGGTGTCAAAGGCTTTGCTGGAGTTCAGGCAGACACATCCACAGCCTATCCCCCATCCACCAGGCAGGTCACCTAGGCATCAGAGATCAGGTTGGTCAGGCAGAACCTGCCTGTCCTAAATCCATGCTGGCTGGGTCTGATCCTTTGTTTGTCCTGTATGTGCCGTGGGACCACATTCAAGAGGATCTGTTCCATAAAAGATTTTTTTGTCAAGGAAAAATAGGATGTGATAGATAGCCAAATGAAAAGGACCCATGAATCCCACCCAGTCCTTGTGCCAACAATTGAACCATGCTGATTTAACTCATCTACAGAAATAAAAGCATCTTTCTTACTAGTGCAAACTTTGCAAGAATTAGTCATGTAATCTGTATTAAAATTCTCAAATTCCAATTTGTTTTCAGATGCAATGAATGCCTTCGCATGGCAAATGATTCCTCCCAGAAAAATAGCTATAAAATAGGTGAAGCTCTTCAAATACTGATATTCAAATAAATGGCAACTAATATCAAGTAAGCTCTTTTGAGATCATACCATCAGGCTACTTATTTTTTTCTCTCCTAGATTTGAATAAAACTTAATAAGAATTAATTCCACAGTATTTAGAGAGGATTTAAATTTAGAACAAACTTAGTGTGCAGAAGGTTTTAGACAAGATCTGCAGCTAATAAAACGTGATATCAGTGTAATGAAAAATCCTGAAGATCTGCAGCTAATGAAACGTGGCATCAATGTAATAAAGAAAAGTAAGCAAGAGAGCATCTAGATGTTCCTCAGCCCTTCAAAGTCACCTCTCTGGAATCATGAAAATTTCAGCATGAACGAAAAAAGCCAATGTGAACATACCCAAATACAAAGTAGAAAAGACTTTAGGCTTTCTAAGTGGATGAGAAATTAAAACACATTTGCTATGGTCTGGGTCTACTGAGGCCAAGCTTATGAAAAATTATTCCAGTACAGGCCTTTAAACAGCAGAAGTACTTAATTTGAGAATGATGCCAAAAATATGAGCAAGTAAGGATCATTCCTTAGAGCTGAGTTCTGGAGTGTTGCAGAATGAGGACTGATAACCCCAAGGCAGTATCCTGGTGCCGTTTGCAGTTAAAGTGTTGTTTTGGAAGACATTTGCTTCTCCACCAACAGACCTAGACACAAAGGAAGAGTGAACTTTAAGTACCATTTTGTAGTTTTTCAGTGCTGTAAAGCCGTTACCTTAGGGAGGGTTGATGTTCAGTAACAGATGGAAGGTCCATCCAGCAGCATCAGCAGGCAGAGAGGCAGGCTAGAGGCACAGAGTTCAGGTGACTGGTGGAATCAGAGGCAGTATAGAAAAAGTGTTGTCTCTGAATGCAGAAGGTTTATCATTTTTAGAAATGCAAGAGCTGGTTTTCATTGCTGATTTTAAATCAAATACAGAAAACGTTGTCTGTCGCTGTTTTAAATTGTTTTGAATAGTAAAGTACCCTGGGACCTTTGCTGCATGAAAGATAGTACCTCAAAGTGCTTTATTGTTGTAATTTCCATGGAAATTACCATTTACTTGCATAGTTATCACACTTTTGGTGTAATGTAGGGTATAACCATCTAAATCCCTTTGAAATACAGT
This sequence comes from Rhagologus leucostigma, assembly GCA_013397725.1. NCBI lineage: Eukaryota > Metazoa > Chordata > Aves > Passeriformes > Rhagologus > Rhagologus leucostigma. The sequence continues at coordinate 184,387 of VZTD01003777.1, forward strand.
CACTGAGGTATCATCAATCTGACTCAAGATTCGTTCTACTTTTCTGCTTCAGTTTGCTGAATATTTTTCCTTTTCCTCTTGGTGTTGAGCTGTACAACTTAATGCTGAAATGTACTTTAAAATTCAGCAGCCGTTTCCTTCTGTTTGGTTTTATTTCCACACCTTTTCTATTCACTTTCTTGCCTATCCCTCCTTCTGTGTCCACTGCAGGCACTTAACAACTATGTGCTGTTTACAGCACCAGTGGAAAGTCACAGAATGTAAATCCACAGGGAATTTCATCCATGCTCTACACCCAGGCTGACATTCATCTCAAGCTGTCACAGTGGGGTCTTAGAGTTGATATTAGACGGAAAAAAGGGCTGTCACTCCCTGGAACAGGCGTCCCAGGGAAGTGACAGAATCACTATCCCTAGAGCGGTTTAAAAGACACATAGCTCTAGCACTCAGGGACATGGTTTAGTGGTGAGCTTGGGCAGTGCTCAGTTACTGGTTGGACTCAATCATCTAAGGGGTCTTTTCCAGCCTAAATGATGCTATGATTCTATGATCCAAGTTCAAGAAGAAGCACATTTATCATCTAATCTTCAGACAAAGAGACTCCTACTAAATTTCTTCAGTCCTTCCTTCCCTGTGCTGCACCATGGGCATGTGGACACACACCCTATGTGGACCTATCCAAACACTGACTGCTAAAATTGTAATAAAACACCTATGTAAAATTATATTTTAAACTACAAGACTTGTAAAATGATCACAGGACATGAGCTGATGAAGATACAGGAACTGTGAAAAGAAGGCAGATATTGGGTATGAAACTCAACCAACATTTTGCAAGTGAATATGAGGGACTGCGGCTCTCAAAGAGCACATGAACTTCTGCTCCAGTGTCTATTCACTGGGGAAAAAGTGGGAGATATTTCAAGAGACAAAGAGGAACTTAAAGAAAGAAGCTGTTAAGTGTGCCTCTGGAGCCCCTTGGAACACCAAACTGATGCTGTAAGTTTGCTCAGTAACTAATACATACCTAGAACCAGAGCCACTGCTGGTAAGTCTAAGTTAAATGCTGCCTGCATCTCACTATATTAGATTTATATAACTGATTGAATTTTTGTAAATCTGTATTATTGTTGATGCAAGTGTATTTCTTTATTTATCTTCCAGTAGCAAAACCAACACCCAGTTCCAGTGGGAACACTTTGTTTTCTGTGCCTAGGATTACAGCCCAAATGACCTAGACTTTACAGAAGTCAAGTGTGGCGGTTTGAGACAGGTTAGGTGTCAAGCACCACGAAAAACTAGTCACTTACTTGCCTCTGCTATAGCTGAGCAGAGAAGGGGAACTTAAAACATCATTTTCATGAGGCGAAATAAGGATTATTGAGGAAAAAGGAAAACTTCAAGGCAAAACAGGTCCAAACTTACAGTATAAAGAAGATTTATTATTAACAGAATTAAAAGTAGAAAGAATAATGAGAAACCAAAGCAAACTTTCAGAACACCTTTCTCTTCCAGTACTTCTCTCTTTCCACCAAACGCGCACAGGAAACAAACATGGGGTTTTGGTCAGTGTTTCATGTCTTAAGAGGCTTTCTTTACGTTTAACTAAAAGAGTTTCTCCTGCTGTGTCGTCGGATCCGTCCCACAGGAGATAGTTCTCTGTGAACTTCCCTAGCATAGTTTCAAACTTCACAAGCAACACCCCCGCCCGAATCTGCTGCAGTGAAAAAATCCCTCCCATGAATCTCGCAGTCTTCCCACAGCTGCCGGCATGGGTCATAATAGTCATGGGATTTTAGTCTTTTAAGGAGGAGCTATTCCAGCCTGAAAACAAAGGCTCTCTTCTTTAATCTCTAAAAGCCTCTCACAGCATTTACGGGCTCTGGTATGAACACTTTTTCTTCATGGGCTGCACTTGAATCTCTTCACCTCCCATGTACCTCATCTCATGAATTACAGGGAAAAATAATTTGCTATATTTTAGTCCTCACCAGGGCTTGCAGGAGAGTTTCAGATCCAGTGCTGGGAGCACCTCCTCTCTTTCTCTTCCCCCACTGACCTCGATGTCTCCGTATTCTTCTTCCTCATGTGACTTTCCTCTTCTCTTGGACTTGGAAGAAAGTCAGTATCTCTAAGTTGGTGCTGAGAAATTGATCTCGTCTGGGCTCTGCATTGGGGAAATACTTGCCGTGTTTGTTGTTGTCAGCTGCATGGTGTTTTTTGTCTGTTTTGGCGCTGCGTGGAAGGGCCCCCTGGCCCCACATGGTCTGCGTTGGCTCCAGAGACCCGCGCCTCGTGGTTCCGGCTGCGCAGCTGCTCACGGCTGTTCACGGGTATTCACAGCTGCTCGTGGCTTGGGAGTGGTTCTCCCGCTAGCCCAACCCCATGCTGCCGTGCCAGGGGGGCTGGGCCGGCTCCAGGACGGGGCCTGGGGGCCCTTACCTTGCCACTCCTCAGGGGGGTAGCCAGAACAAAAGGAACTTACTGCGCTTCCTCCTTTTTTAAATATGTCTTCACAGAGGCGTTACCAGATTGTTTAATTGGTCTAGCAACCTGTGAATCAACTATTTGACTGTGCCAGTCACACAAGTTTTTCTAAACTGCTAAACCACCACATCAAGACAGCTCAAGAGACTGGTGGTATACGAACAACACAAAATACAGCTGGAAACTTCAAGGAATTCATACAGTTGAATTCCTGGTTATTAACTTTCTCCTGTTGTTTATATTGTCTTCATCTAGAGTTTTCCTTCTAAAATTCACTATTTTAATGACATCCACACATAGTGTGCTTATCTTCCCTCTGTAAATTAAACACTAACAATGACCCTTACGGAACAGCATGTTATTTCAAAGTATTGTTTTAATTATTTTTATAACACACCAATAATCAACTTCACCAAGGATTAGATTTTTTTTTTTAATTAATTCAATTTACTATTACTTAACTGTCAGTGAAGGCGATATACTTGCTTTTAAGGGACATTTTTGGATACAAATGTTTTGATGCTAAAGATAAGTCATGGGAAAATAGGATTGTATCAACATTGGACAAAATAACATTAAACAGCACTAGCAGCAGCCTTGCAAATAGACCAGATCTGGGACTTAGCAGCTCTAAAGTCTTTTCCTGGTCAGTGACATGTGAGACCTTGGAGAAGTCATGTCACCCTGGTGTGCTTCAGTTTTCTTGCCTGCTAACTGGGTGCTAATAATAAGAGGACATAACAAGTCATGATGAGTTGCAAAGTGCTGGAGAGTAGATAGACATCCTCATTAGTGCCAGAGAGAAATAAATTGGCAAGAATCCTGTGTCTTAATGACTGTTATTCTATACAGTGAAATCTAAAATTCCCTGACAGGAGGTGTTATAAGTGGCCTTACCTAGAGCTGCTTTATCCATCTATCAAAGCATCAAAGGAGGAAGACAAAATGGTAGTTGAATTTCTGCTTATTTTCTCTGGTGTTCTACTCTAAGTTAGTGCTAATGTCAATTAGGTATATTCATCAGCTTTGACATTTTGTACTTGACAAATTGATGAAGGTTTAGTAATGCAGTACAATTTTCCTTATCAAAACTTTTTTTTTTAAAGACTTTTAATTACTACACATCTTAACCAATATGGCTTTTACTTCTGATTAAAGTAGCCATTGAAATCTTGACAATGCCTGACACACTCCATCTGAATTTAATTAACTTTTTTTCTTTCTCTTTTTTATTATCTGCTATGAAGGGAAAGAGAGTTGAGAAGCAAGAAAATTCAGCTTTATACATAGTAACAGATGCTCTTGGTAGCATAACGAAGTTCTCACTTTATTAACTTAATGAGAATAGCCAAATTAATCAATACTTAGCATTGAAGTCACAATATTTCTTCTGGAACTGGTGGAAAAAGTAATGAGTCAAAGAATCTTTGAATCATAACAAGGTTTTGGGTTGGAGGGACCTTAGAAATCATCTAGTTCTGACCTGTTCCCACGGGCAGGACACCTTTCACTATTCGAGATTGCTCCAAGCCCCATCCAGCCTGGCCTTGGACACTCCCAGGAATGGAACAGCCACAGCTTCTCTGGGCAACCTGTGCCAGGACCTCACCACTCTCACAGCCAAGAATTCCTTCCCAATATGCCATTTAACCCTGCCTTCTGGCAGTGGGAAGCCATTCCCCTTCTCCCTGTCACTCTAGGCCCTTTCCCAAAGTCCCTCTCCAGCCTTCTTGGAGTCCCTTTAGGTACTGGAAAGAACTCTAAGATCTCCCTGAAGACTTCTCGGTAATCTCCTCTTCTGAACAATCCCAATTGTCTCTCAATTAAATGATTATGGACACGGCAAAAAGATATTGTTATGAAGCACAAATTAGTTGATTTATATTGGATTTTTTTAAATGGTGAACTTGTTTATCAAAACCATGCCATTTCAGAGAATAAAAAGAATCTGCCCTGTATGAAATAAGAGCAATCAGAGAAATGCAGAATAATGCATATAACAATTCCTTAACAAATTCTACCATATCTGCTTAACTTTTAACTAAAAATAGCAGATGTTGCAGAAAATTTGGGTTTCATGATCAAGAATCCAGGAAACTTTTAATCTTTATTCATATTTGTGAGTAGGATTTTAGAATCTTGACAAAGTCGTGGTTGTCTGGCATGGCAGCTCTCCAGGATTTCATCATGCCAAGTCATCATCAGTGATGGGTACACCCTAGAATAAATTTAGATCATCACTTTTGTCCCCTTTCCTCACCAATCAGAGATTCTAGAAATTAGATTTTGCTTCAAATTTTGAGAAAGAGTCATGAACAGAACTATAACAGATCTTATTGCTTCTAGCAGTCCGTTGTTTTCATGCTAATATAATAGAATTATTCATGTTTGAACCTTAGCGGGTTTCTATTCCAGCCTTCTGCTTGAGGCAGGATTGCCCTGAATTCAGACAAAGTTCCTGTCAGCTTTCACCAGTGTCGTCCCGGGTGAAAGAATTCACTGCCTTCTTAGGCAATCTGTTCTAATGCCTGAACATTCCTGCCCTGAGAAATATTTCTTCATGTCAAATTGTAACCATTCCCATTCCAATTTATGACCATTTTCTTTTGTTCTCCTGCCATCAACCTCATTAAACACTTTCCACCTACTCAGAAACTCCTTGCAGGTATGGAAAGGATGCTGTCAGGTAGCCTCTAAGCCACTTCTGTTCATGGCTGGATAAGCTCAGTTTCCTCAACTTCTCACAGCACTAATGCTCTGGACCCAAATATTTTACTGGCCTTTTCCAGACTCACTGCAGTTTATCATATATCAAGTGTATTTCTTATATCAAAGTGTTCAAAACTGGCTCATCACACATAAAGAAAAAGGAATATTGGTATCTCTTTTTAAGGCAACTTAAACTAGTCTTAGCTACCTTTCTATAACCCAGCACTCTGCAGACTTTTAGCAATATATGATGAAGGAAAGTATTTCTAACTTGAATTTACTTAATTTTGGTGTAGCAGTTGTTCTCTGATTAAACACATCAAGTTTCATATTACACAGGAATTAGATTTACACAATTAAAATCTATACCAAACCCACAATATATCAGCTTTAACAGCAAAAGCCTACTGAGATATTCCTGGAGATATTCGCGAACTGTATGCATATGTGATATGATTACTTATTTTTATAAAATACATGAAAACAATTGCTTGTTAAATCTTCCCTTCATGTGAAAGCTGAAACCTTGCTTCCTATCAACATCCATGGGAGATTTTCCATGAACTTCAACAGGAGTCATAACTCATCCAGAATATACAAACAGTGCCTCTGTCTGAATATGAATTCAAGCATTAAGCTATAAATAATAAATGTAGAATTTGAATTGAAAAATAGGCAAATATTTTACAAAATGTGATGCCTGAATTACATCTTAGACACTGTATGAGAGACACAGCCCAGGGTGACTTAAACAGCCATGAGTTACTTTAGGATCTTCTTAATTTCTATAGGAGATGCTGTCAGTCATGCCCTGAATCCAGCCATCCCATCCTTATCCTTGTCCTTCATGTTTTTTAACGGCAGTGGTAGCAGTTCTCCTGCAGTAAGGAATCAGGTTGTATATGATTTAATACTGCTGATAGCTGCTTCTGATTTACAATTTTATTTCTCGGCCTAATTACTGAGCACTATTAAAAATGCTGAGAGGAAAGGCATTGGATTAAACCTCTATAAATGAAAATCAGACAGAAAACTTCATAGAGACCTGCAAATTTTGCAAAATCACATTAAAGTAAAATGAGACTTCTAGAACAGTGAGTTAATAGAAACAAAAAGCTGGAGTTGTAGTGGAAGAAACAAACACAGCTCTTCCCATTTCTCACATCCATTGAGCTACCAGTTCATCAGGATGTGTAAATGCTTTCATTCAACACTATCGTGTTGAATTTCCAAGAATTACGAATACGTAATAATAATATTATCGTAATATAAGTGATAGAAGTATCAGTATTGATTCTTGGATGACAAAGCAGAAACTGATTTTCTCTGCTCTTCCCTGCTGTTTGGACAAGACTTCCCCAGATTTGGGCAAGGCTCTGTTTTGTCCTGTTCACATTTCTGCACTGAATTTTAGATCCCTACATCTCAAGCAGGTTCCTATTTGTTTGATTTAATTCCTGCTCTTTCCTCTTTCTTGATTTTTCCAGCCTGGATCTTTCCTCAAGGCATCACGTCATAGATGTTCACTCATGAGCAGGTCTTGACCGTTCTTGAGATCAGTATATCTCGGTGAAAACAAAACATTCTCAGTGCAATGTTGTCTGCAGAAGGCCAGTGCATGAAAATGCGCATTTTCTCTTGAAGCAATTCAGTAAGAAGAAAGCACAATAAAAGCTTTCTGACTATCTGAGACTTCCTAAGGGAACCGGTGTGAACCTCTCAGCTCACTTGCAAAAAAACAGAAGCCATGGAGCTGCTGAGTTGTCTCTGCCGTGGAAGGCATAACAAAGACCTTCGCTCTGCAAGCTCCCTGGTGCTGTAGGAATCACCCTACTTCCTCCAGTCAGAGAATTGTTCATCATATGTCACTGCCGGACTACATTTCAAAGGCAAAACTCAGCCTCAAGCTTACACAAAGCCACATTTCCAAATTCATCTGTACATTATCCTGTAACCAAAAGAAGTATCTCTTGCTAGTCAGACACACCTTTAACAGCAGCTGAACAACAAAAAAAAGGAGATGCATCTTATTTGACAACCTAGTTCATGTATCCCAGTTGTTCCTGGCTGCTTCCCAGAAGCACCATAAAATGTCTCTGCTGTAGGAGCCAAATATCCCCTTCCATTAAAGGCACAGAATGCAAGAAGTTGTAAGTAGTAAATGCTATATACTTTTTGTAAGCATGATGGAGTAGAGACATCAGGGTAATGGGTAATAATGAAAAGGAAAATCAGCAAGCAAGTCTCTGTAGTCATATAGACCAAACTGACTGTGTGACATTTCAATTTTGAATGAATGTCATAAACCATAGAAAATACAGGTTTAATGAATATGCCTACATAAAAGCATAAACAAGACAAACCTTTTCACCGCAGTGTTTATATTTACAGCACATAAGTTACAAATTAAATTTACTCTGGGATGTGCTTCTGATACGAATGACTTTTCTGTAGAGAAATATTATCCGTAATCATCAGATCACTGAGAGCAGGAAGGATCCATTAGTGATGCTGGGGATGATGAACTGAAGTAGTATTTAGTGGGTTTTAATTACGCTAAAAGATGAAAGTACTCAGGAAAGTGTGTAAGTCATACCAAAGGGAAGGAAAATGAACTGACTTTATTTAAGTAAGTAGACATGTTTATTTCAAACAATTTTAAGCTGATTGCTTATTACATTAATATGTTTTAGGAAGCTGATCTATTCCAGTACTGTGCTGTTACATTGTTTAATATCAGCAGTCAAAACATTGAAAAACTATGAGTCTTGGCTATAAACTTTTTAAATTATGAGATTAAAAATATGTACAAGAATTTTTCATATTTTGGCTGCAGAGATATAAAAAATTGTCACTGCAATCAGAATTATAGTTATCATTATTTTCAAACACAGGTTTCCACAAGGGCTCAAAAAGATGAGACTTTAAAAACGGTACCAGGGTGAAAAACTGCTTTCACTGAGATAAAGAGAAAATGTACTCTTGATTTCAAGGAAATTTCAATATAACAGAATTCATAATAAAATTGTAGCATGTTGGACCTCTTCTGCCTGTAAATTAACAACACCTCTCTGGTAACACATTGCAGCCTGGCGTTTGATATAAAACTGCTTAGAGCAGAGTGAATTTACAAAGAGCCTGGGCCTGGTTTCATTACCCTGCACCCCTTTAAACCTCCAGTAATCACATTAATGTGACTTTACAAGTGCCAGATGGAAAAGACTCATGTTCCTTGACAGGTCACCCTGAATCCGTTTATTCCTCCAGTCTTCTGACTAAGGCAGAGACACCACTGCTGTGTACCACAGCACCAGCACTCTGCCTTGGCCATCCCAGTTACAAGACAAATTCTAGCCATTTTTAAGAGGGAGAAGGGAGGTGGTATACATACTGAGGCTGCCTCAAAATGTTTGCTTCCCACCCGAAGACCTCTAGGTCTTTACTAAAAGCAGAATGACAATTTGCATAAACTTTGTGCACACCAAAAATCTATCATACTCACTGATACCTTCACAAACAAAATATCTTTTCGTTTTGTTATCATTACATGAGGTTTTTTATGGATAGGAGTGTGAAATTCCTTGTTGACATCAGCACTGTGCCTGGAAAACGAGGTTTTCATTGTTACCTTCCACAGTAGCTGATGCTTTAACCATGAGTTTTTTCCTTACAAGATGTCTCAAGGTCCTTACATCCAACATGTAATTTTTTGATCCTGCTCATATTTCGTGCTTTAATCTCATTAAACCAAGTCTTAACCTGTTCACAGCCCTGTATCACAACCCAAATCAATTTTCTTCCAAATTTCATGGCCTGAACTCCCTCAGAAATGTAAATTACAGAAGAACATGGTGCATGAAACTTGACTTAGACAAAGACAGCCCTTTGGCTTGCAGAACATAGTGGTCATCCTATTCCATTACTTTTATCCATATACCTGGATAATAGACAGAGAGGTGCTTGCCCTTGTTTTAAGTTAGGAGCTTCTAGCATTAATGTGCTTTGTTACTGGCCCATTTCTAAAGCCTCCCTTCAAAAGCTTCAGTGAATGGCCCCAGTATGCTTCTAGTACATCAAAAGGTGTTGTACTGAAGGCTGTGGGAGCACAGGATTGTTGCTTGGCCACTCATGCTAATATATGCCTAAATAATATAAAATAATATAAAGAATAAAAATATGGTGTCTGAGCTACCTGCAAAATAGAGTATCCGCCCCTGGGCTGCAGAGTTATCATGACTCTAATAAGAAAATTTTTTAATTGGACATTAAACATAATTTTCCAGTCATCCACTAATTGAATCTCATTTAAGGCTTTTCAATTGGGAAAAAAACCCATATGTTTTCTCCGGAAAAAGCTCACACCGCTTTCCTCCTGCCTTTCAGCTTAACACCTCAGTGGGCTTTGTGGTCTGCAATATTGAATTTCTGATTACGGATAAGATGTTTACAACACAGATGATAGTTATGAGTAGTGCAACTCAGAGCAAATTTAATTTGTTTCCGCTGTGCTGTAAAAAAAAAAAAAAAAAAGGAAAAAGAAATATAAACCCAATCTTGTTTATGGTTTTATAAAGTCATATTCATTAAATCCACATGCTTGGCATTTCATGTAATTTTCTGCATAAAAAATAAAAATGTTATTTTTGTTTAAGCCTATTTGACAGCAGGGATTTACCTCCCAGTTGTTGCTCTTCATTATGAACAGTTACCCAGGACAGCTCCTAATATTCAGAGCTATGTCCTGCTCAAATCCCTGTTGAACGTAAGAAAAAGGTTTTTAGCTGGAATAATACCACCTGGGTAACAGGGCAAGGGGACCTCTCTTGTTTAATTGGACTGACGTACGTAGTTTAATATTAAGACCTAATCTAATCCTGCTAATGGAAAAATTTAATATTCTGATAGAATCACTTAATGAAATAGAATATTATATCCTGTGTTAAGAAAGAGAGAAAAAATCTTTAATTTGCACAAGCTTGATAGCTCAGTATGTATTTTTCATTAGCAATCATATGATTCTAATCCTTAGCCCAGTGCCAATGTTTTCTTTTATTTGGTGGTTTCAGATAAAGCGTCGGAAAATCTTGTCTTAAAATAAAGTCATATTTCACCTTGATGTGGTAAATTAAACGAAGTATTGTTTTCTACTTGATGGCTTTACTGGTTAAGATGGTGCTGCAGCCTCTTGTATTCAGTCATACTGTGGGGTTCAAACACAGAATCACAGAATCATAGAACAGTTTGGGTTGGCAAGGACCTTAAAGGTCATCCTGTTCCAAACCCGTGCCATGGGCAGGGACACCTTCCACTATCCAAGGTCACTCCAAGCCTCGTCCAACCTGGCCTTCGACACTTCCAAGGATGAGGCAGCCACAGCTTCTCTGGGCAACCTGTGCCAGGGTCTCACCAGCCTCACATACCTGCCATATCACAGCATGATGGGTTAAATATTTTAGGATCCTAAACTACTTTTATGGTAGGTTAATTCTGCTTTGAACACTATTCAGACCACCTTCTGACTGCCCTAAAGGAGCTGACGAGCCCTCAATGCACAGAAACAAAAGGAAATAAATGTTATCCCCTGCTTGCCTTGGGAATGGCATCTGGCATTGGTCAGCAGGTGGTTAACAATTGTATTGTGCATCACTTACTTGGTTTCTCCCTTTTTATTATCATTATTATTATTATTTACTATTATTATTGCATTTTGCTTTGTTTTCAATTATTAAACTGTTCTTATGTCAACTTACAATCAGCTTTTGATTCTCCTCCCCATTCACTGAGGTGTAGGGGAAAGAGGGGCTGAGTGAATGGCTGTGTGGTGCATAGTTGCCAGCTGAGCTTACACCACGACACCATCTCAGCATCCTTTGAACCTGGTGGCCACTGCTGCCATGATTCCTTTCCTCTTCTCTCTTGCAGCACAGAGACAAGTTTGTAGGATATCACACAATACTTCAGACAGCGAAATAGACGCTCGTATTCACACTTGGGGGAAATCTGTGATATACTTGAATGCCATAAACGTCAGATGGAAAGCAGAACAAGTTAATGTTTTCGGTGGCTCAAGAGATAGAAAAAGTCAAAGCAGTTCAGTGTAAAAATGCCTGCTGGCAGTGCTGGTAGTTTCTAGCTGGTAGGGATCTCAAAGGTGGGTGCAGGATGCAGCTCCAGCATGGCTTTCTGTTCATGGTTTGTTTTGTGCTGGGGCTTGCACTGTTTGTCCTTATCACAAAATAAGATTTTACTTATGTTTAAAGTTTTTGTGGGAATGGACCCTCCATCACCAGGTAAAAATTGCTCATGAGCTCAGCCATATGATGATGGGATGGAAGTTTCCATCATCTGTTCCCGACCTAACAGGACTTCATTACTCTCCTATGTGGATCTTGAGAAAGGAGTTATATTACATTTCTTCCCTTTAATGCTGCTGTAATTTTAGTGAATACCACTGGAACTAAGAATTGCTGGACAGAAGTAATTACCATCTGTCAACAGAACATGATTTTAAAAAAAAAGGAAAAGAAAAGGATAGAGTGATCATGTTAGCATTTTTCATGTATGTCCATAGGTTCTGATAATTTTGTGTTAAAAAACCTTAACTGAATATTGAGTCTCATAGTAAATTCTCAAGTGTTTTCTTTTCCAGATGAAAATTTCATTATCATACTTTATATATAGAGTTGAATGAATATTTCCTGTGAAAATGCCATGATATTTAGTTTTCAAAGGCCCTGTATCCCATCTTTCTCCTATCCTGATACATCTTGATCAAGTTCTTCATGTATACAGCTATGTTGAAAATTCTATCATACATATTCATAGAGCAGTTATTATAGATACAGTAATTGCTGCTTTACATGCTCCACAAGGTTTTATAAAATATTAATTGCCCATTATTCCTATTGCAGGTAGAAACACACGAAAGATGGCTCCCTCCTGTAATATAATAAACTCATTTTCAAGTTACTTTATTGCACGCTGAAACAGAGATATGTGCACTGAAACCTGGCACAGTCTCAAGCTACATGATGCTATTCTGAATTTCTATTGCCCCAAAGTTAAGATTTTGACAACTTTAAAGTTGTTAAAATTCTAATAACAGTGAGGTTTTACTCTTAAGTATGTCTAGACTGTGAGATGGGTACATGAGAACAGATTCCTCAGGCTATATACAGATTTTCCAGGCAAGAGGCCTTGGTCATGCACAGATATTTTTTTTCACGTGGTCCCATATATTCGTGGTGTTCTTCTGACAAGTAGCTAAGATATGTTCAGGGCTCATCTCTTCTGTATTGTGTTCACTTAAAAAAACACATGGATTAAAAAAAGTCAGAGAATCCCCACGCTAAGGGACTTCATCCACGTGGATTACACACAGCAGAGTGGTTTGTCAAACATGGGAATACAAGACAAAGCCCATTCTGAAATAGCCTGGAAAATGAGCAGGTAGAAAAGGAAAGAAGTGATTGTGTCTCTACTTGTTGGTCAATACAAAGACTTGAAAGAATAGTTGGGGGGTTGAAGACTTTTGGAAGGAACACTGAAGTTGTAGATTAATTAGGATTTCGATGGGAAATAATTTAATCTGTGAAAAAAAAATGGATTGACCTAAATATTTTCAGTTGCACAGAGGCATTCAGGCCCTTACACTGGACAATGCTTACTGCACAGTAAAAATCCCCTGAAATGTGTAAAGTAATAGTATCCAGTCTCCAGGACCAACAACATTACTCTGTGACACCCTTCTTTCAATCTGCACTGTTTCTAAATGTATGATAGCCTTGTGGTACAGTCCTTGTGGAGATTCTTGATTACACAGTTTTAATTCTTTCTGGAACAATAAAAAAGGAGATCAACAATCTGATGATCTCTCTAAGGTGTCATGCCCTATGGGCTGGAATAATGTGCAGCATCAGTTGTTGAAGCATCTCAGAAGGAGACTGCAGAGATCTCAAAAAAAGAGATTACATCAGAATTGTCAAGCAGTCTCCATTTTAAAACGGATGTTGTGATCTGAAATCATAACCCCGTTGAACAGGTAAGTATCACAGTGTACTTCAGTGAAGTGTGGATATTTATAATTACCTAATCTGACTCTGGTGTTGCCACTTTAGGGGGTCTCTAAACACAGTCACAGGGCCTAGTGTAGAAAGGAGGCATTGTTTGTTCTGCTCAGGATACTGTTACAGCGGCTGAGCCAGCAGCTGTGATGGCCAAGGGGCCAAAGAGCTCAGGTACAGAAGAAGCCTGCTGGTGGACTAGCTCCGAACTCTAAGATCTTCCCCCAAGTCAGGGTGAGAAAAGCAGCTCCCATCAGCCTTGTGGTTCTATGTAGATCTGGTCTCTCTGCTTGGCCAGTTGGCCATACGTCCCTTTTATCCCTTAAAAGGTTGTAATCCAGTCCCCACTCCACCCCTTGCTTCTCCCCACTGGTTGTTGTTATATTACCCCACCTTCTCTCTGCCCCTGTACCCTCAAACCATGGGTTACTGGTGCTCTGCCCACCTCCTTTCTGTACTCCCATATAAGTTTGTCACGGCCCTCAGGTCGGCCCTTTCATCCATGGGCACCTTTGTTGTGGTTTGGCAATAAACCCTTCGGAACTCTATACAAAGAGCCGCCTCCTGACTTTCTGCCTCTAGTGATTCCTGAGCCATCCAGCTTAGTGTGAGCATGTGTTTTCGTGCTTACATCCACACGGGTGTGAAAGCTGGCCTGCTAGTGTGCCAAGTAGCACCAGCGGAGCGATTCCTGGCAAAGGACACTTTCTGGACAACGCGGCAGCCTTTCCACCGGCCACCCACACCACATTAGGGTACAAGGTGGAGGTTTTCACAAATCAAGCGCACTGATTGTCAAAACTTTACATGATACATGCATTTCAGCAAAAGAATCACAGTTCATGGGCTACATCTAACTAGTTCTCTTATTAATTAGTATTCTACTGTCTATTGGTTAATGATTCTGTCCCTTCTCATACTGTTTAGTCTGCATGCTCAATCTTCCTCTTCTTTTGAGTCAGGGGTTTCTTGGGTCAGAGGTGGTGATCTCCCAGTGCCAGGCTCGAGATGCTGTGAATTGGCTGTGATCCCTTGCATCACACAGGGCACGGAGACCTGTGGTGCCAGCCAGGTGACAAGAGACACAGCAGGAGCTGACACTCCGCAAGAAAATCCCAGACTGTTCAATAAAACTCCGGTGGTCCTTTGTTCAGGGCTCTGCCTTTGAAGTTATGAGGCCTGTTTCACTGAAAGGCAAGATCCTGTTCCACATTCTCATTCTTTGTAACTCTCTGGGGGAATTGTTAACTGTTTCTTACCCTTGAGATGTCAGCATTGATGGAAAAAATACAATCCCAGAAATAATATGGGTTATGCGGCGTCCCACAGAAATAAATCCTCACTTCTTTTGCAATCACAAATATTTATATTACATAGTATGCAATGACAGTGTGGAATTTAGGCAGTCCAAAACTAGACATTTTAACATTAGAAACAGGAGTGTCAACAACTGTCGTGGTTTAGCATAGCTTGGTTTTTAGCTAAGGAGAAATCCACCAGCCATGCAAGTGATGTTTTCAGAAGAGGCTGGTCTAACTTCCTCCAGACCTGACAAAACCAGTCAGCTGGCTAATTTGAATACTAACAACTCTGTTAAGCCACTTAAGAAGCTTGCCTCGCCTCTGTGAACCACATTTAAGTACGAACAACTGGGAAAAGCTCTCTCTTGCTTCTGGCTTTTGGACAGATAACTGGGCCCTGCCCATGTGGCCTGGCTCCGTTGCAGCTCAGCTGGGTCGGTTCCCAGTGCAAGGCCGGGCCGGCCGGGAGAAAGCCACTCCAGAGCCACGAGTACCTGCGTGGCCGAAACTTCCCCCAGATTAAGCCAGGACCATGCAGCCGAAATTCACCTGGCCATCGCCCAGCAGAGATCACGTGACCAACAGCGAGAGACAAATTCCAGCTGCAAGGCCCGGGTGAGATTAACCCCTTCAGCGCTGTGAGAGTCCTCAGAACAGATGAAGCCTGCGGACATCAATCTTCTCCCAAGTCAAAGGAAAGGGAAGAGTGAAGGCACGTGAAGAAAACACCATAGAGACACCAAAGTCAGTGAAGAAGGGAGAGCTGAAGCCCACAGAGAGGAGATAGAGGAGATGCTTTAAACTTAGAAGCTGAACTTCTTTTGTAAGGCGATGGTAATAGACTATGATACATCAGAGTACCCTTGTAATTTCATGAAAAAAAGCATGGGAGTGCTGAAGTGTTCAAACTGCTGCCATGAGCAAAGGTACCTGTGCCAAAACAAGCAAGTGTTGAAATAGCTGGGATCTAATGAGAAGCTTGAACAGAGAGAAATTAATGATGAAGACTCTTGCCCTCAGGGAAGAAGAAGAAGACCTCTGTTCCCAGAGATGAAGATGATCGCAGAGATAGATGAAGAGAACCTTTGCTTCTGAACAGCTCATCCTTAAAATGGTACCCCGTTAGCTAAAGATTGAACCCCTGAAAACAGTTGTGGGGAAAGCTCTAAGTCGAGGGAAGGGACTTTCACATGATGAGCAGAGAATCATTCCGGGAGGCTGTCTTGCTGTGATATTAAAGCCATGAGAGAACCATTTCTTGTGGAGAAGCCTCCATAGCACACCAAAAAGAGACTCCTCTCCCTAGGTGAACTGATGAAAAACTATTATAGAGGTGGTAAACTGACTGAAAAATCCCAAGTTTTTGTCTCTTTATATTGTCAGTTGGAGAAGAAAGGAGAGGTGGGGGCAGGAGAAGTGTTTTGAATGTTTATTCTGACTCATTATTTTGTCTTTTAGTTCTGTTAATAAAGCTTTCTTTATATTCTTCGAAATTTTGTGCCTGCTTTGCTTTCTCCTAATTCTTATGTCACAGAAAGAAAGTAAGTAGGTAATGGACTGCGAACAAAACCACTACAGCAACGCCAAGAAAATAATATAAAAAATAACCTTTTATTATCAATGTATATTTTATAAATTCTCTGGAAAGAATTTTGCTAAAGCAGAAACAAACAGACAAAACCCTGACTATAATCTAAATTCACAGAGGAAAGTAAACTCATTGTTATATAGGCTATAGGTATGGAAACAAATTTTGTTTTCTGATTTTTAATTGTAGGTCTGATACCTGAAATTTAACTCCGAAAAATTTCTGAAAGTAATCTCACAAATTACATGCAAGTAATCTCTTGAGTTATGATAGATCCACTGGTCAATAGTGTTTATGAAAAATCAAGAGCTAAAGAAGTAGCTGGAAAATTGTAGCTACATTTGGGATTTATTAAGAGTTTCTGTGTATTCAAGGTTGCCAGCATCCAGAAAAACATCATCATGGAATTACCGAAGCAGCTATTGCTGCTTTCAGTCTTTGCATCCTTAATCTTTGGTGTAGTCCTTGGTATCAATTGCTGTAACCCAGCTGACTTTGTCACAGCAACAGAGATCTTAATCTATCACTTACTTTATACAGTTTAAATATAATTAGCTGGAAAAGTTATTAACTTTCTTCAGGGAGAGGATTCTACCCTTTTTTTTGTTAATGTGGAAACAGACTTCATGATTAGCAAACAGGGAAACACGTGCATCTTAATTTTTTGCTCTTTCGTATGCCTGATAGAGGATTTTAGGAAGACATTTGTACTTATACGAAGTTAATTTTCCTAGATTTCATTTAGAAGTTTTGGGCTTATTCATTCTTCTACTAATTCAGGAAATTTCCTTTAGAAGTTTGGGGGCTATTCAATTTTCTATTAATTCAACTGGTAGATTGTGCCTGACACATAGAAGCTTCCTCAACAAAGGGAGGATTTTGTGGGGTCTTTTTACATTTCAGATTTTCTATTACTGTAATCTCCCTGACCAGATGTATTGATCTATTGCTTTGTTAGAACAGCTGCAGCGCATTAAGGGCTCCAACACGGTCCTAAAGTGTATTCAAATTTAAGGCAATTTACATCACCGATGTACTCCTAATGGTAAAGAAATAATTCAACAAAATGTTAGAAAGGCTTGAAGGTGTAGCATTAAAAAAGGCTTTTCTGAAAATAAATTCTCAGAACATCATGTAAAATCTTGGACAACATGAGAAATCCTTTCCGAATTTGTGCCAAATGAACCTGTCAAAATACATGCCACCTATTTGAAAGTTAAATGAGAAGATTTTCTCACAGGGAATATGTTCCTTGATTATCCCTATGAACACAGCTCACTTCTGTTGGCGAGAAGTCTGTTAATAGGTTTTCTCACTGTCATCAAGCAGCAGAATTTGAAGTGCGTAAGAGTTAACAAAACTGTGTATATTATGAACCAAAGACATGCACAAAATAGGGGAAGAAAACCCTGAATAATGAGGTGAAGCCATTCAAGGAGAGCTCAGAAATTCGCCTAGAATATATTTCCTTCATAATCACATTGCTCATCCGATTCTCCCTTCCCTGAACTCTTTAAATTACATCGTTGCTTATTCAGTCATAAAGAATAAAATGTGGGCAGAAAAAAAAAGGCCAAGCAACCTTGGGGCACATTTTATAAAGACTCTTATTTAAGTTTTATCTAAAGTTTTGTTTTATTCTGGAAGAAAATAGGAAATCAATTCTACTTTTAAGCTTATGATATGAAGTTTTCTTGTGACTACACAAAGTACTGACTTCTTAAGACTTCTTGTTGCGATGTTCTATTTTCAAAAAGTTAAAGAGAAAAACCTTTTCTCTGTTAGAAACAAGGTAAGTATTGCTGCTTTTATGAAGCGCATTTGTTGAATTTAAATTTTTATGAAAAAATGTTTTGTCTGTGTCAGTCAGAGACTTAATGGCTGGTGAAAAGCAGCATAGCAGACATTCTAATTTCTGCTTTTTAGAAAATCTGGATTTTAGATTTGATTACAGGTGTGAATTTTATTTCTTTATTAAAATAAAATGCAATAAACATGACTATTGTCTCTTCCTACCCACTATATCAATTCTTTTGTGTTCTCTTTGAGAAAACAGCAACACCGAGAAATGATGCTTAGCCAGCTCACCAGTCCTGCAATTTTAATACACGGCTTATGGTTAGAATCACCAAATCATAGGATAATTTAGATTGTAAAAACCCTCTAAGATCGTTGTATCCAACCAATAAACCAGCACCACTGTGTTGGCCACTAAACCATATTGCCAAATGCAACATCCACACACCCTTTGAACACTCTCAGGAATGGTGATTCTACCACTTCCCTGGGCAGCCTGTTCCAATGCTTTGCAATCCTTTTGATGAACAAATGTTCATATAATCACAGAAGCATAGAATATCCTGAGCTGGAAGGGACCTACAAGGATGATCAAGCCCAGCTCCCGGCCCTGCATGGACACCCCAACAATCCCACCCTGTGCATCCCTGAGAGCATTGTCCAAATGCTCCTGGAGCTCTGGCAGCCTTGGGGATGTGACCATTCCCTAGGGAGCCGGTTCAGTGCCCAACCACCTTCTTGGAGGAAAAACCTTATCCTAATATCATTCCTCCCACTTTGCTGGAGAGATACAAAGATTGTGTTTCTCTTGACCAATGATTTGCAAGACAGAGCATTAGAGGGAGACATCCCATTATTATATGTTAGAATACCTTTTTCCCTGTTCGGATAGATGAACAAACTATGATTATTCCCCTGCCATTTGAGAAGGTGTTTCCCATGCTCTGTATGGACCTATAGACCCTTTCCAGCTGACCTGCTGCATCTCTCCCTCTTTTTTCTCTACAAAAGAATTAATGTCCTCTGTGAAACCATTAATAGTTTCAGATCTGTTCTTTCCTACCTCCTAAATATCATCCAGTGCATCCATTTACCTCTTTATTTTGTCTATCTTTTTCTGATTTACCCATAACTGATTGCTATTTACCCTAGCAATGCACTCTGGATCCAAAACCAAAGCACAATTCTTGTACATTTTATCTTATGCCTCAGTTGTTACTTCTGAACACTATTCCTTTTTTTCCATTCCCACTTATGGTACAAAAATACACCTCCATCTAATGTTTATTCGTTTTGATATCCCTGCTATCTGATTTGTTCAATTTAGTTTCCCTTTCCTATATAAAACCAATACAGAATGAAGAGAGGGGTGCTGTTAATAAAACCCACAAACAACAAGGCCAATATAAAATACCTTCCCAGTCACTTACTAATTTCCTTCTTAATATTCCAAGACGTATAAAGAAAAATAGATAGGAAATGAATGTATTAAGATTCTGATCATGCGTGCTAATCTATTTTTTTTAATACTAGGTAATTCCCAGATGGTTCTTATAATTACCTCTCATCATTTAGTAGTAGCACAGGAGAAAGCCTTGCAAATTTTCTTGTATTCACATGCAATTGGAGCAAGGTCACTGGCTAGACCCAAGGACAACAGCTGACAGTAAAACCTTTCTTCATGCCACTTTTCTATTACTAGGAAAAAATAATACTTACGTTTTAGTCTTTGTGAGAAATAAGTGAAAACTAAGATATTCTATCACTTTAGGCCTTTAGCAGGATATTTAAAAGACTACGGGGTTTTGCTTTTATCCTTTTCATTTTTCCTGAAGTCTGAGTGTAGTGTTTCCACAATCTTAATGTCAGAGGTAATTCTCTGCGTTGTTTGAGCTTGAACTCTACAAAGTAGGCCAAGTATGCAGAAATGGAAATACATCAACACAGAAAATAAAACTAGATAATAAGCCTTAGTGTTTTAAAGTGCACAAAGAGTAACCAGAGTTGTGTATTATTTAAAAAAAAAAAATTAAAAAAAGATTAAAAAGGTGTATCACTTAAGGATTATATCCCTGACCTAGCTTTTGCAAGACATTTCGTCTTATTCCAGTAAAGAATTAGCCACTAAAATTCTAAACCTGTAGATTTAAGAAGAATTTTTTTTTATCATTGTGTACAGTTTTAACACAGTGCTTTTAACAAAGGAGTTATGCAGTTCATTAATTCTGCAAATGATCATTCACATGACTTATTATAACAGACTGGAGGATATATGTTCTTCTTTGTATTTGGAGATGTACAAGAATCAGCCTCATCAGGACTAATGGCAATTTTGAAGGTATATATTCTACACTCCCTGTTTTAACCTGGCTGAGACTAACAGGCTATTAATATTAATACATCAAAGGCAAGCACTGTGCAGATTAATAGAGATAGTTAATATGGAAAAACCGTGTCTGCCTTTTGACCTTAAAACAATACTTATCTTTAATGTACTTTGTAATTTAAATACTTTATATGGTCAGAATTTTGTATAAAGCATCAGTTTAAATTCTTACTCATTCTTTATTGAAATCAATGAGATTCTGTTAATCTTTGGAGAAGAAAGTGTTTTGAGACCAGTGGAGAGAAGTGGTATGGACAGTTCAGATAGATTCAAGGGACTATCAAGGATGAAAAATAAGAGTCAAAAGTGAGAGTGAGTTGTTTATTGTCCACAGGAGAAGGGAAGATAATAAAAGGAGTGGTGTGATGTATAGGAAGAAAATATAAAATAATGTCATAATATAAAATAGTGTCATGAAAACTTCAGAATTAGAAAAAGCTATTTAGAGATAAAGCAAATGTTTCAAAAATTATGTTTTCTAAAGAGGAATATTGGTCAATGTCTTACTAATCTTTTTAATTGCTAGTGACCAGCCTTCTTCTGAATTTTCTTTAACAAATCATCTGATGAAAGAAGGACTTACCATGTCTCTACATTTAACGTGGTCTCTGAATGCCCGGGTGTGTCATTTCTCTCCAGTTATCCTCCTAGTCTGTGTGGCTCACAGCTGGTTTGAGAGACCCATACCCTTGTTGATGAGATTTTACCTATTTCTTTATGTAAATTTTTTTATTATCTGAGCCACACCTGCTCACTCAAACATGATGAGCTCATGCAATTGCTTCGTTTGCTGCATTTTCTTTTGCATCCTTTTCTGAGAGACTTCTGCAAAGGCTGAAGATCTCAAATCCCTCTTTTACACTGCTCAATCACTGAGAACCATGAAGAGAAAAAAAGCACAGCCTTATAGCAAGGGACTACCTTCACCCAGACAGAAACATGAGACAGTCTTATTAAAATAAAACTCAAACCTTTAAGAAGCGGTGGTAAGAAGAGAAAGAGCAGACAGATAAGGCGTGCAGATAAAGAGGCAAAACACTGTGGGACAAACCTAATGGCCTGCAGAAGTGAGACAGAGAGAGATAAAACACCACACACTCTGTCAGCTTCTAAAGGATGTAAAATGCACATTCAAAATGGGAAGGTTGATGCCAGCTGAAGAAGAACCTGGGAGATGTGAAAAAATATGCTATGCCCTTTGTTTTCCATGCCATTGCAAGAATTCGCATCTGATCACCAGAGTCATCTAGGTTCTTGGGAGTATGTGGTTATGAAGAATTTAGAGCAAATTGTGTGCAATTTCAAAATCAAATGGCCTTTCCATTCCATTCAGAGTTGTATTGATAATTACATTGTTGCCACAGTGCTGAAGATTTATTGCCTGTGCTTCCCCCTGTTCTCAATCAAAATATTTCCATATGTTTTGACAGGTGTACTCTAATAAATGTGTCATGTTGCACACAGAAAATTAGACAGGTTTTTGTGGTCCACAGCTGAGAGCAGACCTTGTTTTCAAAATTACCTTGGGGACAAGGGGAACAAAAGTTTAAGAAAAGACCAAGCAAGTGAGAGAAAAGGGAAAATCTTTCCTTTAATTGTTGAGATCAGTGAGAAGGTCCTCAGATAAGCATGATCCTTTGGCTTTCCTCTGCAGTGTGGTAGTTGGTCAGCCCAAATATTTTTCTTACAGTACCTATCTAGTTTCCAACAGAACCTGCTCGTTAGCTGCTCCTGCTTGTGGTGCTATTAACACTAATCGGACCACACTTGATCATGTCCACGTGATTGAGTACCCTGCTCTAGTAGACGGTGTCCTCCCATGGCAAGGAGGTTGGAACTAAATGATCTTTTAGGTCCCTTGCAACCCAAACCATTCATTAATTCTATGATAGTCGTTGAGCTTTGTGCGTGCATATTATTCAATAATATTTAAGGGGAATATATGTAACATTGATCAAGCTGTCTAGTAGATTTTAACCTTATAAAGTCAGGCGACTTTAATGCTGCAGTGCAAAGCATGAAGATATAGAAAGAAAAGAGCAGCACACACCGAAGTAGAAACTACAGGTTGTAGAACTGAGGGTAGAGGGACCCCTTGGCGCAACAGTGGTGAGAGCACCTAAGGCCTTGCTCACCAGCATTGCAAATCCTGGGCTGTCACACGTGAGAGACATGTCACCTGCTGGATGGCACCCTGAACGACCTTGCTGCCTATAACACGATACCCCTACTGTGCTCTGCCTGTTTTCCTGATCCTTGCACAGCCACAGAAATACTGCAGCAAGAAAGGAATCCCTCAAGCAGCCAGCTGTATCTGGTGAATGTTGGAAAAATTGCCTTACTCAGTCTACTCATCAACGGTAAGGTCTCACCTGGACAGTTTCTTACTCTAACATCATAGCATTAGGGCTTCAATAGCACACATTATTGACTACTTGGATGCATTTAGCATATTCAGTATTTTCCTTAATATCCTTTCTGAAGCTGATGCTCAAATTACACATCCACTTTGAGCCTAAACGTTCCAGAGAGTATGCTACCCTAATTTTTCATACTTCTCTGCTGTGTTTGTCAGGACTCTGGGAAAAATGTGCCTTCATCTGTTGCTTAGACTTCAGAGCCCTGCAGCTGATCTGCAGGACAAGAAGTATTTAGATGTTTGTTTCCTTTGCACCTTGGAAAGTTGTCAGTTTTCTGTTCGTATGCTGCAGCACAGTGTACTGAATGTCTCTGGGATTCACAGGTTTCAGAACAGGTGAGCATTCATATGCAATGTGGGGTCCTTTCACACTGTGATACTGACAAGTTCATAATCGTTCTTAGGACTATTTGAGAAATCAAAAGACATTAAGTACAGTGTACTCTTGTCCTGACCATTCTCATCAAATGCCTACTTCTCTTTTTTTTGTTCTCCTTTTTCTTCTTAAATCAAATAAAACATTTAAAATTCATACATTACAGATTTCATTTACATGGTAAATAGGGCAGGGACAGTCAGCTTTGTTCTTGTGCATGTGAAAGGACTACTCCTCTGGTGGCCCATCCTGAGCAGAAAACAAAGAAAGGATATCTGCCATCAGTTTGGTCTGTTGTTCCTTTTCATGTCCTTAAAAGTTCGTGCAAGTTCCTGAGTTATATTCCTGAACTATCACTTCGGCCATTGTCTCACCACTGATCTCCTCAGAGAAACTCGCAATGAATATAAGAACACCTCTTGTAGGATTTATTATCTTCGTCTTCCAAGGACCCATAAGGATTAATGGGAATTGATGTAGTATGGTCCTGAGTCCATACATGGGAGTTGTCCTCCAAAATCCATCTTGCCCTTGACACACTATGAAATATTACCTTCTGTGCTGTTAAAATGCTTGAAGGTACTGCTGTCTCCTCTGTCTTCTCACCTCACCAGCAGAGGTTATCATCATAGTTTTAGCATCAATAATCCTAATTTGCCTACACAGCTCAGAATATTTAAATCTAAAGCCACATTTTATGCTGAATGTCTACACTGTGTGACTGAGTGGTGTAGCAATGTCTGAGTTATGTTGTTTCCTACAAACCCACACTGTTCTTGGTGAGTCCTATTTTTCTTACTGGCTGTGGTGTTACTCGTAATCTAAATTGGGATTTCAGTGGGGTTCCTGCTAACCCACATATCTTACACCTATGGCTTATATCTCTCCACTAGTTCTGCTTAAAATGGTTACTGATTCTTTCTTCCTTTCCCAGAACAACTCAGCTTCCTTTAGGATTTAGATCAGTTGTTTTTTTTGCGTTTTTTCCCCCTGGGTTTGATTACTTTTCTTAGTGATGTCTCCATAAACCAATCTTGGGAAAGGACCCTTTCATAAGTTTTACCTTTCATTTAGGAATTTTCAGTGTTTTGCGATTACAAGCGCAGGCCAGTGTTCATAGTATGCCTTGAAATTCTCATCTCAGCTTTTTAATAGGACCCAGACACGTTTCTCAACTGTCCAGTCTGCTGCCTCTAATATGGAATTCTCCCTGTTCTCATCCAAGATTTCCCAATGAGGTCTGATAAAGGTTTCAGTCTTTTCTGTTCCCCTAAATGTAAATTTAGGTCAGCTCTAAATATAAATTATATTCTTGCTTTCCTCTCTCCTGTTTGCATGTGCTTTGTTTATTTTAGAAATCCCATTTTCCCTATTACCTTAGTCTGGCATGATGTCTTTGTTTCTATGTACAGCCTTTTTTGTTCACAATTTTACTGCCTGCTTTACTAAAAGTCTTTTGTTAATGATTAACTTTTGCCACATTACATGGGCCCGCCAATAGGTAGCAACACGAGATAACTCTGTTACATCTAAATTATGCTGCTCCTTTGGTGAGATTTTGGTGAGGCAACTATTTTCAGAGAGGCTGCAACCACGCGTAGCAACCTAAGTATGCAGGAGGTGACTCACCTCTCACTGGTGCCATTGGGAGCTCTTCTTTCCTGTGACATGTGTTCCCTCATAGTGCTGAGCTTTACCACTGCCCCAGTCATTTCTTCTGCATTTCTGTCATCAGATCATGGAATGGCTCGGGTTGAAAAGGATCTCAAAGCCCCTCTTGTTCTGCCCACCTGCCATGGGCAGGGACATCTTCCACTATCCTGGGTTGCTCCACGCCCCATCCAACCAGGCCTTGGAAACTTCCAGGGGTGGGGCAGCCACAGTTTCTCTGGCCACCCTGTGCCAGGGCTTTGCCACTGTCTGAGAGAAGATTTTTTTTCCTACCATTTAACCTTTCTCTCCACTAAGGGAGTTTTACAGAAGAAGGGAACGGTGGTGTAGATCATGGCCACCACTCCCCATATAAGCTCTTGATATTCCATCTCCCATTCATGATCATGCTGATTCATTTAACTGGACAGATGCAGATGGCAGCAGAAGGTCATGTGTGGGCAGGAACTGCCTGCAGGGGTAATTCACGATTAGGGATCTATAGGTGACCTTGCAGGCTGCCTTTTACAACAGGGTTTGGGTTTTTTTAATAAGAAAATAACCCGATATCTGGTGCTATAAACTAACGCAAAACATCACTTATTAAAAGGACAAGCATGCTAGGATTAAGTGAGGATCATGTGGACATGCATTATTTCTTATGTGTTTTCGCTTACAGATTTGAGACAGTGTTTACCCTGCTATAAGAAATGTCTAATTTCAAGAACAGACGCAGTGTCATTTTCCTGTCTTCATCAGAATTAAATTTCATTGAGTTTTTTCCTTTCCTCAACACAAAAATAACTTTTTGCATCTATGGCAAAAAAACCCAAAACCAAATCCAAACTCAAACCCCAAACCAGAATAACAACAGCAACATAAAAACAAAACCCATCATACCCACAAACCACAAACCAAACCAAAAAAACCCAAACAATCAACTAAAAAAACCAAACCCAAAACAACCATAAAAAAAAATCCCTACTAACAGCTGAAGATGATTGCTTGTTTTCCAGACACTGACCGTAGCAAACTGAGCAAAGAAAATTAAAGACATTGGAATTGCTAGTAATAACTGAATGGTTTCTCTACTACCCACATTACTCTTTAAAATGAACAGGAAATGTGATTGTAATGGACATATTCTCACTTCAATGAGCCAGGTAACAATGTTGAACTAAGACTGCCTAATGCGGGCAGTCCCTGGATCTTACAAATGTGGTAAATTGTTGAAATAATTTTGTCTTCTGAAAAGCTCTGATTTGCTGAAATAAACACACTGGCATAGAATCTTGGCAAGAGCATGAAGTTAGGTGCACAGGAAATTTTTTGAAAGTTGTTATCCATAGGATGGGGGAAAACAGAACACACAATAAGAGCTGAAAATTTCCTCCTTGGAAGAACACAATTCCTAAGATTTTGTGTGAGATTTGAGGTACTTTAGTATAAGGAAAAGATCTTTTTGGGATAAGAACCTCTACAAAAAGCCTCCAAGAGTCCCTCAAAGTTGTGCCCAAACATCTGGAGGTGAGATGCTCTGCTGTACATCCTGGTTGTTGATAGTCAGTCTGATCTAGCACACAGATAATGCAGTCAAGAGAATCTGGAGAATCACCCAGCTCTCCTTAGAGCAGAAACCTGGGTTTGTCTCCCTGAAGAGCTTCCTGTACCCTACTGATCTAAACTTACATGTTTTAATCTGTAGCTCAGGATCCCATTCTCAGGCCTGGCACTGGTCTACTGTGACAGTGTCTCAGAACAGAGTTGTCTGCCAGAGATACCCGATGATTGCATCAGTGGACGTACTAAAAGGTGCAGGACCTGAAAAAAGAGGAATTTCAGAGATTGTGCCAAATAACTCAAAAAACTTAATTTAATATTCATTAGAAAAGTTCCAAGTGGCTGCTAAAACAAACATTACGAAAGCACCTGTTGTTTTTTGACAGAGTTTACAAATATCAGCAAATGAGAAAAAAAACCATGAGACATTTAACATAAAGAATAGATCTTAAGTGAATCACTATCCCTTTTTTCTGCTACCAACATCTCTACCACTCTGTCACAATTATGAAATTTTAGGAGCAGAACTCCTAATGTGTGCTTTCACAGAAACTCTTCAATAACTCCTGGGATCTCTTGTGCCACTGGATTGGAAACTGTATTTAAAGTGGCATGCATTAGCAAAAACAAAACAATGTTTTTCACACAGATGTTCTAGCTGGACATAAAAAACAGAGCCTGAAAGTCCCCTGTGTAAGGATATAAATGCATTCATGTGTTTCTCAGATCTGACTCTCCAACAAAAATATGAAGGATTTCTCTTAAGTTTTGTGGAAAAGGAGATGCAGGGTCATATAAATTATATTTACAGGATTTAGTCCAATGTTCACAGACCCTTTGAGGCATTCTGGTGATCGCCCGGTGCCTATCACAGTGTTCACATGCCAGGTTAGTTTTTCTGAGGAATGCTAAGCCTGTGTTGTACATACCACCTTTATAAATAATCCTTGTTATTTCATTTTCTTTTTTCATCACAATGGATCCTGCAAATTGGAGAAGAATGAGAATCGGTGTCACACAACTACCAAAGGTTTAAGAAAATATTGTGGTTAAATAAGGGCATGAAATATGACCATTAAACTAATTCCAATGGCTGTGCTGCTGTTTTTTACAAAATTCTGCATGCAGGCCAAATGAATTGTATTTTAATGTCATTCAACAAACATCAGTTGAAAAGGTTATCTCAATATCATATCGTGAAATACCTTTCCCAAAACTGTGAGAATATTTAAGCTCTATCACTTTTAGGACTTTTAGACAAAAACACTTTTACTGTGACGAAGGTGATGGATCACAACAGTCACCCTCTCCATTTTTCAACCAGAGCATTCATTGCTTGGAGCTTTTCCTGAGTGATATCCCATATTATTGTGGCATATATACATTTGCCATGAGGAACTGTGAGTTAAAAGTAAAGGCAGACAGGTAACGAACACAGATGGCAAACAAATTGTATCCTGTTGACACTTGTTTGTAATATGACAAAAAACCACTTTGGATTCTTCAACCTTTTCTCCCCACTCTCCATATCATTGTTCTACTTTATTTTAATATATAAATTGTTATAGTTTTTAAGCAATTGTAACTTTAAAACATTTTGTTAGTTCTCAGTTAGCCTTTGTAATTTACTCTATAAATTTGCAGCCTATTTGCAAAACTCTTGATGTTCTGAAATGTTGTTAGTGAGAACACAACATGTAGAATTAAAATGTAGGAAGACAATTATTTCATCTGAAATGTAAGAGCTGATTTGAACACTTGCAAGGAAAGGGCAGTTATGACAATTCAGCCACCTGGAAGAGATTTGAGTCCTATCTCAACGCCAGTCGGGATACCTGGAGCATCTCAAACGTGCTGGTGCATTTGTGTTTAACCAAACACCTGCAATCCTTAAATTGCACTTTCAACACATACACATAAATAAAGAAGCAAAAAGTGCTTTATGCCTTTAATCAGCAGCTGCAAAGACAATAAAACATCTTTTCAGCTTATCCTCTGGTCTTAGATATTTCATGTTCTCTTTTTTCTCATTTCAGGTATTTGGAAAATAAAATAAAATAAAATAGAAATATGAAACCCCCAAACACAAAAAATGCAATCAGAAAAGCAAAGAATAACAATCCACTCATATTTAAACCTTTGCACTCTCTTCTGTAGGTTTTCTTCATATTCAGGCAGCTACATTTTTAAAGACCTACTCTGCAGGCACTGAAGTGGTCCTTCATCTGCTTTTCCTTTTACCCATCAGCTGAAGAGGTTAAAGATTATTTTATAGCTTTTCCTGATTTCTGGTTAGCAACGTTATCAGCCAGATATATCTGAGTAGTTAGAGATACGGGTGGTTATTTGCTTTATGGAATCTCATTTGATTAATGTGTCGTTCTTGTGCTTAAAAATATGTGTATTTTATAATCTGCAAACAAGAAAACCTGAATGGCCATCTGCATTTGGTTTTCATCAGCATCCTCAGCCGTTAGATTTCCCATGACGTAGTCTATGTGTGTGCTTTTATGGAGAGGCACAGAAAGTGCACACCTTGTGTGAGTGGAGGGCAAATCCTCAGGCATGAAGCCTCCTCTGTATTTCAGCTAGTCTGGAATGAAATACTTTTATATGGGGCTGAGTGCTGAATACACACTGGTGACTAAATGGAATTTTTAAGTAAGGTAGAGAAGGTGAAGGTAAACAGAGCTTTTAATTGCACATTTCCACACAGCCTTGAAAAAGGTTGTTCCATGCATCAAAAAAGGCGTGTGGAAAACAGCATTTAGTTCTGGCAGAGGTGACGTCTCACATACCTGCCAGCACAGAGATCACAACATCTGCTGTACAGCAGCATTGCACTCTGAACCCAAGGCTCCATCTGCAAGCAAACACGAAAAGTTTGCTGCATCTCTTGAACCTTAGGGCTCAAGGTCTATTTTTGCTCCCAGGCATGGAGTTAGGAGAATATGGTGAGTCCCAGTGGCAGTAAATGACTTTTCCATAAGTGTTGTTTTCATTGCACCTTACTGACTTGAATAATAATTAAGAAAAAAAACCAAGAAACTCAAAACATGCAGTTTCTTCTAGCCCAGCCCCATAAAAACATCTCACAAGTTCACAAAGACAACAAAAAAAGGGCAGAAATTACTTTTTTATTGGGGATCAGGGAAATGTTAATGCAGATTTTGTTTTGTTGGTTTGTTTGGTTTTTTTAATTTATAGATCAGGGAAAAGAAGAAAATGCACAAATAAACACAGCTAAAGTTGGCAAAGGTTATTAAAAATTTATACCCTGTGACAAGGCTTTTAATACTGTAGCCATCTGTGCTTGTCAGCCTAAGAGTTTAGGTAGACTTCAGCACTTTTAGGAAACAGGGCTAGTGTTATGTGGTTTTGAAAACATAACATTAACAACAACCCACATTAAGAACAACCAAAAAACACCAAACCCAGACATGATTAATTTAGTATTAAAATAACTGAAATAACTAATGTAGTCTTCAGATGAGACACATGTCAAGAGCATTATGATAATAAAGACCTATAAGCTCTGGAAAGGTTGAAGATATTTTCTTAATATAATTTGCATAAATATTCCATTATCTCTGATCTTCATTAATTCACTTAATGACAATATTGAGATGTGGAAACTCTGACCGAAAAACTGATTAATAGTTGTTCATGCAGGCTCTTTTGACATTGTGGGACAAATCTTCTAATAACAGCTTGCACTGCCATGGAAGATGTATGAAGTAATTTTTCAGATGCATTTGGCTTAGATTTTTTAGTACATATCTACTGTGTTTGCATGGATTTTCAAAAACAGAAAAGTACGGAACAAGGGGATTGTTTGGGTTTCCAGAAATCAATCCTACCAAAATGCTAGAAGAAAGAGCATGTTTTAGGCACTGGGTTGAAGTGCTCTTTACGCATTGAACCCTTTTCTGCAAATCCTCCTTTTCCAGTCCCGAGGTAGCCCAGTATGTGTTTGATACTGTGAGCCACACTTAGAGTCCTAATTGCAATTATATTAATAAAGATTCAAGGGGGAAGAGAATAGGCAGACAGATCCCTTGCTGTCCAGCAGATATATAAAACCTTTGTTTCTCGGCAGCAGCTTCACTGCACGGCAGCACTTCTCCTCTCAGACAGCTCTTCTGTTTCTCTGCATTCCAACAGAGCACATCAACACCCACCACTTCATTTGTCATAGCTCCTGTTTACTGTAGAACGTGAAGGCTTCCTTTTTTCTGAGCTTGTTGCTCTTTTAAATACATGCCTGGCCCTTGAAGCTCTCTCTCATTTTACTTTGCATTTGTGAAGCATTCCCAGCAATACAATCTCAGTGTGGCTTTTTGATTTGAGTCAGTTTGGCTCTTTGGATTTGCAGTGCTCCTAATGGCACCTCAAAAAGCCAACAGCAAGCCACTAGAGTGCTGCTGGTTTAGACCTAAATGCGTAAGGAGATGCCAGGAACTTGTATGCCTCCATATGGGTTTGACATTAAAGTCCCACAGGAACACAACAACAGCTGCAGCCAGCAGTTAAAATCCTCACTGCTGGATATTCACAAGGCCATTTGCTTGTCCCTGGCAGCACTGAGCAAATAAACCCTGGATCCTACTCAAGTCCCATCAGGTGGCAGCTGCCGAACCGTGAATTCCTGACTTCCACAGGAGCCTGGTGCCACCAACAAAACCAGACCACACCCACACTATGCACTGGAGGAGGTGGGATCCTCCTTTTTGTCCTTTTGCTTACAATTTGCCCCATACTTAAAGTTTTCACAGTGTTTGCAACACAAAGAGACAAACCTGACTCACAGCCTAGGGAATCTGAGCCAGTGTTTCCTGATTTTCTGTGGAGAGTGGGCTGAAAAGAGCAGAGTTTTGCTCAATTTGTAGCTGAAATTTGGATGGTAGTCAGCATTTTCATTGTCTAGATGAGTGAATGTTAATTCATCAGCTTAAAAACATACGTGTCTGCTGCCTTCACACAAGAAGTTCTTTACAGTGAGGGTGGTGAAACACTGGCACAGGTTTCCCACAAGAAACTGTGGCTGTCCCATTCCTGGAAACATTCACGGTTAGTTTGGATGGGGCTCTGAGCAACCTTATCTAGCAGCTGTCTCTGCTCATGGCAGGAGGTTGGACTGGATGACTCTAAAGGTCCAGCACAAACTATTCTGTGATGTTATGGTCTTGTCTTCTCTTTGTGCAAACAGCAGAACATCTTTCTTCTACTTCATGCTCAGAAGAGGACAAAACTGCCTCCACTTCTCCCACCATCTCAGAAAACACAGATGATGAAGCAGTGTTGTGCTCATCGCATGCCCCAATGCCTCCAAAGAACTCACTGTTAATAATTAAGAATAAATGTTTTAACTATCACCTGAAACCCAACGGCCTGCAACCTCCTGCAGTGATTTTATGTTGTTATTAGGTTGGCTTTTTGTCAAACTTATGTGCTCTTCTGCAACTCAGTTACTGAAGATGTCTCCTTTGGTTGTCTGTGTATGTTAGCAGACATAGTAAATAAATAAATAAAAAACAAATTAAAAAATAAAAGGAAATAAATGGAAATTAAGATGGAAAGGGTAGAAAAAATCCTCAAATCAAGATGAAAAGGGTAGAAGTTCATCAGAAATGAGCAGTGCAAAGCTAGATTAGGAAGACATCTTAGAAAAATACCAAAATTTAAAACCGCGAATGTTGCAAGATTGATACCCCACAGCTGCTGTTGAGCACTTCTTGAGCCTCGTTGTATTTGTTCTGTATAAAAGAACATAGTTTTATGTTTCTTGTCCTCCATTTGTAGGATAGATGATCTTTTTCATCTGGAAATTGTTCCACCTTTTCACTATCCTGACAGAGGTCTCTTTTGCTATGCCACACACTACTGTGGCCCCTGTTGCACAACATTCAATTTGGTTTCCCTACAAAGAAAACCTATTACCGTGTTCCATGATGGTGTTGAGTGTGCCCTAAAAAGCATCAAGTGCAGATGTTAAAATTTATGCCAAAAAACTTTTCTTTTGTGTACTGAGCCAGGAATCTATGTTCACACTCAAGGGACCAGGTGTCAGAGGTGAGCACTGGCAGGACTACATTTTATTGAATTTGTTTTTTATCTTCCATCAGCCTGAGAAACAAAATCTGAGAACGGAGCATAAGAGAAGGGAGGAAGGCTTTTCGATCATTAGCAGCAGCCTGCAAATTTATACAGCTTTCTTTGAGCACTATTTTTTGGGGCTCAGTAAGGTTTACAGGGACATAGATACTTAAGTCAGGATTGTGAAATGAAGCAGACAGTAAAAACCACTGGGACTTAGGAGGGAGAATATGTTCCTGCAGCTGCTGCTGATCCAAGAAGCTATCCAGGCACATACTACATAGATTTTGATTGCTGAATGTCTAGAGGAAAAAGCAGCAATACATCTATGGCATATGTTAACTGCTCTTACATTATAAAAGTAACACAATTTTTTCTGCCCTGAAAGCACATTTTCATCTAACAGGGAATAAATACTAATAGCATGGTGCCTGCTAGAAAGAACAGCTCCAGCCCTCTAAATTAATTTAATTCTCTTGGGATTTACAGAGAATTAGAGGATTTTATTGCTATTGATTTCTTTTTCAACCTGACTTAGAACAAGACCTATAATTTTGAGGTACGATTGTGCTGATGTGACCCTGTTAAGTGCCTCCTTTGGTAGGTACGTACAGATAGACAGGCTGAAAGTGTTGGGGTTGTTCAGCCTGGAGAAGAGAAGGCTCCAGGGAGACCTCAGAGCCCTTTCCAGTGCCTAAAGGGGCTCCAAGAGAGCTGGAGAGGGGCTTTGAAAAGGGCCTGGAGTGACAGAACAAGGGAGGAAGGCTCCACGTGGCAGAGGGCAGGGTTAGATGGCATAGTGGGAAGAAACTCTTGTTTGGCACAGGGTGCCCAGAGAAGCTGTGGCTGCCTCATCCCTGGAAGTGTTCCAGGCCAGGTTGGATGCGGCTTGGAGCAACCTGGGATAGTGGAAGGTGTCCCTGCCCATGGCAGAGCATTGGCACTGCATGATCATTAAGGTCTCTTCCAACTCAAAACATTCCAAGAGTCTGATAGCTCTCACTGCCTGCAGTGTTGTGCAATCTGAACGGATTTGATCGAGTAAAATGGTGTAGCTCAGCATGAGCAGATTAAGCCAACCAATAACTCAAAAGAGATCTCAGGTGAGAGATCAGCTGCACCTCCTTTCTCAGGGTGGGAAGGCAGTGGCATTTACAACTTAGGAATTGCCTAAGGAACAAGCCCGAATGCAGTCCGTTGTCATTTTCCTCTACCTTCTCCTTCCAGTTACTCATTCTAAAATAGATATATTGATTAGGATGAATCTTTGCTGGAAGAATGAATATTAAAAACACGCCTGATTCTTTGTCACGTAAGAGGTAGATCAATCCTTCACTAAGCTGCAGCCAAATTTTTTATATGTGTTAAGGAAATAATGAAAATACTGGTTTTGTGTGAGAGGGAAGGAAACAGATTTTCTTGCTCTGTCTTTTTCTCCCACTCACCAATAGATGGTGGCAAAACTCCTTCCTTATTGTTGTCAAGGGCTTGGGATTCTATCAAGATGATGCATCATGCTTCTTCCAGCACTTTCACCCTCAATCTTTTTTTTTGAATATTGTTGAATCTTTTTCTTTTTAAACTAGTCTCACTTTTTCCCAGTTTTTCTTAACAAAAGCTGTAGGAAGTTTCAGCTTCATTTTAATCTTCTTTGCGTGTAATACTCTACCTTCATCTCTTTCTCAAGCAAAACAGGGAAAAGGAAGCGGTGATTAATCCCTTTAGGGTTCCCTACCTCTGAAACCTATGGGGCATTAATCATTTTAACAACTAATGTAGGTATGCGGTAGATGGTTTGCGTCTTTAAAGCAAATTTAAAAGATAAACTGCATCTCAGGCAGACAACACAGCCATGCTTCAGGGATTAGGATCACTAATTCCTTGGGCTAAATACACCAGAAGTCAAGATGGATTATCTGAGTGTCTGTGGGCCTCTTCAAAAAGTATTCTTGGATAATAGAGGCCTTCCTTTAAAAGTAAAGCATTTTGAATATGTGGTTTGAGCAGGAGTACATTTTAGAGTATATCAAGATGACACAGCCCTTTTATTTTCCTGTTGGAAGTTTTTCACTGTGGAGTGGAGAAGACATTAAAAGATGTTGCTGGCATTAACAAAAATCATCTTATATTGTGTTTCAGCTGTATCAAGCTGTTGTAATTGTAATGTGTGAAAGTTTATTCTGTAAATATTTTACATAAAAATACTGGCCTGTTTCCTAAAAAAAAGCCCGAACCAACAGGTCTTCAGAAAGTAAGGTTTATCTACAGAGTTCATGTGAAATTGCTTTTCCCTCAAACTGACTCCTTTGTCTAGAACAGAGCACTCATGAATCACTGTGCAAAGTTTTGCTACCATCTGTTTGAAATGTACCAGTTTTCATGTTTTCACTTAGTCTCTTGTAATCTGTTTCCCTTTGCTTCTAATCTCATTTTAATCTCACTGAGCCAACACAGTGGAAAATAGCAAAAAATACTTTTCACTGTAGCCATGTAACAGTTGCTCAGTAAATAATATTTCAAAACAAATAATTTATTCTGTGATCTCAGTGCGTGAGCAGGTCTCTTGCACATTTTGTCACACCAAGAAAGCAGAGAACTGGAGACGTGTGAATATATGTTTGAGCAGTAGTAGTCAAACACAGCAATTGGAATGAGGTGAAGAATGACAGAAACAACAATAATGTCTTGATAAATGTATTACATTGAAATGGTGACATTGTAAATGTCACAGAGCCCTCATTCCACCACCTGCCACTGGTGAGCACACGTTTCACTGTCCCAGGTTGCTCCAAGCCTCCTCCAACCTCGCCTTGGACACTTTCAGGGATGAGGCAGCCACAGCTTCTATGGTTAGCCTGTGCCAGGGCCTCACCACCTCACAGGAAATAATTTCTTCCTAAATATCTAATTTAAATATCTCATCTTTCAGTTTAAAACCATCCTCCGTTGTGCTATCACTCCCTGTGTATAAAGTCACTCACCCTGTTCTTTATAAACCCTTTGTATGTACCAGAGGCTGCTCTCGGTTTTCCCCAGAGCCTTCTCTCTTCTGGGTGAACACACCCAGCTCTCTCAGCCTGGTTCCAGAGCAGGGGGGCTCCAGCCCTCAGAGCACCTTTGTGGCCTTCCCTGGGCCCACACTAAAAGGTCCATGTCTTTCTTGTGCTGAGCATTCCCGGCCTAAACACTACCTATTATCAACTTCATGGATGAGAGGCAATAGAGGGGCTGAGATAACTCATTACTTTGCTAAAACTTTAAATAAAACTCTCCCACCACAGTGTCATTGATAAGCTGAAGGAGCATGTGCCGGCCAGACTCTGTGATGAACTGACAATTGTCCAGGCTTCTGGTCTCACCGAGTGCTGATCAATGACTCCATGACTGTTTGGCAGCTGGTAACAAGTGGAGCATGACAGACATCAATACTTGGGCCAATACAGTTCAATATCCTCATCAAATGCCTAAATGTTGAAAGTGTGATTCCTCAGCAAATTTCTGGATGATTCAGAGGGAGAGGGAGATGTTAAATCAACAGCAGATCTTCATTTCAGTGAGACCTTGCTGAAATTAAAGATTGGATCATTAGAGAATCCTGGAAGTTCAGCAAGAAAAAGTGCGAAGAGTTGCTTCAGGACAGAACAGACCTGCCTGTGAATTAGTATGGGCTAAGAACCAACTGGGGGCTCTGCTGAAAAGGACCTGGAGTAACAGTGGGTGACAACACACATACAAGCCAACAGCACGCTTTTGCTGTGAATGAGGCAAACCACACACCAGGCTGCACTAGGAAAAGCACAGCCATCAGATCAAAGGGCATTATGACCCCATTTTGCTTAGTGCTGGTGAGAAGATGAGTTCTCAGCATGCTCTAAAAAAAAAAAATGTAGGTATGGCTAAATTAGGAGGTGGGCACCTCACAAACATCTTGTTTGAGCTTCTGGCCGCGTGTTCTTGCATATCTGCCCTCTTAGTCCCTTAATAACATTTACAGGATGAGTGAGTGGGTGTCTGGCTTGTCTCAGCGTCTTGCTACTGAAAGTTTATGCAGGGGAAAAAGGTCAATGTATTCAACTCTGAATCATAGCAGTGGAAAGGAAAATAAAAATGAAAAAGGGAAGGGATTTTCTTGCATTGCTGGATTTACATATGTCCTTGGGGAACAGACATCCATGTGCCAACTGTAGAGCTGTCTGCTGAAACCAGCTAGCTTTGCCTGTTAGTACACAGCTTGGTCAGAGGAGAAGGTCAAGGCAACTTGTATTAATTACAACTCATATTAATTGCGTATCTGGCGTTGCACAGTAGCCATCCACAAGCACCTGTCCGTAGCAAAGGCTACAGTTTGTAAAAATGAAACAGTATTCCAGGCAAAGGCAATTATAATAAATACCACTTAAATTAATGCTGATGAGACATTAATGAGATATACTGTCAGTATTGCTACTACTTTTGGTTTGTTTAGCCTTCTAAGCACAGTTAATCTGAGAATCTCAAAGAGATTAAAGTTGTTAATCACTTAGACTTCACAGGAGCTCTCATAATTTTCTTTTGTTTAAAACTGAAACTTACTGAAGGTTAAATTAGAGGCAGAACTAGAAAAATCATGTATAATCCTTACTTCAGTACTTCTCATAGATCAGTGGTACATACTCTTGCACCCAGGATTGGTACCCATTCTCACTTCTGTAGTTCTAGTTGTATTTTGGCCACCGTGGAGCAACAGAGAAGATCCAGTGGAACAAATGCAATCAGCAACAGTTTCCCACAAATACACAAAACCAGATCACTGAAGGAAAAAAATCCAAAACAACCAAAAAAACCCCAGAAATGAATATGAGACATTTGAGTCTCATTTACTTCATGCTGGTTCTGTAATTAATACGAAACTTAAATTAAAAACAAACAAAGGCTTTTGCTTGGGGTTGGTTGGATCCTGTTTTTGTTAGGAAATTTTTTCTCCTAGACCTTTATGAAGAAAAGAAATATATTAAGGATTTCATATTAATGCTAGTCACTAAGCTATGCTAAAACATTACCTATAACGTTATTACATTTAATTGATCCTCTCCCTTATAAATGCAGTAAAACTAACTTTGCAATCATGTTGTATAATATTTTTGTAATACAGGAAGCTTTACATATGTAAATAGAAAGATTTACATATAAAATTAAAGATGTAATTTTCGTTGTAAATGAAAAAGTATTTTCAAACAAGCTAGAAAAACACCACACAGAATGACTGAAAACTTAATGAAATAATATGAATTATATGCAAACTTATTTACTCAATTTCCAAAATTCAGTATAATGTGGCCTCTGATGTATCACAGGGCCCAGGATTTCATTCTGGACATAGGAATGCTTAGAAATCTGTAACTGGTTTTTGGCTGGAACCATTTAATGTGAAGATAAGCAATCACCTTCAGATTTTTTTTCTGACTGTTAAATCTTCATGCTTTAATCTTAGCCTGAAATTATTCTGCTTTTTTCTCACAATGGGATTGTCTGGGATAGTTTCAGCAAGAGAATTTAAGGTGGCAGTTCTGTAAATACAGAAGTAGGCCAGAAGTTCTGATGGAACAAATCCTGACGTCCTGTCTTCCTTTTTTTCCATTATAGTAGAATGCAATTTAAAAATTTCCTGGACTTTTAATAGGAATACAATATTTCAATAACTTCCTGTTAGGAATATGTTCTGACATCCATGCTTTGCTACAGAATATGGTAGCTGTGACAATTCTTGCTCTGTGTGCCTGAGATATACTCAACATCTACTTTCAGCTATGAGATTTTGTCATTTTTTGTCCTGGGGAAACCCTACCCTAGAAAAAGAGAGCTCAAATTTTCTCCACGTGAAGGAATTTACACTAGTAGGAACCATCTCTTCTTTAGTGACTGAAAAGTCATATATTTATTTCAAAGGTATCATTTTGGCTTCTATTGCAGTGAGCAGAGAATAGCAAGAGACTCTAAGGAGTGACTTTTCTTACATCTTTCTTGTCTCTAGCAGTATGAGCCTGAGCAAGCAGTTTAGGAAAAAACCACACAACTGTAGAGGGATCTAGCTGCCTGAACTGAGCCAGATGTTAATTCGGCCTTGGGTATTTCCTGATAGAAGATAGTAGAAATCTCCTCATCTCTTAAAAGGTCATATTGCAGGGTTTGCCTTCCTTTGCCCTCAAGATTTTTCCTTTGAAGATCTGTTTAATTGAATTTAAGCTTCAAGGACAAAGCCAGTGGTAGGGAAAAAGCACAGTGTCTGTACCTGTAGGATCACTGCATCATACAGTAAATGCGGTCTGGTTATTTTACCCACTTACTTCTCCATCTGAATTAATGCAGTACACACTGCTGGAAATTCATAAACTAATGACAGGTTACCAAGTAAAAGCTGATAAATGTTGTTTGCTCTGTTCAGTGTATCACACGGTCATTTTATCTGAAATTATTGACAGTTACCAAGGCCTTGACAAGATATGTTTTTTATTCATCTAACGTGCTGTCACTATTGTCACGTTTTGATTAAGCATGGGATGTTCTCCCATCCTGCAAAAATGTCTTTCTGCAAACACTGGGACTAATAATTTTTAAAAGTGAGACTACCAGACAAATTTGGAAAACTCCAGATCATCTCATTACAATCAATTGGCTGAAAGATGTGGTGCAGGTAAATCATCTATCACTAATGAAATGTGTCCGCTAGTTGCTGACTGTGAAGGACCCAGAATCTTTTCATTTTCTTAGCTCCCTTATTTGGATGGGAGACAAGAGGGAAGTTCATCCTCTGTCATTGCATAATGAGTAGAATGGTCAAGTTGATATTACAATTTTACACCTAGATTACTAGAATATTTTCTGAACCCTTTCTCCTCTCCTGCATCCTCATGGCTCAGTAGAAAACTGTCGTTCCAAGTGTGAAGGG
The DNA here is from genome assembly GCA_013397725.1 of Rhagologus leucostigma. Classification (NCBI taxonomy): domain Eukaryota; kingdom Metazoa; phylum Chordata; class Aves; order Passeriformes; genus Rhagologus; species Rhagologus leucostigma. The sequence continues at coordinate 223,744 of VZTD01003777.1, forward strand.
CTCATGAAGATAGTAAGACAAGCAAAAAATTTCTAGACTCAATGAATGGGTTAACTTCCACGATTTTAGGTTGTTTAATCTGTCATTTTCTCTCCATCATTCTGATCCTGCAGAAAGATGCAACAGCAGGCCAAGGACCAGACTCCATCAGTGAAATCAAATTCCAGACAGAGAAATACTGTAATGCACTTAAGCATATTCTGCACAAAGATGAGCTGAGGAGATGAGCAGGAGGCGTGAGTAACATGACCTAAATCTATAATGAAAGCCTGCACATCTAAAATGCTAAAAGCTTTCAGTGAGTATGACATGAATTCTAGGGCAATGGATTACATCATTTCTCTGCACTGTGTTTTAGTAAGGATTGATAAGTTTCCATTAAATGGAAGAAAATTACGGAATCGTGTTCCATCCTGGCAGCTACTGATGCAACAGAGCAGCCTGCAAAACAATCAAAATGTTAAGTTAAGTGCATACACAAGCAAGTTCTGTGATGAGGAACATAAAATGTGATTTGGGAGGTCTGAAATCCTAATTTTTAAATATGAGAAGAGACTACAATCACTCTTGTGTTTATGTGATTTCTTTGGTTACGAAAAACATCAAGAGTCACGTTAAGACATTAATTGACTTAATTCTATGCCAGTTTGCAACAGCTATAGGTTATCAAGAAGCCCAAGAAGATGTATCTTTTCTCCTCTCTCTTGTTTTCTAGAGCTGGCTGGCTTGTCTTGCGTGTCATTTGAGACTGGTGGAGCAGTACAGTTCTTCTGTTCATTATTTGAGACAGGACACTGCTACTTTTGCACTGGCTCTGCATGTCTGAGAACTGAAATAGATCTTATTTTGTGCTTGCAGCAGGACTAGGTGCTGCTGACTAGGGAATGTGTGTCTTTACATCAAGCATTTGAGCTTAAATTAGAACCCCATCTATCTCAGTTAAGTTTGTGTGTCAGAAATGCTGATATTTCCACCTTATGTCAGTTTCTTTGAAATATCAGTGAATAAGGGATGGAGTACATATGAGTACACGGAGAAGGATGTGTGAAGCACAATGAATTTTATTGCGGCTGTACAAAATTAACACAAAACATTTACAGAGCTGCAGATAAGCCTGAAGAGTCAGATAAAGCTAGAAACAAACACAGAGAGCAAGATTCAATTAGCAGTAACTTGGAGTAGAAACAAATCTTCAGTTGTTACCATTAAACAAGTCTGGAGTGAATAGCAAGAATCCATTTAGCTTTTCTGAATTGTTACCTGCAAAGTCAATAGATGTTTATTATCCTAGGGAGAACAGGCTTGTTATCAGTCCCCTTTCTTAACTCCTAATGGAGCCAGCTGTTTATTTTGGATAATGATGCACTTCACAGCACATCCCAAACTTCACGTTGAGATGCAGTTACACAGATCACGTGTTCCCTTGCTCAGCCAAGAGCTCAGTTTGTGTAGATGCACTGAATGATTTCACACACAGCCTCAGAAATCAGAAGCCAGTAGGTGATAAATCAGTTCTTTTTCAAACTTTACAACTGTCAAAGAAGCAGGTTGTGAGGGTGTTTTCGTGTTGTATTTTTTATCTTGGAGAGCAAAAGGGTACACAATTATAGCGAAGCATGGGTATGCTGAACATAAAGAGATAAGCTTTTCAGCAAGAGAATTTTTTAATTAGTTGTCATACATCTACTTTTATTATCATACATCCCTATTACAAGGGATATGCAAGATAGCTTATCAGTTTACCCTCTAGCCAACTTTCTTACATGATACACCAGGAACTCCAGAGAGCTGTTAAAAAATAGGGTAAATTTTTGACACTTTGTCTAAAGACAGACCATCACAGCTTCCTTATTCCCAGAGGGGAACCTGAAATCATCTGTGAAAGGTCCTTGTGGGGTCTGCAGTGCATGTCTGATGTCTCAGCAGTACCCACATCATTCTGGACCATCTCCCACTCCACAGCTTCAGGATGCTTCCCCAGCAAACAGGGACAAGTGGAGATGAACTGAATCTGAGTCTTTATGCAGCAACAGAGGAAAACAGCTCATTTCACAAACAAAGAAATTCCCAAAGTTAAAACAGGCATGTACATTATTACTCTTACACCATTGAGAAGGATTGTTCTTAAAAAGTGAAGGAAAATTGTGTTTACCCCAAACTTTTGGGTTTTTTTCTTTTTTCCTTTTTTTTTGGTGACATAAAGTATTCAGAATGTACATTATGGGGTAAAGTTTCAAGTTTTTCTCACTTCTCCACAGACTGTTTGGTAATCTCAGGGAAAAGCTTTGAAGATTCTTTTTCATAAGCCTTACTTTGGAAACTGCCGGTGCACAGGAAGAACTAACAACTGGAGAGACAAGTGACAACTTCATCTGAAGGCTCTCATGGCAGGGGAAGTAATCTTGTGTTCAGATTTCTCTCCTAAATCTCTTTCTGCATTTTTGATTCACCAGCAGAATCAGTAACACAAATGGGAGCCAGTGATATGAAGAAATTCCCCACTGGAAGTTCTGGTCTGGTTCAAATCTTACCTAAATTAAAACAAGTCTCAGGAAGATCTTGAAAGCCTCATTTGTTTTGATTCCAGCTGATCATGTAGAATTTTTAATTCAGCACTCTTAAGTAAATAAAATTGTTTTTTCAGATTAGTTGGTTAGGTCATATTGTTAAGTGTATTTCTGAAAAACAGAGTAAGGCAGCCGAGATAAATATTGGTGTTAAAGTGAAAGACAAAAATACATAAACAAATTTGGGTTAAACAAATGACATGTCTATGTCATTTAATTTATTTAAAATATTATTATCATAAAATTTTTTTTCATTTTATTGAATAATATGTTCAAACCAAAATAAGATTCATTCCAGCAACAGAAAATGTTCTGAAATATCAAATATTAGAACTTCTCACTAGGGTAAAGGAAGTTGTCTAAAACATCATAATTTTTTTGCAAACACCCCTAACCAAGGGCAAAAATAGCAGCACATTAAAATATACCAATGCATTCAAAAGTATAAATTCACTTCCTTATAATTTTTCTAAAGCAACCAAAGGATTCAGAATACTTCCATGCTTGTAGAGGAACTACTCTGAATTTACATTCTGAGCAGATAAAAACATTCAGCACTGTCTGGCTGACATTCCCCAGAGCTCAGTTCAACATGGAAATTCTTGAAGTAGGTCCTTGCTCTGTGTTAGCAAGGATTGAAATAATTTATAAAAATATTCTTGTGTCAGTGTCTTTCAGTATAAGGGATAATCTTAATCTCTTCCAACTCTTTTGACCTCTTCAGTCCTCCAAGAGGTAATTGTAGAGCTAAGAGAGTTTGAAACTTCTCCTGAGAGAGATACCTAGGACAGAAACATCTTATTCAGAGCTGATCTGAAAATCCTGAAGTTTACCTAAAAATTAATGTGTTCTGATATGAATAGTAGTAACTGCTGTTCCTCTTGAAGCTCAGATAATATAAACTATTCTCTTGTGGATTCTGACGTATTTGGGTCCAACTCTGTTTACAAGCCTTAAACATCAGTATGGGAACATCAGAAACTGGAGATGCTGCTTCATGTATTTTCTAAGGGGTTTCAACACCTTAGGTACCACCTTCCTCATAGTTTCTTCCCTGTGAGGGTGGTGAGGCCCTGGCACAGGTTGCCCAGAGCAGCTGTGGCTGCCTCATCTCTGGAAGTGTCCAAGGCCACGTTGGGCAGAGCTTGGAGCAACCTGGGCTAGTGGAAGGTGTCCCTGCCCGTGACACGTGGTGGAACTGGATGAAATTTAAGGTGTCTGCCAACCCAAACTATTCTGCAGTTCTGTGATTCTTCTCAAGGCAAAAAATCCAGAATTAAAGTGCTTGTAAACAGCATAATTGGGAAATGGAGCATTGATGTCTAGAACAAACGTGAGGTTAGGAAAAGCTCTGTGGTCTCACCTGATCTAGATAAAAATGCCGCTGTTGCTGCTGTCTGGACAGGGATTGACCACCCCATTGAAAAGATTGGATACCTCAAGTCAACACTGCTCTGTGCTAAGATCCCAATAAATTAATTGTTTTTATAAAAGACATTTCATGAGTGTCTGTGCAACACCTGTACCTTCAGCATGAATCTCCACTCTCTGTTTGCTGCACTTTTACTGTCTGGTGGGCAAACAGAAGGTCCAGCTGGCTTCACAACAAACCTACCATGTACTGGCACTTCCTCTTCTCTCTGGCCTGAGACCGAAGATGTGAGCACAGTGTGTCCTGTTTCAATATGTCTTTGAACTTTCTGATACGTTTCAGCAGAGCAGAGTGAGAGTTTTAAAAAGATCTGCATGCTTACTAGTATACTTGGCATGCAGTTTCACAAACACGTTCTCACCAGCCATTTCTCACAATGGAACAGATTCTAAGGGTCTTCCAGCATTAAATAAATATCTTCACTTAAACTTGGTGCTCTCAATTTCTAATAGACTCTGGTCAAAATAGTTGTGATGATCATCTTTTTTTGATGAAAATGGCATTTCTAATAAGAATCACTTCAGCATTATAATATAAGTATTATAATAAATGAAGTTTAAGCTCTCTTCGCAAGCTCTCAAAGTATGTTTTTTTATGAGGATAGAGAAATGATGAAACTTCAGTTTCATTCTGGCTGTATTATACGACTTGGTGATCAATCATCACATCAACTTAGCACTGGTTTTCCACGACATCATTCGTTGTAAGGGAAAGACAAGCTGAACATCTTAAACATTAAAAAAAAAAAAAAAAAGGCATTTTTCTGTTGCCTTTCCACAATAAAATGCATTCACAAATCTCTTAGATTGCTGGATATAACATGACAACTCACACTGGATTTCAGTGTATGAAAAAGAGACTTTGAAAATATGCTCCATCAAATCCCTGGGTTATGAAATGTGTGTAACATCTACAGGGAGTTCACTTCACGTTTAATGACTGCTATCTGCTGGTGTCAAACACCTTGCTTTGGGCAGGTGGCTCTGAACTCCACGTGTAGATAAATTTCCATCCCATGCCATTATTGAAGGACTGGCTAACCATCATGAAGGGATTCAAAATAAAGAAAAGAAATCCATACTGACTATGCAGTAACCATGTTTTGGGGTTTTTTGAAATAATCTGTAGATATGGATTATTCAGCTAAATTATATGAAGGATTTAGGGAGAGAAAAAACTGCTGAGCATTTGGTGTCATTATGCCCTTAAATCTTAAAGAAAGATTGGCACAAGTGTGCAGCTACTCCTCAGTGTCAAAGTCATGATATATATATGCCCTGGGAGTGATCTTTTGTTGCTCAAATTATTTTACCTACATATTGTTATTAAATGCATTCGTGCCCATTACAGAGGTATTGGAACTAGGTGATCTTTAAGGTCCCTTTCAAGATAAACCATTCTGTGATTCTACGATTCTATGATAACTAAGCAATTTTTTCTCCTAACTACACTGTTAAATGAAAAATGTCTTGCCCAAAATCAAACCATGTGTTCATTGTGTAACACTGAACTTCAAAGGTTATCAAAAACCTTGAAAATACGTTTAAACAAAAACACTATAATGTTTTGTAAAGTGAAATCACCCCAAACATTACTAACACTTACAATGTCAACTATCTTTAAAAATGCATGTCTTCAAGTCTGCTTTTGAAAGTATACAGACCTGTGCCAATTTTTTTTCAGAAATAGGAGTCTGTTGCACCAAAATTTCCACCCTTGACCAGGTGAAAAGCTGCTTCTGCAACAAAGCTTACAGTAGGAAGCTGATCACTAGCTGGAAACCAAGCAGTGGAACAGTGTTCGGAAATTTATTTTCTTCTAACAGCTTTGCCTTTGATTGTGCACATCCGCTGACACCTTTGAGTGTATTTCTCAGATGCTGCAGACAAGTAGAGAACAAATGGGCCTGCAATATTTCTTTATAGCAGCATGTATGAATATAAGCATGAAGCAGTGCCATAAATATGCCTCTTGCAATCCTCCCTGCTTAAGATATTTGTTCAGAGACAATTCCATACTTATGAGAAACACCATAATTTCTTTCTCCTCTCATTTCACAAGATCATAGAATCATAGAATGGTTTGGGTTGGAAGAGATGTTAAAGTCCATCTAGTTTCAACCCCTCTGTCATGAGCAGGGTAACTGCCACTAGGTCAGCACTCAGAGCCCCATCCAACCTTGTCTTGAGCAATTCCAGGGATGCAGAGTCCACAACCACTCTGGGCAACATTTCTTGCTCTAAGAACTTGCCTAACTGTTGCGGTGTGGGGGTTTCCTGGCCGTGGTATGGCACTCCACAGCCTTCTCGGAAAGCGCAGTGAGGCTTGCTCAGGGAGAGCAGCTGTTCCCCTTCCCGTGCCTCTTCCAGGCTGCCCCTCACATCCTCCGGAAAGCTGAAGCCCCGCAACACGGTGACGGTAAAGGAGGCGAGAATGCTCTCCGCATGGGGAATGCAGAAAATCTTTTATTTCATGGTGGGTCCCAGAAGCCCAGAGCCAGCACATGTGCTCGGTCCCAAAGGCAGAAAGCCCGCACATGGAATGGTTCCCCCAGGCAGAGGCTGGTGCCCCAAGGCAGGGTAGAATGCAAGAGAGAGGGCAACCACGTGTCATGCAGGGTCCTTCATCCAGGGCAAAGGGGGCAGGGAGAGCACATGGACCAATGGCCACAGGACACAGGGGCGGTACATGGATGGAGTTGGGGTAACAGAATCAATGGGAGAAACCCGAGGGAGTGGTTAGGGCTGGGGGGGGAAGGGGGGACCCACGTGGAAAGGCAAGCACAGGAGTGGGGAAAATACACAACACCGCCCCTAACTATGAAAAGGGGCTTTTCTTTCTCTTTTAGAGACACGCACACGTTTTCATATTTGTTTGCCACATCTTCTCTAGACTACACAGCCTACCGATGTGGTTTATTTGTGTGCTTTCAGTATGATGCCACAAAAACTCATACAAACAGATATCTAGGACAAAATAAAGAAATTATCTATGCATCAGCTTCTGCCTATAAACGAAATTCACTGTCTAGACACCAGGAACAATGCCACTCTTAATTAGAGCCTAGACTTCACCCTGCTCTTTCACGTGGCACAAGAGCTCTGTTGCCTTGGAGCTTCTGCCTTATCACACCTGCAGCTTTGAGAGCTTTTTCTCCCTCAATCCAAAGACATGGGCAGCCCAATTTTCCCTCAGTGAGAAGGACAGCACATGTGCCCCATAAAACTGTGCTGCAGGGTGAGCGTGGGCTGTGGCTGGTCATTTGAGGCAGATCAAGTGCTTCCAGGGGAATTCTTTCAGGACCAAAATGCATATATTATTATCCAATTATGGGAAACAGATGGGTCAGAAATAACCACCAAGTTTATTTCCTAACACGATTTTAAGCAGATATGCGTGGACTGCTTCCACATTTGTCCATAATTGCTAATGTGAGTTGGGTGTTTTTTCTCAAAAAATAAAATCCAGATGCTCTAAAATGTGGGATTTTATTATGCATGAGCAATAGAAGTTCAGTGCAACTTTTTAAACAAAGAGTCACAAAAATGAGAATATATAACCAGAGCATTAATTGTTTCCTTAGTATTTGCATATTTTCCCCAAAGCAATTTACTATATTTATTTCTTGTAAATTCAAATTTTAAAATGCTCATGAATATTTATTTCCTTTTTTTATCTTTTGTCACAATTTATTTGAGTTATTTTTTTCTACCAACAGATAGCTTGGCATTTCATTTTAGATTTTAGCACCATGTTAAAAAAAAAGATAAAACTCCTAAGGAATATACTGGGATATCACAGAAGGAAGAGAAAAATAATGAAATTAAGTGAAAAAAAAATCATTAGAAGTCTGGAAGGTGGTGGCATACAAAGATCAATCAGTTTTGAATGGGTTTAGTTTAAGATTTGTCCATGTTCTTAACACAAATAATGGAAATTTGAGAAACTGAAAGAGCTGGCCCATGTGTGGGATGCTCAGCTGGGACCTATGGTCAGGTTCCACTTGCTGAGAACATTCAGAGAAAAGTGGAAAAAAAAGTGGAAAGAATTCATTGGAAAGAAAATTCACTGGAAAGAAAAGTGAGGGGAATGAGAGTTCTAACTTCATCTGGAGGGAAAAATTTCATTCAACAGTACTAAGCAATTCATGCAGCATCCTATTAAGTGTGCCATATTTGCCTAGTCATTTAATAAGAACATTATATCTCTGTTGAAAGGACCGGAAAATAAGAATGCATAATTAGAGATCTATGCAGTCCTTTCCCTTTTGGAAGCTAAGAAGAGGGTTCGTGTGCTTGCACAGCTCTGAGAACACCCTCTCACCATGCTCTGCGAGTACATGCTCTGTCATAAACCCAAGAATGTTTTCCCCATTCTTAAAGTCATTCCTTATTGGTGGGAAGTCACGCATAGAAACGAAACAAAGATGAAAAAGTCTTGATTCTTTTGAATCCTCAGTCCTGTTGCACCATCCCAGATTGCTGTTAACTTTGGAAAAGGAGGTAACAGCTTACAACATCTGTTGTTAAATAAGAAATTTCATAAACCTACAGCTGAGTCAGCAACCAAACCATTCCAGTTCTCCAGGCAACTGAATAAATGTCTCCTGAAGGTGACCTCAACAGTGTTGTCAGGGAGAAATGGAATTGTATCCATTGTCTTTGTTCAGCCTTTGGAATAAAAGGGTCCTCTGGTGTTTGGAGTTTCTGCAGATTTTGTAAACTGACGTGAGCCGTGGCACATTCACAGGTAATAAACACACAAGAACAAAGATCAAGTATAAAGAAAGGAGACAGAATGATGACAAAATGAGACTCTACACAATTTTATAGCTTTCTAAAAATTAGTATGAGATGAAACAGTAATTCTTAAGATGGAAACTGTGCCTTTCACTGACAATAATTTGAAGAGAGTAGATATTCAAGCCCAGCAAAGGGAGGAAAACATAAGAAGTTGCTAGAAAATGTTCTCTCTCCCTTTCCCATTCCCCTGTATGTATTTATCTTTCTCCATCCTTTCCCTCATCTTCTCCTGGGAAATAAGATCTTTTTTCAGTCAGCCGTGTGAAGTGTAACACTGACTTTGAGCTAAGAGGAATAAAGATATAGGAAAATGGAAAGAACCGAAGGAAACAAAGGATAAGCTTTGGGGTGAAACACTGATTGACTTCTAGAGCTCCTTATTTCTCACCTTCATCTGTAATTAGCTGAGGTGACTAGCTCAAACATAAACCTATACAACACAGAGGTCTATGCTCAGCCAAGTGAATCCTCTCATGGCAAACCATAGGGCTTAAATGTCAGCAAAATACAACATCTGAAAAGGAGAAAACGCAGCTTACTGACATTTACGGTCTTGCTTTTTAAAAATCCTAGCCATCTTTTTCAATTACAAGGAATGTCATTTTTGTCTGCCAGCTGTAACAACTGCACTAAAATTGACACCTTGCATAGATCTTGCCTAAGCTGTTTGACTGGACAGCTCCACTGACAGTGGAGGAGGTTCAGAATGGTTTGTGAATTGAAAAATGGAACAAAACATCCGGGTAAGTGGTAGGAGCCTGTATGCAGCTTGAAGGAGCCTGAGTGGTCAGACATCCTCCCATTCAATCCTCACATTTCCTATTCAGAAACTACTAACCTAAATTAAAAAAAAAAAAAAAAAGGAAAGAATATTCTGTTCAGTTACGGCCTCAGAACTTAAAGCACCTAGGGTTTTTTTTTTGGGTTTTGGTTTCTTTTCATTTGGTGTTTTGTTTTATTTTCGTGTTTGCTCCAGAGAATGTTCAGAGCTCTCAATTATGTCAAAGAAGAAGGTGGAAGAGCTGAACAGATGTCTTGAGCACTAGCCTTAGCCGTGCACATCAGTTAACAACTAGCACATTGCCTTGCACAATTCTGGCCTGTTTCAATTACTGCTCTTCTGGAGAATCCCAAACATGATCAGGGACTGGAGTGAGACAGGTTCTGTTTCCAGTGAGCAATGTGGGTAATCGTACGATATTTTCCATGCTTTCCCCAAAAGCATTCTAGTTTCCTTTGTACCTCCTGAGCCTTTACATAAGTCACTTACTGAAATAAAAAATGTTTTTTTCCTTAAAAAAAAAGTTCAAAAAGGATCACATGCTTTAGCTGAAGGTGCACCATGGGAAATCCCCAAACATTTCTGAGCTCGTAGCTCTGGATAATGCATTCAGGAGGCAACAAGCAGGTAGTTTTTGAATCTTATTCCTCTTAATTAAAAAATGACACTCATTTCATTTTTCAATCTCTTCTGTTTAATCTCTTCTCTTCATTTAACTTTCAAGTTTCCAGTAGTCATAGTCAATGTCCTGTTTTCCAAGCAGTGGCATCTGTATCCATCTCGTCAGCTGTCTGAAAAATTTTGAATTTTTCATCTCTGCAGTTTTAACTGGCTATTCTGATTAAAAAATATTCATTTTATGGACTAAATGAACCACTTTTTCTGTGTCATTTTGTTAAACAGACATTATCGTCCTATTCATATATCAAGTATCTTGATGATACCATTTGGAGGAAGTTATCTTTCGAACATTTTTAGAATAGGAAATGCATTGTTCCTTTGTCCAACTCCAATTACTGGGCAATAGTTGCCATGCAATGTAGTATTTAGGCACTAAAATAAATAAGAAAAAACGCTATACTTCCTTATTGATTGCCTGATCACATGGGAGGCACAGAAGGAGGGTCAAAGTTTCAGCGTGATCAAAAACTGTTCAGCGTATAGGCCAATCGGGCTAACAAAGTAAATATTTGAGCGCAATAAAAACACCTTTTATTCAGGTGCCAGAAATAATAATAATGAGGTGAATAAGATAAATTACATGATGACAATTGGTGTATGCTTATAAATACAGGTAGTTATCTGGTGTATAAAAGCAGTCATACTCACAATGCACAGCACAAATGACTTGAAGCAATGCTGTTACCCCTTCCTGCCTTTAACAGCTGGGGGCCCTTAATGACTTCCAGCATACACAATCGTGGTAGGTATTGATAAGCTCTAGCCACCTTTTGGAAAGGAGACACCATTTCTCACCAGGACAAGTGTATAATGTGCACAGAAAATTGTGCAGACACTATGTACCATCATAAAAGGGTTATGGAATCTTGAAAGCCAGCAATTAGTTTTCTTAAGTAATAATACCAGATTTTTTCCCATAATTAATAATCAGTCATGGAATCATAGAATAATAGAATCATAGAATTTTTTGGGTTGAAGAAACCTTCAAGATCATCTTTTTCCACCCCTGCCACGGGCAGGGACCCCTTCCACTGTCTAAGTTTTCTCCAAGCCCTGTTCAATCCGACTTTGAACACTTCCAGGGATGGGGCAGCCACAGCTTCTCTGGGCAACCTGTGCCAGAGTCTCACCATCCTCACAGCCAAGAACTTCCTCCTAATATCAAATCTAAATCTCCTCTCTTTTAGTCTGAATCCTTCCACATCTCTATCTTGCATGTGCTCAGTACTTTGGTGTTCTTCAAGGTCTGTCATTTTACTACTGTTACAGATAACAATATAAATTAGATATAGACTTTAAGCCATACCTGAACTGTTGCATTTTTATTTAGTGGAACAGACTTTTTTATCCTGAATGCTTGAAATATTTCCTGAATTTTGGTCCCAGCCAGAGCCCACAGTTCTAGTAAATCAATCAAACTGGTGTTCCGCAAGACTGAGTACCAGGTCCTACATTTTGGTCACATTTCAGACATCTTTTCAACCTAATTGATTGTCTGTGTCTGTGAATACTCTAGACTCCACACAAGACCTTTCCAGATCTAGCATTTAAGAGTTATGAAGAACAAAGTAATGTCAAAGCTCTCTTCAGCCAAGCCTACTATTCTGTTTCATGGTCATCTTTAGTTTCTATTCAGACTCCCAGTTTATTATTAATATTATTAATAATATTGTGGCTTGCAACATTTCATTACTCTTCTACGTTTCAGTGAATGTTGGTCTCAAAAAACTGTCCTCAAGCAATTTGGGAATTTTGCTCACACACCACAGATATATATCTGACTTCTCAGGGTTCCTGTCCAGATGCCAATAGATTCCTGATTGTATCTAAACTTCTAGAAAGGCCTTACTATGCAGTCCCTCTCCAGACAACAGAAAAACCATGAGAGCTGGAAAATACAGCCCAGGTGAAGATGTCAGCATCACAAGACTCAGGCAAGACTAAGGAACAATGATCTTCCTTCAATGTACAGTAAATATCTTGTAAGCACAAGGACATTTTGAGGATGTAAACGTGGAGAAAACTGCCTCACACAAAGGTCAGACAACAAGGTGAAATACTTCTGTATTTGTAGCCCAAAATGTCTATTCTTTACACCATCCTTCTCTGAAATTCTTTAGTCCACAGAACACGGCAGAGAATCAAGAATAACTCGTATAACTTTGAGTAGTGTTGTAGACCATGGAAATGCCATTCTTATCCATGTCTTTCAATGTTAGGGATGAGGTCATTTCGTATATCTATTTACTTTATTTCCCAAATCCAATAACTTAGTGTGAAGGGCTTCAAAGCACAAGATAAATGTGTCTGGGCCACAGAACTAATCATGTCAACTGGAAAATAACTGTATCTGCATCATTACCACTTAATGTGTTGGGTAACTCTGAGTGCACCTGAAAGATAATAAAGAGGTATCAGTATTAGTCATATATTTTAATTGCTTCCATTAGCATTTCTTTTTTTTTTTTTTTTTTTTTTTTTTTTTTTCTGGCGGGGAAATTGTTACANTTTTTGTTCCTGAGGGCAAAATAGTATCACTTCATTGATTATACAGTGGATACAGGAGAAATAATAGTACGGAATCAAATATTCTTTTAACCACCCATTGCCATCTTATAGCTATAAGCAAAAGTATAACTTGGCAATAAAACCTATTTACTGTTAAAATTAAAATTGCTTTTAACATTTTTATGGTGTGCAAACAATTAAAATAATTCTATCAGGTAGCAGCTGTTCTTTCACACTTGTGGAAAAAAGAATGAAGAGACTGTAAGAATAATTAAAGTCAGGTAACTTCTTGTTCCAAGAAATGTGTTGGTTCTCTGTAAGGGGTGATTCTTTATAACAAGGTAATTCTTTATAACAAGAATGGAGGTAGGGATAATACAATGAGAGTTCAACTTGATGATCTTTATGTGTCCCTTCCAACTCGAGATATATTATGATTCTAGGAAAAAACTCAGTTTTATAATGCATGTAGTTTTATACTAGACAAATAACTTTTGTGGTATCACCAAGATGGTTTCTGGGATTATGTTATTAAGTAAAATAACCTCTAGGTTCTCGGCTTTGATGGTACCATGCCACCAGTGTCTTACTTGTTGAGTCCAATTCCTTATTTTAGTGTGTATGACGGCATTACTGTTCTCACAACATAAAGCTGGCTCCTAAGAATTCCAGCGCAAGACACAGGGTGAAACCAAAGTCCTGTTTCCTGACCCCTGCTGTCTGCCAGTGGACACAATAAAACCCCTCCAGGAACAGGATAAACACCAACAGCCATGTCACTATAACAAAAACACAGGGCACGCTGGCACGCTGACTGGTTCGAGCAGCCTTTTCCTACTGACAGACATCCATGAGCCTTTATTTTAATTGAGATGATAAAATACAGCAAGAATGAGCAGAGTGCTGGAAAAATTAAATACTATATCTCTATAATGCTTAGAGAAATGATAAATTATAGAATCCTAGAATCCTAGTATGGTTTGGGTTGGAAGAAACCTTAAAAATCATCTAGTTCCAATGCCTTGCCATGGGCAAGGACACCTGCCACTAGAACAGGTTGCTCAATGTCCCATCCAACCTGGCCTGGTATTATTTCACCTGGTTTTGGGTATTTTACCAGCCTAGTTTAAAACATGAAAATTAATAAACATGTGACAAATACTTTTAGAACAAAAGTGACAGTGCAATTCTAGATCTTTCCAGTGCTCCTTAATTTATTTTTCCCTAAATGAGTAAGAAGAAACTAAGTAGGTCAACAACGTTGACTAAACCTGATCTGAGTCCTTATTCCATCCGAATGATTTACTAGTTAGAGTTGATACACTGGTTTTCTATTTTCTTACACTCACTGCTTTGGAGAGGTCAGAGTCTGTGCTTACATATCCTCAGGTTCTATTCCCCAGGGAAATTGTCACAGCCCAAGACTGACAGACTGCGTAAAGATTCTGGACAACTCTCTCAGTGCATGGTAGGATTCTTAGTAGTGTCCTGGGCAGGGCCAGGAGCTGGACTTGCTGATCCTTCTGACTCATGGTATCCTATGATTCTGTGACACTGTCCCTGCATCAGGGGGTTGCATTCCACTACTGAATCTCAGTTCCATTATTGCCACAAGTCCCCTGATGCTATGAGAGCCTCCCGACTTTGTGTATAACGAAGAGAGAAATTGGTGTCCCTGTGTTTGGTGGCAATGGGTTGAGGGAGGTTGAAGCTGTTGCTCAAAAATCTCAGGAAAGCTGTGAATGGGCTGGTCTGACTCAAGGCTGTATCAAACCACCAATTTCTTCTGCCCTTAGTCTTCTTGAGACAATTCTTATTTGACTGGTAAACTGGGCAAAAGCAGTCTCTGTATAAGGCTACAATTTGATCAGTTTTTACTGGTATAACCTGTGTTTACCCTAATATTGAATCAGTGCTCTCTGCTTTTAATGATTATCTACAGTAAGAGACTGAAATTCAGGATCAGTTTGAATCTGAGTCTGTGTAAAATAACTCTTTTTCCTCTTAGCCAAAACCCACCCCAAATATTACTTGTGCTGAGTTGTCCACTAGGTCTGTCCTAGCTACAAACCTGATAAACCAGTAAAATTCAAATTTCTTTGTTGTTTTGTTAAGCTGATTGTCTGCACCGGAATCCATCTTAAAATTAATACCTACATATTAAGGGGTTTTTTCTTACACACAGTAGGGATGAAACAGTTTGAATTATGTAAAATAAATGTATGGTCATAAAATGTAATAATCCATTACAAAACACTTTCATTTTTCATTTTATTAGCATGTTCAAATAATTATCGACATTTTTTTTTGCTAACCTGAACAAATAGATATTCGTAGAAATATTGTATTCCCTTTGTATTATTATTGCAATAATGAAGAAGGGTAAATCAACTTCCTTATATTGTATTTGCATTAAATATTGCATTTGCAGCAGATTAAAAATGCAACCAGAAACCCTATTTTTGATACCTCTATTTTATGAATTATTGTACTTACCATCATGGAGCTTCAGTTGTGGGGGTCTTACGCTACAGCTATTTGGTGTTATTTTTGCGTGTGACCAACAGAAAAACACTACAATAAATGTGTGCTGCTTCAGAGACATTTTGAGATATGTGAACATTTGTTTAAGCAGTTCAAACACAACATTTTCTGATTACAAGCTATGCAATGTGTCTGTGATTGATCTGTGTATCAAAATGAGTTTTTTCAGATAGTTTCTGCCTTTGTCTTCTTTGTTCTTTTCATTGTATTAGTTGGGTAATATTCCTTCAACCTCAGAAAAAAAAATTTTTGGGGAAGAATATTAACCTCTTTAGCCAAGTATCCTGAGGAAGAGAGTTTTTTATAGTACTGCAGCTACATAGGTGTAATTACTTCTCTTTCCAAGAGCTTTTGAACTGGGCACTTTCTAGCAACCCAACTTAAAAAACAGAGGTTTCTAGGCAAATTAAATTTCTACCTTTTTGATGAAAATGGTGACGTATAAAGAAAAGACACTCTGTGTTAGTTGTCAGAGAATCCAGGTGCAGAAAGGAGACAATAGTAACATCTTTATTGTTCTGCTCTACAAGAAAGTGCCCCACCTACATCTTAGCCACCTGCTGTGATGATACGTTAAAAATTATAAGATTCATTCTAATTGTTCTGAGATTAAACAAAGATTAAACCAAAAGTAGTTCTATATGTCAGACCAAATATCTACTTATCCCTGAAACTGATGGTGTCCGGTAACAGACAACAGAGAAAAGGAGGAATATGGTGATTGCCATTCCAATAACATAGGCTCCCAAAATAGGAAAAAATACGTTTGCTTGAACTCAATAACTGCTTTACAAACTAATTTGAGATTGGGCTAAACCTAAGTATGTCAAAATGTAAGATATTGACTGGAAGGGCCCTCTAGGATCAAGTCTAACCTAAACTGATAAGTCTTGGTGCATTACACTTTTCAGTTTCTGAAGTAATAAAATAAAAGCTTTAAATGTTTATTCATTGTTACTACTGAGTTGTTTTCTTCTAAGCTGGTTTTAAATTATAAAGCTGAGCTCAAGGTTTAACCTGGCTATCCATATTTAATTTCTATTCTGTTAGCTAAAAATGTCCCATTATTTTAGTCTATCCCAATAACATGGGCTTTTCACTCCTCTGATCTGCTCCTGTCTTTCCTGATCAGGGATGTACAGATTGTACTGGAGCAGTGCTTACCATTCCTTTGTGCAAAGGCAGCAATACTTTTTCATTGGGAAGGTCTCCCTTGAGCTGTGGATCAACATTGCACAAGATTAACTGCTTGATTGATTTAGAGTAAAAATCCTCTCTGTCAAAATTAATTAAAAAATAACTAGTGTCCTTAATACTAAAACATGTGCACAGTGATCATGACAGCTAGAGTTACAAAGATAAAGCTAACAAGTAAAGAATCATCATCAGACTCAGAACGGGTACTAGGATTGTAAATACTTCAACAAAAACTTTTGAATTATACTAAATTTGGAATCATTGACAGTACTAGCTAGAACTAAAAGGAAAAAAGGCAAAAAACAGGTAAGGCAAATTACAGATAGAGAAATAATACGATGAAGTTAAGATTGAAAAAATATATGTTCCCAGATATAGGAACTGAAGAGAGGAAATGTAAGAATTCAAAGCTGTGGACTAGGATTTATGTTTTAGTTGAATGGAAAAGTCTTTTCCTCTCATACAACTGTAATTGTGTATACAAATTGCACTATTCCAGACTAAATGTTTTGGTTCCCCCAATCCAAACTGAGATAATATTACTAAGTACAGAAATATCTTTCAGTATACACATATATATTTCAGTAATTAATCAGGAACAATCCTTCTATTAGGCTTTGTGAAATTACCTGTACTGAAAGCCTACAGCAACAGGATTTTTCGGTATAGCAAAACATGGGGGACCCACTCTGGAGCAGACTGTTCCTGAAGGACTGAGCCCTGAGGGGGGGACCCATGTTGCAGCAGGGGAAGAGTATGATGAGGCAGGAACAGCAGAGATAAGGAAATGATCTGAGCTCAGCCACATTCCCCATCCCACTGTGCCTCTGATGGAGAGGAGGGAGGGAAATCAACAGTGAATTTGAGACTTTGAAGAAGGGAGGGTGGGGGGAGGCAGGTGTTTTAAGGTTTGGGTTTATATATTATTTCCCTACTCTGATTTGGTAATATTTGATCAAGTAAATTTCTCTGGTTTGAGTCTGTTTTGCCTGTGACAGTAATTGGTGAGTGATGTCTCCCCGCCCTTATCTCAACTCAGCAGCCTTTCATTATATTTTCTCTCCCATGTCCAGCTGAAGAAGACAGTGACAGAGCAGCACTGGTGGGCACCTGGCATCCAGCCAGGGTCAACCCAGCACATGACATCTTAGTAAAGCCCCTGTGTAATTTCAATTGTTAGCAATAGCCTTACTGAGGTGCTAGAACTCTGAATACAGCGAAAAAAGGTATTTCTGCCTTTGAAAGACCAGAGGCATTATCTAAATGTATTACCCCTGCCAAATACCCTACTTTCACTGCAGAAAGTAACCAGATCTAAAAATTAAGATGCACTGTTGTTATCTGAAAAGGTTTGTTCAATAGCCTTATGTACTTCTCTTACCAAAAATCTGAGTTATGACTTCACATTAGCATCCCTTTAGCTCAAGCCTTGAAGTTCCCACAGGCTTCACTCTAGTGATCCTGCTTACAGCTGCTGCAAAACACCTGTTTGGTGTTGGTAGCTGCAGTTCTTTTTATTCTGATGCCCGACAGAAGGATAGAAAGTCACATCAGTATTTACTCTTCTCTCTTTTTCTTTGCAGGAAAGGTTGATCAGCATTTATGCTTCTGTATTTCTCATTTTTTGTCTTTAGGGGACCAAGCATTACTTCTGGTAGGTCCCCTAGGCAGAGATCATCTCAGGGAGGAATAGGATTCTATAACTGATTAATTCCTATTGCTATCTTTTAGCTGTTCTGTATGAGAGCAGATTTTCTATGATGGGGTTTAATACTAATGAATCAGTACAGCACGGAGGCTTTTTGCAGGTTTGTTGGAATTTTTAAGTGTTTTTTTTGGTTTGGGCTTTTTTTTTTTTTTTTTTAATTATTCGTCTCTCAAAGAATTGCTGGAAGGTACCCAGAAAATTAAGATGCTGAGATATAAAAAAAACATTTAAAAGAATAAGGATTGATTAGAACATTGTGATTAGGTTCAGCATGTCTTTCAAACCCACTAAATTGCCTGTCTCTTTAAACTAGCCCTTTCTCTGCTGTAACAAAGGAGAAATATGCTTGGTTCTCTTTATCTTCTTTGTTTTATCATCCATTGATGACAGGAATCATAAAATCACTGAGCTGATAGCAGTAGCAGAGTAATGCTTGCACATCACTCAAAGTTAACGCTCATATAGCTCGTACCACTTTGATGCAATTAATTACATATCATTTTTCCATAGTATTAATTGTAGGTTTTCTATCAAAATATGTTCAACTTGGAAAAAAGAAAAAAGTAAAGGAAGCTCTTCTGCTGTCCTTTGAAATGAAATTATGTCATCGTGGGTAAGAATAGGAGTTCTGTCATTCTTGTCCATTATGACTCTGTATGTTTTGAATTTTCATGTGGTCGTTTTCTATTAAAAATAAAATGGATCTTTCCTTTACATACAACAGACTATAGCAATGTAAATTATTTATATTAGTAATGTACAAGGAAAGGCTTACAAGCTGAGTAAATGAACTCTACAAGGGAAATACAAAACTTTAACTTATTAGGAAAATTTATAAAGGCCTTAACCTTTTCTCTTCTAAAAACAGTTAATAAATGTCTTTTAATACCAGGCTCTTTAGAGGAAGGGTTGCTACATTTTACTTTCTTTCAGATGATTTACAAGGGTTTCTTAGACTAGTTTCATACTTCTAATTTCACCCTTAGCAACAAGAGTCATGAACCTTTCTCGAGCAATGCTATGCCTTTCTTCTGGTAGAAAAAGGTTTATGAGCTGTCATTCATTAAAATAATTTCAGATATTTTTAGTCTTCTCTTCATCTACTAATTGGGAACCTTACATTTAAAACACTGCATACATTTGAAAGTTTTTTGAAAGTTGTACCTCAGAGCTTCGAAATATTATCAGACCAGATTCGTCTAAGGATGGGTCATTTTCTTGCGGACACTTAAGAATTACATTTCTAGATGCCATTATGTTTAAAGATCTGAGTCCTTCTGCACTGCTGGTTTGCTTTTTTGGTGATTTTTGGTGGGCTTTTGTTGGTTTTGTTTTTTGGTTTGCTTTGGTTTGGGTTTTTTCTTTTTTTTTTGTTCTATTGGGTTTTTTTCTTGTAACCTGTTCACTTCTTTCTTGGTAGATTAACTTTTGGAAGCAAAAATACCCCTCTGAGATGTGTTTGCATATTAATATAAGTTGAGAAATATTGGTCAGATAGCTGTCAATTTTGGTCCATTAGCCATGTTATGCCTCATATGTTGTAGGTAGATTAATGTTTCATACATTACTGAAAAGTTAATATTTTATTGTAGGAAAACAAAAATTGAAGCTTTTTTATTCTCCTGACCCGATATACTTCTAAACACTTTTTTTAAAAATTTCTTTTTTAAGTGACTAACCAGATTCCATTCAGGTTGGATTTGTAAGTTTGATATGGGGAGAATGACAGAAGTTACATTAGAAAAACTACGAGAGGCCCCTTGAGGAGATCATATGTTTCAATGCATTTTAGGATGTAATTTTTTAACTAAAAATATTTTTTGTAATTTCTTAACATTTTGATGCATGAAAGTTGAGAATGGGAATAACCACGATGAACACCTCGAAATTTCCTTCATCTTTCAAGAAGCTAGACTTCTTCCAGAATACAAAGAAGGACTTTGTTAGCAATAGTAACTGAAACATAGCCTTATTTTCATGATATTGGCCATTGATTCTTTTGTGACTCTGGTTTAATTTGTTACCCATTTCTTATTTCATATAAAATACAGTGCAAAGGCTTATAGAGATGATATACTGAATTAAAATCTCCTAACCTATGTATATCATTAAATTAAAATGTGGCACCTTGGCATTTGTAAATCATCTGAGTTCTAATGTAAATACAGATCACTCACTTGTGAAAGGTCTGTTGGATAACCATGGCCATTACTCTTTGTATTCATCAGCCCATAACTTTAAATGCTTTTGGTGTCAGATCTTTCAGTCTGAGTTGTGAGTTCTGTAGTTCCAGCAGTTGTGAAGAAGTCAATGACTTGCTGAATTAGTCACGGTACCTTTTAGATATTAAGGCCAAACCGCTTTACATAGGCATAGGCTGGTTTATTTCCATCTTTTAAAAAATGACCTATATATGTCTTCCAAAAATAGTTAGATATTTTCTGTCTTCAACCAATTGAAGCTACAGCCTCAATTTTATTTGATTTAAAAGTAATAGGTATTAAGATCTTTAGAAGTCTAAGAGTTTTAAAAGTGAATGTTACTAAGACTACCTGATTTACACCAAAATTAGGATTAATTAAAAATCCAGGCTCTGAGAAGCATATATCTAGGTTTTGCTGACATCTGTTTACATTTTATTTTAAAAATGTAGTGTTTTAGGCAGTTAGGCATATTCAACCTGCTATGTGGTGGAAGAATGAAGAGAATAAGGAGCCAGACTACTTTCAGAAAAAAAAAAAAAGAAAGAAACTATTTCAATTAGATGTAAATAAAAACCAAAATTACCATGAGGATTGTTGTATGTTCCAGCAGGGACTCAGAGAGGCTCTGGAATCTCTGTCCTTGAAGAAGCCAAAAACTTGACCAAATATTGCCCTGACCAGTCCACTGTAATTGTACCTGCTCTGGGCAGCAGGCTGGACCAGGAGACCTCTGGAGGTCCTTCCAGCCTGTGGGATTATGTGATGCTGATGCCTTATCAGCCTTAAAATCACAAGCCAAACAAGATAAAAATGAAAAAAAAAATGGTTACCATTTACTGAAGGTCCTCCAGGTACCCTTACGGCAGAATGCACACATGTTGTAGGGCTTCAACACTTATAAATTCAGCAAATTAGCACAATTGACAAGAATTCTTAATTAGAAGTACAGTTAATGAAGTAATTCCGCGCTTGGTTCGGCCCTCTACTGAAGCCTCTCCTCTTGCTTCTAGCCCCACATCGTTTATGTCTAAATACATGGAAACTGACATGGCCTTGCTTCACTGAAGAAGCAGGATTAGATTTGGATTCCAGGAATATATTTGTCTAACAAAGTACTGAACTCAGCTAAGAAACTATATAACTATACAATAACAGTCTACAGAGCTATGAATATGTGAAAAAGCAAAAAATCTCTTGGCATCAGTGCAGTGGGAAGTTTCTGTACCAGTGACTGTCAGGTGCTGAGAGGGCTGTGCCAGGGAAACAATTGCTCTGGATTTGTCGTGTTCACTTGTTAACAATGCTTTTCCTGCGAGCCACTTAAAGGAAGATTATTTTGGCCTAACCCTACATGTCCTTGCCTATTTGTTTTGTATTAACTTTGATCTGGCAGAATTCATGTTTGCTCCCCACATATGCCTGTGTTTTCCCCCGTGCCCTTCATTTCTGTGATGAGAACACAGACTGACACATACTTAAAAGGAACCTATTCAAGAACAAGGAGATATAACTTAAATTTATAGCCATGTTGCAAACATGATGATGAATCCATTTTGTGTCAAACCAAAGAAACTACAGCGACTTTAATTACTTCAGCTCTGAACTTCTCTTTTACTGTATAGGTTTAAACCTGTGATATTTAATATAAATTTTGTAAGCATCTCCATTCATTTTGTACTATATGGATAAAATACAGATGCACTCTAATAGCTCAAGGGATTTCAAAGTTATGCCTGACTTAGCAAAGGAATTTTCTTTCTTATTCTCATTCATTTATCAGGAGTCTTCCCACAGCATTGAATGCAGTCACAACTAAGGAAGAAATGCATATATATTGCACCTAAATTGCTTCAGCCCATCATGTTTCATAACTGAGAAATCAGCTGCATGGCAAACTGCAGGAAAAAGAGGGGAAGCAGTGAGGAGGGAAATTGTAGCAGATTAAAACATTTTGATAGTCAAATGAACAGGGAAATTAAGCAGGAGCATAGGATATGTATGTTAACTTTTGACCTTGTTAAGAACAAAATCCAAAGAAAAATACATTTGATACATGGCTATTCCCATGCCTCTGAAACGCTTACGAAAGATATGGAAAGATCTGGGACAGGAAGAAAAGCTTGGAGGATACCTCTCTCTAATTCCATGAACCAGTGCCATTTGCCATTCCAAGATATGGTAGTTTTGAGTTATGGTCTGTGGTCTCAAATTTATGCATTTCATCTGCTAATTATAATATTTCTAATAAAAATTCATATGCAATAACTAAAACATAGAACAGAACTTAAAAGCTCTTAAGTAATTTAAAAACATAGGTTAAATAATGTGGACTCTAGCTGTCTTTGGTCTGTATTTCTGTGATGGGTTGGTCTTGGCTGGAACTATCAAAGACCCCACAAACACCCCCAGACTCATTTCTGAGGCTTCCACCAGAGGACTCCATGTGATCAAAAGACCATGTAAAACTCCCCCCATCAGGGAAGATTATTGAGTGTTCCCACCTGAACCTGAGCATACACTAATCCACTGGAATTTGTGTTTTGCATGCTTCTCCTCTCCACCAAATGGATCAAGACCTTTGATCATCACTCTGTCCAAAGGCAACAATCAAGTCTTGTTGTAAATCCATGGGTGATGATTGCATATATTTCTACTCTTCTTCTTTCTTTCTCCTTCTTCCATTCTTTTCACCTATATCCCTTTATTAAGTGATATTTTATGCTCTCATGTTGTCATATTGCTACAGATAATAATAACCAAAACGGCTACACACCTGCTTTGCACTGCAACCAAATTCTAAAATAAACACTACAGATATATAGGCATATATATATATTTATTTACGAACATCAATCAGTCAGTGCCTTTTCACTCTAAGCAGCCTCAAGGGATCTATTAAGAAGAACCTGAGTTACCCTTGCCTCCAGGAGCAGGTCATAACCGCTGTTCCCATCATGGGCAGTACTGACTGGTCTTGGAGCATTCCCCAACTCTCCTCAGGCTGCACTAGGATCACAGAAATGCTCATTAGGACTCAGCCTTGATGAGGAGCACCTTGGCTGTGCAGCACCAACCTCCTTGATGGGCTCAGCCTTGGCCGGCAGTGAGTCCATCTCAGGGCTGGTTGGCACTGGCTCTATCAGATATGGGGAAAGCTTCCAGCAGCTTCTCATAGTAGCCACCCCTGTATTCTCCCCTCATACCAAAACCTTGTCATGGAGACCCAGGGCAGTTTGTCCTCTATACAAGCAGAACTGAGGATAACCTATAACCTAACCACCTTCCAGCTAGAACTGATGGCAGATTTGTAAGGGTTTTGTTTTATTTTCCTGTTGTCTGCTCAAAGATCACTGTGTATGTAGCTGTTTACAGTGTTAATGCATCTTTTCTTCATTTGAACTTGTACTCATATTTTTACCTTACCTTATACATTTATTGGATATCAGCAGGTCTCATTAGAAATGGCAGGGATTAATAGGGCAAGACGGTGTTACATTCCATCACTACCCAGGGAATGCATACACTGATTTCCGTTTCCTTGTTTTTTCCAGATGCTATAATAATTACAAAGACCATTCACAGAACCCATTTTTTTGAATAAACTGCTTGACGTTTATTAAATTGTGACAGAGACATAAGCTCTCACTAGGGTGTCTAATGGTTCAGGTTGAGAGTGAAATATTTCAAACCAGGTTCTTAGCAGTGTTCTATTTTCTGCTACAACCGGTGAGTATCAGGAATCTGAACACATTTATAAATCAAAGGTACTTTGGCCATACAACATAACCACTCCTGAGCAGAAACTATACAGTCGGGTACATTTTCATGTACTCCTGACTCCCTTTCCACCTACTCTACCACTCTCCCCATTAAAATGGCCACAACTGGTTTTCTACACACATGCACTGGTATTTGTTGCATAGTGAGAGCTGCAGTTAAACAAAAGAAAAAAAAAATGAAATTATTACTCTGGGCCACTGCATTGGGAACTCTTCATAAGCCTTAGCCAGAAGGGCAGCTCACTGAGGAAAGGGACAGGCAGCGACACAGGACAGTTCTTGGGAGCTGTCTCTTTGGTTGGCAACCAAAACCAATCGTGCGTTTCCTCCACACCTGCAATGCAATCTGTCTTCTTGCATTATTTTCTCAAAAAGTTTCATTTTCTGATTGAAACTTTTACCTTCTGAGTGGTGGGTGAGCTGACTTTTCTCGTTGCTTAAGATCAAATTGGTAGTGTAGAGGTTTATTAGATTACAAAATATTTTAGTTACAAATCTGTGTGATTTCTACAGAGTAAAACCTTTCTTGTTAAAAGCTCTGCTAATGGCCTTGTGGAGAGAAGCAGGGTGAAACCAGGCATCTATGATGTAACAGACTGAGCTCTTTGCCATAGCAGAGAAAAAAAATTCTGATGGATTGCTGGTCTGGCATCTTGCATAGTTGTCTGAAGTGGAAAATTCAAGCAGAAAACTTTGCATATTGGTATTTTGCTGGTCCTCTGCAGAAAGGAGAGAACAGCTCTGATAATAAAGATCTGTAAACTCACCAGTCACTTCTACAAACCATGATTTCAAATCCAATGTCCTGATTAGTGCTGCCAAGTTAGGTTCTAAGAACAGGATGCTATTTTCCTGCTCCATTAAAAAAGTTAAATAAAACCATCTGACCAGTCATGCTATGATCCTGGTAGTAAGCACGAGTTGGTCAAAATTCTTGTTGCACTGAAGATCTCTTGCACCAGACTGGGAAAAGGAATCCCATGATAGCCCCGTAGCCAGCCTCAGAGCATGTCTGAATAAACAGTTGTTCTTAAGCTATTCTTTTGTCTGATGATCTGGAGAAGTCAAAGAAGTGCCAGGGGCCAAAGTATTTTTCAGGTTCTTCCGCGAAAACCTTAGCAGAAAGGTAGAAAACAATAACAACTCCATTTTGTGTTCCAAGTCAAACATCTCCCCCAGGTCTGTCACAGGCAAAAAATTTCTGTGTGCTGCTGCAGACCTTCCTCTGTCTCCTGGATCGTAACCTTCATTTTCTTAAATATGATGCAGCACTGGACCCCACGACTTTCACAACCTGCTATAATCATTTGCCTGGCAGAGCTGGCATTCTGGCAGAGACCTACTCTAATTCCTCATCCCCTACAAGTTAGCAGACATGAGTGTATTTGGCATAGTTCAAATGGTGCATTTAAGATACCTGTCCCAAATTCTAATTTCCTTTTTGTTGATCACAACAATCAAAATCAACTGAGAATGAAATAAAAGATTTTGTGATACTCAGAGTTCTGAAAGTATTTCTAAATCTCCAGAGAAAGCCTTTGCAAAAGATACACGCTGTGATCTGTAATAGTTAAAAGAAAACCAAAATAACCAAGAATAAACCCCAAAGGCAGTAAAATAAGCGTAGTTAGATCCATGGACTTTGTTGAATTTTAAGAAATCTGTTGGGAAGGAACAACCTGTATTTGTTTTTAGAATCCTATACTTGTACAAGCACTCCCAGACTATGCTGGAAAACCTCTACAGCCCAAGTGTGATCCCAAAGATGGAAAGGATCTATGTTGGATGTTAAACTGTAAATGTGGATGCCTGTGTGACAAATTACCTCCTGCTGAGTCTCCAGCACTGTCCAACATCAACAGGACAATCAAGTACTAGGATATGACAATGAGCAAGGAGACCAAAGACAAGTTCAACCAGTGTGGTGTTGATACCTTTTAACTGATATTAAAATCATGAAGATCTAACAAGGATGCTTTGGAGGGAGAATATAACTTTTCCAAGGATTCTGTCATGCAAAAGGGTCAAGTTCTCATTGCAGTTAGTACCCGAGGGCATTCCATCAAATGTGGATAGCACGCTATCTTCGGAATTTAAATTCCCTAGCAGACAAGATTCCACTCACCAAAAATAATTTGAGGAAATTTCTGGGCTGAGCATGTAAGCAAGTAGTCACACACAGGTAATAGGATTGTAGAAGGCTTATTTTCCTGGGGAAAAACTTCAAGCTATTTCAGAACCCCTACAGGCAAAAGTGCAGTTTACTGAGCTACCTGAAAATGAAGTTTGGACTGCATGTGGACGGTGTGACTGAAGCCAGCAGCAAAACCCCATTGATTTTTTGAGAGTTAGCTACCTAACTTTTATAGATGTTTTCATAAACACTGGATGAAGAGACTCCTAAATACATGTCGATTTTGCTTGCAAAAACTGTACGTAAACATAAATATTAGCCAATGCTCTCTTAATTTTTGCAATTTCTGTCTTTATGTGTTTTCAGCTTTTCAGAAAGTTGTGGGTCCCTGATATGGAAACATTGCATTTCCTTTCCCTCAGCTCCTTTCTTTCCAAATGAAGTACTAAACCTTTTTGACATATAAATTAGAGCATCATAATTATATTTTTGCTAAGTAAATGACAGCTGATGAGCTACAAGCATTAGAAGATGCAGAAAATTAATCACCAGTGTGCTGTTATTTTTAGTTCTGTAAATTGTGGAAGTGTGTGTGCAGGGGAGAAGAAGGAATGACTAACAATTAAACTAAAAGTAAAGGATGCTTCTGGGCCCATGTTTAGTAAGTTAATGAAAAACCTTGTTTTCCATCAATATCAAGGTTAAGAGAGAGAAATCTTTGAACTCTGCAGAATCTGTATACACCAGAGAAATCACTTAGAATTTATGAATCCTCTCTAATCAAGATTTTTCTTTCTAAATATTTCAGGGGTTTTTTGTGTTTACTATCTACTTTATAAAGTGCATGATCAACAGGTTTTTGGGTTTTCTGGAACCCAAAATTCCACATTAAAATATTAGAATTAATTTTATTAGTTCTTATTTGCATTGTGGTAGTTTGGAAAAGTTTAATAGCTTTTTGGGGTGTGTCAGATGATTTTCAGAATAAGCGGAAATTTCAACAGAAATACAACAGTGATACAAACTTAAATGGAAATATTTTAAAGACTCTGTTTCTGACTATGCCTGAAAACATGTGTGTGTGTGTTTTCAAGATGATGAGGAGTCAACAGTGCATGCTGACTTCATTAGTCATGTGGGAGTACATCTACTTTCATAGAATTTTATTCCAAAGTAGTTTATGGAGTTAAACAGCAGAAGACCACATATGCCATAAATCACAGGGAGCAGTAGTGTGCAGACATTATGCAGGGAATAAATTAAGGCATTCAGTCATAAAGACAATAACTTATGGAGAGAAAAATTAAGAAACAGTCAATAGGTTTCGAAAAGAGATGAGGAGAAAAAAGAACTCAATGAGGCAGGATGCTCAGTGAAGCCTCTTTTAGGTGATGAGTGCTAAGGAGAAGACTTCTGTATCAACAGCGTGCAGAAGGGTAAAGAAGAGATCCTTGTTAAACAAATAAAATGAAGAGAAAAAAGAATAAAAAGAAATAAAGTCAGAACATTTACATTACTTGAAAATCCTCCTAAAATCCTTTGGCACCAAAGCTTTTCACAGTGCTTTCTTCTGGTATCTGTCTAATATAGAAAAAACAACTAGCTGTACCCTGTAATGATATTCAGCTTATTTAGAACTAATCAACATGCCACGAGCAATCTAGATTTTCAGTACATCTCTGCTGGAGTAATTTATTTTATCAGTTCAAAAAATACCTCTGGAATCGATAAAACTTTATCTATTTGAGGGAAGCAAAAGAAAAAGGAACGACAAATTTTCAGCACGGTGCTGTTGTGCTGCTACCAAAAGGGAGGGATTGTCATGGGAGAAATTATACAACAGCTCAAAAAATCAGGACAAGCCATTCTTTGTGAACAGCTCCAGCTTGTTCTAGTCTGAGAAAACATGTGGTGCTAAGCTTTGTGTTTCATGTCCAGTCTGGAAGCTTTCTCTATCAGCACACCCGATTTACGGAGGACTTGCCACTTACCGCCAGGCAACTGAACTTTGTTCCACTAAACATTGACAAGGATGTAGGTGAGGTAGTTATTCAGACAACATTTCTTTTAAGGGAGAATTTGCTATTTAGACAAGTTGTTTTTAAGTATTTTGAAGGGTAGAGCAAATCCTAAATAAAAATACAGCCTGTTACATGAAGCAGGTATCTTGAGAGACTTCCATTTCTTTTTCTGCTGAGCTGCTTTATTTAAGTTGATTGGTTAATCAGACTCTTTATATTTTTGGCAAAATGAATTACTGTAGTTGTCTTCCTGAGACATTCTTTTGAAAAAATATGGAGAAATGTTAGGTGATATATTACAGAGCATCAAACAGGACCTAAAAGATTTTCAGCTCTATTCTAGCAGTGCGGGTCTGAAATGTGTCACTGAGTCCACTGGTACTATTGTGTACTTATTCTAATCTATAATTGTTCATATCTTCTGAAACATTCTGATCTAATTTACTATTTTTGTCACCACCTTTTGTCAAAAGACAGTGTGCATGACTTTTATAGCATTACTGAATTAACCATTCAAGACCATGTCTGGGTCATGAAGAATCAAGTAAATGCCTATTAAAAATTATACATTATACCTAAAAGACACAATGACACCAGCAAGGAAATTACTGGTAACCCATTTACAAGTGCATGTTGATTTAATTAGGAAATTAGCTGATTTTTTTTTTTTTAATACTTGTTTCTTAATTAAAGTCTTCATGGTGTTTGAGTGCTTATTAAGTCCATTTCAAATGGATACATGGGCTACATTTTGGAATACAGTTAAAATTACCTTCTTCCTCCCATCCTTCCCCTTGCCTTCATTCATATTCATTACATAAATACCATAGAAAATTCATTCCATTTATTTCAGAATCCCATCTGAACAAAATGCATATTAAGTGAAGAGGTGTATGTCCTCTACAATAAGACATGGAGAAAGAAAAAAAGAGATCTTTGCTGGCAATTGGTTTATGCTAATACCTATTTATCATCACTTTGCAAAGGTGTAGCCTGAACTCATTTTCAGATGAACGGTATTTCCATTGTTGCAGAGATTCATGACTAACACAGGCAGTGGCTCTTGCATTGATTTGATCACATTTCCTTGGATTTTGACTGAATATTCCTGTTCCCTGAGTAATTTCTTGTTTAAACTAGGGTAATATTTAGCCAAACATCTGATTTTGAGTTTCAGATCAATGCCAAGACCACCAAAGAAACATACTGGACAGATGTGGCCACTTCTGTATGACATTATTGTTGTGGTTCTATGAAAAAATAAATCTTGTTCCAAGTTGCATGATTTTGGGTCATTGTCTCAAAATCCATGCTTGCCAAGTGAAAATAGCTGTCACAGCTAAATATAGGTAGGATATTTCCGAAAAATGGTGGAGAGTAACAAGTATTCTGTTTCTGACTTCTGAATCCTAGTGAATTATCATCTGTGTACTGAACTTCTTCAGGCTAAAAGCTACGTAGAGTGTATGGAAAACCCAGATCATTATAAAATTATCTTCCATATTTAGGGTTGCAATCAGGTCAATTTTTTTTTGTTTATTGGGCCAATAGTGGCTGAAATAAAGTGTTGGTGATAAATTAATGGTATTACACTCTGATAATGATAAAGTAAATTATTTTAGAAAACTAATTTAGTATTTTAATAGTAACATAACTGAGATTTATATGAACAATTTTTACGCTCTTGACTAGTAACCCTTTTATTGATGAGTTAATGGCCAGCTAGATAAATTAGGCTCTGTCAGCTTCACCCAACGCCTTATAACAACTCACACTGGTCATTAACTGGTTGATTGGTAAAGTGTTTTATTATTGCTTTGGAAATAGTACCTAAAATGAAGCACAGTAATTTCTGATCCTTTATCATTTTTATTTTGATGGCTTGACTTCTTTTAATCAAAAAATGTGAGGCACATTGAGAATCCAAAATCTAGGCTGTTAATGTGATTTAAACTGAAACCATCAGAGTTACATTTCAAATACAGACATTTGCACTTGAAATAGTAGCCCACTTATGCCCTATGAAAACATCAGGATCCACAGAGAGATTAAACCTGTTACAAAGAATTCCACATGAACTCAGTTGTAAAAAGGTTGGATACATTTCATAAGGTAGGGATTCTATGCAATATTTTCTAATTTAGTTTTGTGAAATTTTTTCCTTACTATTCTCACAAGTTCGGGTAGTTATTTTTTCTTTAACCATTCCAAAATGTGTTTACCCAAGACACACAATGGATATACAGTGTGAGAGTTACCTGCTCAAACTTTTTGATTTTTTAAGGCAATATTTTACTTTCATGGGTGCTCTCATATGCGCCCTTTATTGCAGCCATGTTCACGAGTCAGAGTATTTCTGCTCCTTGAATCAACTGAATATCTTACAGAGAAACACATACATTTGTAATTCAGAGAGCTGCAGTGTGAATTTTCACAATGCATCATGTGTTAATAGTTTGTCAACAGCCTTTCCTTAATTGTGGCAGTTGTCAGCTTCTCTTGCTGTCTGTTCTAAAGCCAAGTACTGTTTTAGTCCCTAATTCATGAAAGTCATCTCTGTTTTATTGTTTAACTGTGATTGTTAACAACCTCTTTTTGCAGTTGGATAGAATGAAGTGCATAGGAAAAGGGACTATAGGAAGCAACCAGAATTTTGAATTTCCTAAATTAATAATTTAAAATTATATAAAAGAACAACGATAGCAAAATATCTACTAAAAATTTGTCTGCTTTTCTGTGTGTGATGTGAATATTTCCCAATGAAGCATGATAAAGGAACTTCAAGGATAATATATGACTGTGACCAGAGATAGCTAAGCTCAGTTGTCTTGTCCCAGTCACAAACTTTTGCAGTTGTGTGTCTGATGTCTCTTGAAGTGTTCAGTAGAATCATGGTAGAACTCATTAAGTTATGACTGTAGGAATTCTGCCCTCGCTGTGTTACATTAAATAGTGCCCATTACTAATTAAATATTTTTCATACATCGTATGGGGTGATCTACAGCTCTTTACATGCTTTCCCTAAGGACCTCTAGAGTCTCATCACCATTCTATTTGATCACTTCAAGCTTTAGTACATTCACTCCCAGTACAATTCACACCAACTGCAACAGAATTTAGGTGGTGGGCTGATACTGCACAGGGAGCATCCTTAGCACTGTACCAGCTACTATGAAGAAAATTAACTGTATCCTAGATGAAACCAGGACAGTTAGGGATTTAATTTTAACTTTATCAGGAGTCTGACAGGAGAATAGTGGGTTCCCTTGATTTCTCATCATTCCAGTTTGTGTTCAATCTCTTGAAAAGCCTTCAAGCATGAATGCACATCTATGAAAGATCAGATCTAGTTTCCAGGGGTATTCAGGAATGAGATTACTTTGTTATCTGTAAAGACACATGCAGAGGAAATTTCATTCTAAAATATCTTGGAGTGAGAAAAAAAAGACAAATTTTTTAAAAAATAGAAAAAAACCAACAACAACTGAGCCTGTGTCATTGTTTAACCCCAGCTGTCAACTAAGCACCACACAGCTGCTTTCTCATTCTCCCACCCTAGTGGGATAAGGAAAGTGAATTGGAAGAGCAATAGTGAGAAAACTTGTGTGTTGAGATAAGAAAAAATTAATAATGACTATAAACATTATGTCCCTGTTTGAGACAAAATTCGGAGGAATGTCCGAATTTGAACGTCCTCTCTTAGAAGGCAGGTTACAGCCACCCCTCTCTCACCAGGTTGAGGAAAGAAATATTCCTCGGAGGAAAGTGAAAGGTAATAAACTATTTATTTAACAAACACACAGGAAAAGAATAAAAATGTTAAATAATAAAACCTCTCGCTATGGAGAGAAACCTGGGAAGACTTTAAAGTCCTTCTGTGGGTGTGGTGTCTCTCCTCCTCTTCGGAGCTGGGTCAGCGTGGGCCCACCTCTGGGCCTCAGTGGAAAGTTCTTCCGGTGTGTTCTGATGTTGTTGAAAGAGTCCAGAAGAGAAGAAGAAGAAGCCGAAGCCCCAGAGAAAAGAAAGTTCAACTCTCCATCTCTCTCTGGAGAAAAGGAGATGAGAGCTGGCTGAAAAGCAGGAAGGGTGCTTCCTCCACTCTTGCTGCTGCAGAAGAACGCAGAGGAGTAGTGACCTTGGAGCACAGAACTGTTTTGAAAATTTCGCCTGGCTTTTTTTATCTCTTGCACCCAGTTTTAAAGGCACAGAAAGGCTCAGGATTTCATGTCTGGGCATAGGGTGGAAATACGGGATACAACATCATAAAGTCACCCCAAGACACATTATAACTTGCTATTATTATTTATTATTGTTATTAAATGAAAAGGAAAATAACAGGGAGAGAAATAAAACTAAAGAAAGACAAGTGATGCCAGTGCAAACAACTTCTCATCAGCAACCAATCCATGCCCGGTCTCTGAGCAGCATTGCCCCTACCAACCTTGTCCATAGTTTTGTTGCTGAGCATGATTCCCTATGGTCTGGAAAATCCCTTTGGTCAGTTGGGGTCAGTTGTACTGCCTGTGCCCCCTCCCAGCTCTTGTCCAGCCCATGTCTTCTTGATGGTGGGGCTGTGTAAGGAGCAGAAAATGCCTTGGCTCCATGTAAGCCCTGCTCAGGCATAATAAGAATGTCCCTGAATCATCAGCACTGTTTGTTGCGCAAATACAAAACACAGCCCCACGCCAGCTACCACGAAGAAGAATTGACTCTACCCCAGCTAAAACCAGCACTGCCTGATTGGTACAGTCCAAGACTATTAGTTTAGTCTGTGAATAACTCCCCTTCGATTCCACAATGAAAATACTAGAAAAGGAACAGGGTTCAATAAAACCTATAGATTTGAAAGGGTTAAAATATGTCATCCAGTCCACATGTGCAGAGCAGGTCTGAATGAAATGGGTTGCTCAACGCCTCGGTCAAATAAATTCTAATGTTTTCAAGGATGGAGAGCTTATAGCCTCTCTGGAGCCCTGTTCCAATATTTAGCCTTTTTCACATTAAATATTGGCTTGGACTCCTGGCTCTTCATGGTTTTTGCAAAGACACGGTTGATCTCCGTTTTATCTACATTTTGACTCTTCTTGATGATGTAAAGTCTGCTTTCTTCTTGCAACAGCTTCTTACCTGAGCACCTCAGCTGAAGCATGTGAGACCACCACTAATTCCAGCTCAGGGGAGGAGAAACAGGCACTCCTGGCAGCCTGCACAGGAGCATTGTCCCACAGGAGCCCTTGGAAGAGGCCTGTGATGCCACAGCAGCTGTTGCAGGTGGTGTTGGTGTACATTGAAGAGTCCATATTCACAGCCGGGGAAGAGCCAATACTTAGCTCGAAAAACAGTGGTATTTAAATCATGAAGGAAAGTGGATTCATTTTCCATAAGTCTGTCCGTCTCTACTGGTTTATTTGGTTTGTTCTCCTTAAACAAGCTACACATATAAGCATCACTATTCATATTTTCCCTTGGTTCAAAGTCTAAAGAGGTTATTTTGAATGATTAGTTTAGACTAGATGGCTTAGTGATATCTGCAGATGGTGGAAATAACTCGGTCTAACATGGAATATCAGTAAACCCAGAAGAATCAAGCCCTTGACATTGAATGGATATTAATATTTCTGTCCCAGGATGCTTTGCAATGGCAGAGAACACAAATGTCCTATCTTTACATAGGCCTTAATGTTTTTTTTCAGGTTAATGAAGGAGGCCCTGAGAAATCAACATGGCTTATTAACTGGGCTTGGAAATATGTTTATACGTAAGTGGGATTTTTTTTTCTTCCTTTTTTTTTTTTCTACATTCATTAACTTAGAAAAATTGTATTCAGTAGTAGCTGACCTAAGGAGCACATTTACATTGCTCAGGCAGCAAAAATGTAGACAAGAAAATGTCTTTTTCAGCAACATAAAGGCAGATGAGGCATACGAGGAGAGTCTTTAGAATAATAATTATATAACTAACTTAATTAGTCTCTGCTTCAGTCAAAGGACAAGCAAGTTGGTTTATATCCACAGAGGCTAAAACATTAAAAAATACACAAAGGCTTCTCCAGGGTGTTGTGTTATGTTTATGAGCCTTGGAAGAGAACAGAATCCATCTAACTGGATGAAATAGAAAATTGTGGGCACATGTAAAGTGGAATTTTATAAAGCAGTTCAGAAACTGAACAGAAATATATCACCCAACCCCTCAAAATTAAGTGAAACACAGTCATCAGGAAAGGCACCATGTTGCTTCTATCGTAGCAGCACTTGGACTGACACTAGGTCCCTAAATATGAAGTGTTTTCAGAGCCTCAAGTGAATCCTCTGTTCAAAAACAGACAGACCAGATAAAGAAGAGGAGTAGTAAATAACGTCCTTATTTTATAAGCAGAGAAATGAAGCTTCTCCAAAGTGACATGGGGAATCTGTGAAGGCAGCCAACTGAAACTTGAGTCTGTCACTTTGCAATTCATTTGAAAAAAAAGGATGTGAACGTAGGACAGATTTAATTTAAATGAGCATACCAAGGTCCTGTGGAAACCTCAGAGAAATGCAGGCAAGGATTCACAGCTGGCCACGTAAATTGGTTAGTTCCTGTGGCTATTGATTCACTCACATTAGACTGAGAAGGGACACAGAAGCCACAGGAGTTCTTTGCATTTCTCTGCATGGTATGGGTTGTCATGGAGAAAATTTCAGACTCATTCTCACTGGCCCGGGTATGGAATATCTAGAGCTGCTTTTGTGAATTCATACAAAAATATTACTGCAGGTATTCTGGGATTGTATTCTCAATTTTTCTTATTGGAAAACTCTTCGAAATTTGAAAGGACATTGAATACAAGTAATCTTGCAATTAGCAGTGATGATGCTTTTTTTTCACTATCACGCCTTACTGAATCAGTCTAAAATTCAGTGGAAAACAATTAACTACTTGGCTATCTTTGTTGGAAATATCAGCAGAGGAATTGAAGGTATCTGCTACACTAATGGTGCCAAGACTTGAAGACTGTGCATCTGCAGAAAACAGAATAATGCTAACCAGAAATGTTACAGGACTACATGGGCAGAACTATCAACCCTTTGGGAATAGAAAAAAATATTCTCCTGACTCTTATTTTCCTTTGCTGTTTGTAACCCTTCTAAATATTCTGAAAAAGAAAAGAAAGTTTCCTTTTATCCTTAAGTAGTTTAATATAACTATTCTCTGACTGAGAACAACTGTGATATTTTTCCCCTGCCAGCTCAGTGAGTTCCACCCACATAGAGCTTAAAGGGTAATGAAATTAAAATTATGTGGCATTCTCTTCTATGTCTTGCATAATGGAAGAGTGAAAACAGGAGCAGAAAGTAAAAAGCTTACATCAGAATTAATCCTAACTTATGATTAACTCATTAAAGCAACTGTGTATTTATTTTTAAATAAAGAACTAAGATAAATTAAATAAAAGTAGTATTAGGAAAGAGTGTGAAAACGGGAGAATAAATAGCACATTCCTTGACCTGCTTGAATAATCAATGTATTGCAAAACCACTCCAGAGAGTGTAAAAAAAAGAAAGCAAGACTTTTGCCCATCTCTTTCTCCACCTTTCTGTCACACAGACTATCACACAGCAGTAAACAGTTAAGAAATCTTCAAGGAAAAAAAATGTTCCATCCAAATTTAATTTGGATGGGCTGTGTCTTTTTCTCCAGAAAATATGGGAAAGGAAATTATGTAAGACGTTCTATTAATCTTTTCCCTTTCACCTTCCTCCTACCCTTCCAAGGCAAAATAGTGAACATTAACTCTTCACTGAAAGGAATTACTCAAAATGTATCTATAACCGCATGAAAATCCATACATAAATTTCTTCTGTCACATAGAAAATTAAATATTTGCCTGGTTTATTTTTGTTTTGTGTTTGGTTTTGTTTTTAATTGAGAGATATATACATTTTAAACAGATTTGTAACTTTTGTTCTATGTTTTTTCCGTTAAACAGATACTTAGTGATCTTCCATTTTTTTTCCTTGTGGGACTCCCTGCTGACATGTTGGTAAATATTGAAGGGTAGAAGATCTCTCCTGTGAACTTTCTCCCTCAGTGTCCTTTGATTTGTACCAAGACTGTCATCTTCTGCCATAAGATTCACCTTGATTTATGTGGATAAGAAATTCTATGGTTGTGTCTATTTTCTCTGCAATTCACTTTTTCATCAAGTGATTTAAAAAAATCACTCGACATTACACATTGCCTTTTTAAAACTTCTGGTATATAAACATCTCCCTGATGTCAATACCATCAGTTGCAAAAAAAGCCCACTGAGTTATACAGAAGGTGTTACTCGGATATTACCAATGAAATCAAGTGAATCATTCATTCTGTTCTTTTTTCACCAGATTTGAAGGTTGAACTTTAATTTTCAGTTAAGATTTCAGATTTTCTATGTGGAAGAAAAAGAAGAGGTTTTTTTTTGAATATAACATTTCTTAGGAATTGACAAAGATTGATGCTTTGAAATAATTTTAAAGATTGCAATTTTTTTTCCTTTTAATTTTTTGTTTATAGATGCTTGGAACCCTTATTTCCATAAAAAAAACTATCCAGGAACCGCCACCACCACCAAACACAACAACAAAATAGCAAACAAACAAACAAACAAAATCAAACCCCAAAGCAAAACAACAGCACCAAAAAAAAACCAAAACCAAAAAAAAAAACAGACCCAAAAGAACTCAAGTAACAAATACAGAGAGGAAAAAAAAGAAGTCTTCCTATGACACATAGCTTTAAAACTGCTTTTTGGTTAACAGCAGGCACTCAGCTGTGCCAGTATCTTCAGCTTTTCCTATTTGCAATGCACGGAACCCCTCCATGAACAGAATTTCATGTATAATGGAAAAAGGTCAGGTTTTGGTGCATTTTAGTTACTTCTGTCCCTAATTTTATGTTATTGGTAAAATGCTAAATATTTTTTAATGCTAGAATGCAATAGAGCTGCTTTGCCTCTTCCTACTTTGCCACTATTAAATGCAGGCTTTATTTATAGACCAGATCTTTTAAGTTGTTGGAAGTACATTATCATTATATGTTTAAAGTTGCTGATATGGAAATCATTAATTGCTCTTTTAGCTTCATGCTTTAGCGTGTTTCAGGGAGTGTAATGAGTTCACCATTTATTTAAATATAATTAAGAATGTGGAAACTTTATTTTTGTCATCACAGAGAACACCTGTGAAAGAAACAGATGTGACTCTGGAAGTTCCAAGATTCAGTGTTCAGTATGAGCCAAAAGAGATGCCATTGTTTTCTCATAGTTAACTAATGCACAATTTCAAGGTCAATGCATTAAATTTTGCAGTCTAAAATTGTGAAATGGCTTCATAAATGTCAAGTTCAGTCCCTATTTAGGACTTGAATACCCAGCAACTAAGAAGATTCTATCTAGAAACTGACTTGGAGAGAGATTTCCATTCCCAAAATTATGCAGTAGCTCAGTTGCACATTTGTGCAGTTCTCAAAGGATGCCCAGATGAATCATAGTAAAGCAGTAGCAAGAAAGTTCAATCCAAAATGACTTTAAATTATCTATAAATCTATGCTCTGAAATTCTTAAATTAACTCTTTTCGAAACTTTTTGTTTTTTTTCTCGTAGCCATTCATGCTTTCATTCAACTGTTTGTACTTAAGTCATCCAATAACATTCTAAAAAACTCTTTATTTCCCTTCCATCTGAAAAGCTTATTTTCAGTTTTGGTGATTGTACCGATACCAGTGGAAAAGGTAAAAAGCAGAAAAATCCTCATGGGTTCCTTCCAACTTGAGATATTCTATGATAAGAAATCCCCCCAGTACTCAGGAGTTTTAAACAGCTTTTCTGCAGAGGTATCCACTGTAAGGCACTTCATTCTGGCTGGATAAAACACTCTTTTGTGGATTTCAGCATCATTACTAATTTGTTTTAATGCCACTGTTGGAAAATAGATAATAAAGCTAATTCGTAAATAAAGAACTACATTACAAACAGGAATGCTCTGTGTCTTTACATCCATAACAATGCTTCAAGTGGATGTAGGAACTTATTCAGAAACACCCTAGGTGGACTTCAGCTTTACTGCACTCTTGTGAGCACAACTGCGCAATG
The DNA here is from genome assembly GCA_013397725.1 of Rhagologus leucostigma. NCBI lineage: Eukaryota > Metazoa > Chordata > Aves > Passeriformes > Rhagologus > Rhagologus leucostigma. Next base: position 262,213 of record VZTD01003777.1, read on the forward strand.
AATCTTTCTTCAATTAACAAAACAGGACTCTTAAACTACAATGTCCTGATTTATTTGGCACTGGAAAATTTAATGTGCTTGGAAGATAGTGCACTAATGGAGTCCTCTGTATCAAAGCATCATCAACTATGCATTCTTTGTATTTATTTTTATATATCAGCTTGCATATGCCAGACACAAACAGGAGTATGGTGACTGCTTTTCCATCCGTTTGCTCCAGATAAACGTCTTTACATTCTCATGTTCATCATTTAATCATGTGAAAGACCAATATTTGCTGGAAACAAGAATAGTCAGGAAAGTAGGTCAAGATCAGGCAATAAGCAGTGAGCTTTGGATTGTGTTGACATTTATAGGTGGCCTGGTACATGAGGAGGAGACAACCATACAAGTGTAGTTTCTCCATGTGGGTCTTTAGACCATCTGTTTTTTTCCACCCATTTCTGTGTGTGAGGAGCTAATTAACTACAGGACAGACCTCTATACAGGGCTAATTGTGCTAAGTATTTAGCTGCCAGTGCCATTCAGCCAAGAAAATAAAGGAACTTATGGTGACACCAAACATAGGATCAAAACATAAGGAATGTCTGCTTCTTTTGGCTATACGAGCATCTACCAAGAGTACTGAAGGTGTCAGCGAGTTTTTTTGTGGTTTTCTTTTTATGTTTTAAACACCAAATTATTAATTTTATAGAATTTGACCACAAGATACCAGACTTTGAAGGAGTCTTTGAAAGTTGGTTCCAAATGCTTCACTCCCAAGATCCATTAAACCAGATGTTTGTATAGCTACTTAAACCTCCTGTGTGCTCTTGCCATCTCTGTAATTGGGAGATTTTGACCTTGGAGACAAATTAAAACATTAGTTTTCATCAGTTCTCTAGCAACTTTACTTTTCAGAAGGCAGGACACTTACTTGACTCAATATAGCAAGGTAAAACATTAATGAATAATTTCCTGTAAAGTGCCAAGAAGTTAAAGACCACAGTGGTTCCCACTTAATGATGAAACATGAACTGACTTGAGCAAATTTTATGTTTTACATAAAGAAAAAAAAAATTAAAACTGATTCTGGGTATCAGCAACACAAAAGGACACAGATGCGAAGGTTTTAAATATAAAAAATGACAATTTGTAATCCTGGCCTAATTGTTATGCATATGGGCACAGAGAGGTCAGCATAAAGAGCACAGAAATGTCTGTCTCTTGTAAAGAAATATTGTCTAGGGATGTCATTGGAAGGGATATGACTGCAGAGGGAGAAACACAATAGCATGTAAAGATCTGAAGAATTGTTATGAAATAAAATTAGGGCATAAATGTATGCTTTGCAAATTTCTAAAAATTTCAAGCCCTCACCATCAGCCTGCCTTATCAAGTGTTCTTTTTCTTCTCTGTGACTCTTTGTGGGTACAAAATATGTTCGCACAGGATGTGGTGAATTGATCTGTTGTCAAATATATTCAAAATGACCAAATGTTAAGAATTCCAGATAGTCCCATTCTTTAGATATGTCTGTGCCTACAGTTGGAGTATTAACTAGGGTTTGCTGGAGGTAGGATGGAGTAGAGTAATGTGTGACTGATGCTTCCAGCACTGCCTAGTTCCATGCAGGGATGCTGAATAGAGTCTGAGAAGTTTATTCTTAAAGAAGCATAATAATAGTAGCTATGAAACGCTAAAAAGAAGAGAGCCAAAATGAAGAGCAGAGAAATAAATAAGTGAACATGGATTGTGGAGGAGAGGTTATGTCTTCTCTCACAGCTTGAGCTGTGCCCTCCACTGCTAAACTCCAGCAACCCATGCACAGGAATATAGTCCTCTCCCTAAGATAAAAGCATGAGGGTGCTAGTTTTATTTTATCATCATTTTGTTTTATTCCTAACCAGATAAAAAATAATAGATAACAGTCAGATAGGACCGTGGACAGAACAGAGTCTGTGTAGAGAATCCCAGTAGATCACTGACCATATTTGAATTTGTATAAAAACATCTTGGACCTGAAAATGTCTCAGCTGCCCAGGTAAGCCTCTACAGGATGAGAAGCTTTTTAGCCTGACTTATAATGGTCACATACCTTGCACATATACCTTGTTTACCTTCAAGACACTTAAAAAGCGGTGAACTTTTTTTTTCATTGGATTACAGGTTTTTGTACTCTTTCAAGTGAACTGCTCTAAAAATACTGGCTTTTGAACTGTCCTAATCCATATTGTCGCTTCTGCTGTTTGGTTACCATCTGGACAATTGTTCTGTTTCAAATTTTAGACTTTGTCATCCATCCACATTTAGCTTGCGTGCCTGCTACCTCCCGTTCTGCACTAGTGCAGGTGTGATAATGCCATGGTGTGAGGTCTGAGATTGTACGAGGTCAGTGCTAAAAGCTTTGCAACCTTTTCCGTTCGTGTTTAGCAGTCTGTGAACTTCCTTGTGCAGTTCAGCTGGAGAATTTGATTTTTCCATTGAGCTGACAGGAGCTATTGATGGTTTGTGTGTATGCTATTCCACTGTCTCTTTGAAGAAGAGCTTTAAGTTGAATAAAATAACTGGTGATGTTTTGTGCACCATGAACAATTTTGGGAGGTTTCTGTCTCACCTGAAAATAGTTAATAGATGAATGATTACAGTAGCAGATGTGTATTGTGACGTCAATGCTATTTCTGGCCCACTTAATGGAATAATCTACCAGAGGGAGGGTGTAATGACAGGCAAGTGATGTATGAGCAAACAAGCCTTGTGATGTCAGTCCAACTTCTCTTGGTCTGGACGAGGTAAAGGTTACCGTGTCAATGAATGAGTCACTTCCGTCCTGTCATTAGCCTCATTCAGTAGTAAAGGCTTCTTGAGTAGCTTCAGCCAACGTAGCTAGTAATGGCTGTCTTCTCATATCTTGTACTTCCTGCTTACAGGAAATTGTGTGATTTATACGATGATATCATGAGAGGGACTTATACACTCCACCTGCAGTTCCTCTAGAATAAGAAGTCTAAGGGTATCTTGCATGACATATCCCTACTGCAGGAGATGGCTATTCTGTAGTTTAAAATTTGCCTTTAATGCTAAAATAATTTTTTTTTAAAGTTTTGGGTGAAGTTTCAGGGAGCCATGTATGTGTGGACTTGGATTGTTTTCCTCAATTAGATGTTGTAGCAAGCATCTTTAACGTTTTTACCTCTTACTATAGGGTCTTGTACTCTACGAAATTACTTTTACACCAACGTCAGCTTGGATGTCTGGTGAAGGTAAGAGCTTTCCTATCTTCAGCTTCTAGTTTGTGCCTCTCACATGCAAGTTAAAATAATTCAAGTGGCCACCACTGAACATCATTGCATTCGTGCAAATCCTACACTGTTGTATTGATGACTAATTCAAGTCTGCACAGTATAAATCTGAAGCAGAGAAATCCAGTGTATGGAAGAAGCGTTGGGAGGTCTTTGATGATCTCATGTCACATTACATTGGCAGATTTTCACTATTAAGTTCTTTATCATGTGGATGTATGTGCTTGCCTATTTTGGCTTTCTTTAAATCCTTTAAATTAGCATAGGCATTGGCATACAAGTAATGTCAGTCCGTACTGTGGTTTTATACAGCTGAAATGAAGATAATCCTTTAAATTTCCCATTTTATTATTGTTTATTAAAATAGATATTTGTATTACAGTATTCATCGCAATTTGAAGATGACATTCAAGGTAAATCAGATGGGATGCCCAAAAAGTTCCCATTTATCTCTTCTGTTTACAAGGAAAATCCAAGGTAAACATACTTACATTACAAATGTTTTAGGTAATATAAAGTGAGCCTTGTTTTGCAGGTCATTTCCAGTCATTTGTGGTGACTAGCACTGAAACCTGTCCAGAAGGACATATCTATTTCATTACTGACATTCTGGGTTATATTTTCAGCTCCTGGTCACTCAGCCTTTCTCAGTGAAAATGGCTGGTGGTTTACACTAGCTCAGATTTCATTATCACAGGATTTCCACCCATCTAAGGGGTGTTCTGTCATTTGAAGGTCTGAATCAGGAGGATGCATTGCAGCAATGTGTTCAGTGTCTGAGGACTCTGACACAGTGACCTCTTTGAATGTCCCCTTCAGCAAACGTGTCCCTGCCTGGCTCAGCGACACGTGCCATGCAGGCTTCAGCAGGTAAGAGTGTCATATTCACATAGATGCAACCAAACAGAAGAACTGGATTCCGCTGTAACTGACAGCACAACTATGACAATTTAACGCTGTTCTGTTCTGGTTTAATGGATCTACTCTTTGCTACATTTGAAATAAGGAAAAAAAAATAAGTATACTGCCAAGAGTAAGCCAGAAAAGAAGAATATTTTTGTCTTATCACTGTCACTGCTTAACCACTCTGACTGTAGTAAACATTCCAACAACTTAAAACATTCACTTTGTCATTTTATTAATATTTAATGTATGATTCAGAATATATTCAGACTTCAAACTGGTGGTCAGAATAATCTCACGTAACTTGAGGCATTCAACTTGAACAATGCAAGCTGTTTATGCTTTCTCTATATCTGTTTGTGAGGTAAAGAGAAAATACAGATGGAAAATTAGATAAACCTAAAAGTTTGTCTTAGCTTATGGTCTATATATCTTGATTATAAAATGCAACTGTGATCCCTTTCGTGATTTGTACTCTAAGCCTCTACATTCGTGGCACGTTTCTGCACTAATAACTTTAATTCTTTCCTTCAGCCAGAAACTTTGGCACACAGCAACAAGGTAGAGGTGTCTCTATCAATCATAATATCTTAACGAGTATCTTAACACCAGGTATGAGTGAGAGGAGAGGAGAGGAGAGGAGAGGAGAGGAGAGGAGAGGAGAATAAAAGGAAAAGCAGAAAGCATGGTAAAAATGTACCAGTAGTAGCTGTCAAAGCACATTGAATTCAAACCTGCTTATTCTTTTGTCTGGTGGCTATAAATAATAAAGAAGTCCAGATTCATGCATGAAATATTTTATCTTGATCTTTTCATTGCGCTTTTCTGGCCTCACCATTTGATATTAAATGCTGCAGATGAAAATTATTTTTAAGGTTCCCTGTGCAACCCAGTAACTGTGTGTGCTTGCCTTTAGCACAGAATAAGTTCCTGGTCACTCTTTTGTCTACAGTGGCCAAGACCTCCTTGGGTGAGCTGTGGTTCCTGTTTTGGATACCTTACTTCATTTGCTCTGTAGGTACTAGTGAAGGGGGAAACTTATGCTAGGTCACATCCAGAATTTCTGCAACACACAGATAGGGTGCAGAAAAAATGTGCATCCAAACAGAAAATTCCAAATCAGGCTGTTGCTCCTAATTTAAGCATTAATTTTGTGATGCCATGTCGGATGAATAAGTGTTCTGCAGTTATATGTGTTGATTTCTACATCCACGTGTGTCAGTTATCCTTAATTAAAATGACAGTGTTCATAATATCATCCCATATTTTTCAGACAACCTTGGTCTGGCTTCTGTCAGTTTTGAAAAAAAAACCCTAGGAAAAAGACCATAAAGGTGCTGTGCATGTGCTGTAAACAACCCAGTCTCAGATACTGAAATAAGACGAAAAGCAGCAGCATTAAAATTGCTCTTCAGTGTTGGAGTGATGGCACAATTTGCACGTCTAAAAAATGCACTTTTGTAATGCTCTGTACCCGTAAAAGTATTCTTTTGTAATACTTCTCCTCCCAGATGGATGGTGTGGAAATCCTGTCACATTCACCAGACATCCTCCTGCACAGATGCACCATAACTGGGGAGCAACATCTTTAGAAGGAAATTCAGAGGTGTTCCCAGGCATAGAGCTGGTGGACTGGCCTGAAATCAGTTCAGCCTTGCAAAGACAGTGGTTGCATCCAAGCTTTGCTGCATCCACCGAGATCTCCCCGGTCTGTTATAAGTCTCAAACATACCAGGAAATTCTTCAGGAAAATGTCAGTCAGCATAAGCCAAGACTCTGCCAAGGAAAGCACTAATTAAAAAAAAAATAATATAGATAAATACTCCCAGATATTGTTTAAAGCTCTAGTGCAGATATCTTCAGTCAATTCTGTACTCATCTGGCAGCAGACAAGACTGCTTTCCCCACTAATGCCTGTACTTTCAGTACTGCTTAATATACTAACATATTAATATCTTATCAGAAGATCATAACCTATTCCCTTGGTGTCTCTGATTCATAAAAGGAAATTATAATACCCCCCCAACCCCCTTTCTCTGATTATGTAATCATTGACCAGGGATTTGAGAGTCAGCAGGCAGGAAATTCTTGGCCCTGGTGTAGGCCTTTAGATCATATTAATTTGTGTTACATAAATAGAGTTATTTTCCCTTTCCTTAAAATCTTCAGAGTTAGAGAGTGCTCTTCAACCCAAAAAACAAGTCTATCATATAAAAAATTATTGATCTCAAAATATCCACCTTTAGAAGAATTTAAAACCCAGCTCATTAAACTAAATTTTGATAGTGCGTTCAAAAGAATTAATTAACTTCTTTATATTTACTTCTCTTTTTCTAAAGTTTGAACCTTAATATTTTTGAAAGCATTACATTTAAACATATTTGGGTTAGTGTTTTTTTTTTTCAAAAAAGAGTGAAAATGTTACTTAAAATTAAATGCAACACATCTTCCTCGGATCAATAGATAGTAGCAAACCTACATGGAATGCAAATGTTTTCGCTGCACTGAGTTATTTGTGAAATCTTCACAGACCGTAATGAATATTCATGCTAGAAGTTAAAAATTCTCTTTATTTGACTTTTTGGGAAAGGAAGGGCTTGTTATCATGAAAACATGCACTTATTTCATTTCAGTGCTTGTTTTTATTTTTATCCTTCCTCAATTCCTTCAGTGCCACTCCTGCTAGACAGTGTGGTGAGTGGGCATTGGATTCCTGCAGATAAAATGTCAGCATTTCTCTAAAGATGGTTAGACATTTCTATTTAAACCTTCCTTCGCCTGCTCTATTACCAGTTACTACACACAGTTGGAATAGCCACAGGACACAGTGAAAAGGCGGCCTCAGCCTTTCCTTCACTGCTCCATTTTCCTGTCATCTGCAAGCCACGCTACCTTTCAGTAGCATGTCCCAAGTTGTTGTGCTTCTGATACATTGTGAAATGAAAATATTGCATACAAAATATAATAATACCTCCATGTTTACAAGGGTCCTAAAAAATGTCAGGAAATTGCAAGTTTCCATGTGAATAGTCAGGGAAAAAAAATTCAAGAAAGACCTTTGCATTACATGAGCCATTCAATTATGTTGTTCATTGACTTTAAAAGGATTACTGCCATGATGTGGTAAATAGAAACCGCATAAAGTATTTATATTTTATTTAAATGTCAGTTACTTAATTTATTTTCTCATTATACATTAAAGTAATGATCATCCTGTTTATTAGTGTTAAATATTTAATGGGGTTCACAAAGCTGTATAACTTGGAACAAATGAATAGAGGTCACTGTGTTACCCATTGTGTAAGATGGTATCAGCAGCAGTGACACAGAGGGAAAGCAGGAATAAAACCACCATGGAAAAGAGAGGACTGGATGGTATAAAGTCTTGGAGGAACCACTGTGCTACACCTCAGCTGCCCATTAAAAAAAAAAAAAAGTGCTAAAATAAGATATGAATTTCACTATAATGATTATGACCTGTGTTTAGAGACCGTGCTTCTGGAAATGTCCTAAAGCCATTTCCAAATGCATTTTCAACTTATATGCAGAATGAAAAACATTGTGATCACTAGCAAAATACAGATAACTGTGTGATGAAATGTGATTGCAGTTTAAACAGACGACATCAATGTTATTCAGCAGTTTAGGAAAACACAGTGATCTATAATGCAACATCATAAAGAAATATAATCAGGAATTTTAAAATCCAAATTAAATTTGAACTGGGATTGATAAGAAATAATGAGAAAGAAAGCTAATATACCTGATCACAAGCACAAGTAACCAACCCAAGCCAAAATTAGCTCAGACTTCCATGAAATTCCTGCTTTCAGGCAAATAAGATTTTCACAAGGTATAGTATTGAATTTTCAAGACCTACAGTCTTTTCACTAATTGTTTCAACTAGTTCAAGATGGAAATTAGAAAAGAGAAAGACACAACAAAAATATCCCACAAAATTCACGAAGCAGTTGCTGAAATGTTAATGGTCACTAGCATTGCTGTAACAGAGTATATTTTGCGTGCAACTGAGAGTTAAACAAGTCTTAAATGACATGAATAGCTATTTTTATAAAATTAATTAGTAAAAGATGTGGTGATCTCCTGAAAGACCTTGCTTTTCCTGAGTTCTCAAGAGAAGTTACCCACTCACTGCAAGCATTTAAACTGAAAGGAATCTCATAGGTCATTGATTTTCATTTCTTATTGCTACATGATATCCCAGTATATGCCTTTTTTTATACACTTGTTCCAAGGCTGTTTTTAAAATAAACACGTTTTCTGGGAGATTAGCTTCAGTTTTTTTGCCTCCAGCATTCCAGTCACTCATACAGGGAACCCACTATCATGGAAAAATAGGAATGAATAAACCCCCAAACGCTGTTGTTTCAATGACTGTGGAAATTTGGAGTGACACACAAATTTTGATTGTCACTCCAAACTATATTGCCCTTAAGAGAGAGTGCTTTCAATTTCAAGAATGAAAACACAAATAAAGCTTTATGTCTAATATCGTCTGTTGGTATCTTGGAAAGCTGGAGAAGGGGGTGAGTTAAAGAGTAATAATTCAGTGGACAACACCAGAAAGAGAAAGGAACCTGCACCATAACCCTTCTCACAAGTTATGAGCTGAGCTCTCCAAGATTATCCGTAAGCTCCCTCCCCATAGCTGTTCACCTTTTTCAGTCTCTTACAATGAGGAGTGATAATCACTGCACCTGTGGTCTCCCTACACTCACTTCTTCCTCACCCATTTCCTCCTCTTCACTCTACTGTTGGGAAAGAACTCACAAACTGTGATAGCCATCAAATCAGGATTTAACAAAACCCTCTCAAATTCGTCATGATGCAAAAAAGACCAGAAAAGGGGATATTGGAAGAATTCCTTAGCTGAGCACCAGAAAAAGAGAAAAAATCTGAATGAATATTAGAAATCCAAAGGAAATTGTCTCCCAAGCTGATGAATTGTTTTGCTTCTTCAGCATTGTACAGGTGGAGCACAGCAGTCAGAAATAGTAGAAAACCTTGGTATCATGTTCCCAAACATACCTTTAACTCTGACTCAGACCTTGAAAGCAACTTGTACCCCACCTTTTTTCTCCTCTCAGTATTTGTAGGATGTGTGGTAAAGAATGACCAAAACAAAGTGGCCCCTCAAGACAAGAGAGACATTGAGAGGCTGGAGCGTGTCCAGGGAAGGGAACGGAGCTGGGAAGGGGCTGGAGCCCCAGGAGTGGCTGAGGGAGCTGGGAAAGGGGCTCAGGCTGGAGAAAAGGAGGCTCAGGGGGGACCTTGTGGCTCTGCACAACTCCCTGACAGGAGGGGGCAGCCGGGGGAATCGGGCTCTGCTCCCAGGGAACAGGGACAGGAGGAGAAGAAACAGCCTTGAGTTGTGCCAGCGAAACTTAGATTGGATGTTAGGGAATATTTCTTCACTGGAAGGGTGGTCAGGCACTGAAATAAGCTGCCCAGGGAACTGGTGGAATCACAGTCCTTAAAAGTGTTCAAAAAACACACAGATGTAGCACATAAGGGCATGGTTTTGTGTTGGACCTAGCAGTGTTAGGTTAATGGTTGGACTTAGTGATCTGGGAGCTCTTTTCCAGTCTTAATGATTCTATGATTCTGTGATTCTAAGGTGTAAAATGAGACAATTCCAGAAAGAATCCCTGGTTTGCAACCAGCTGTGCAACCAGAAGATGTACCAGGACTCCAGGTAGGTACCTCAGATTTTGGTTGTATCCAAGGCAAGCTAAGTAAAGCAGAGCTGCTTGAAATGGAAAATAAATGGCTTCTAACATCTAACATGCTGTTGTAAATATTTTCTCAGAGGAAAATATCATAGTTGTAGCTGATGTGTCTGATAATGTAAGCAGGAGCTTATGTAGGCCTGCAGAGGTTGCTTAGTGTGGATTATGGTGTGCAGAGTGGCACGTCATTTGTACTCCAGGTCTTTTTCAAAGCCATTTAACTGATTAGATTTCAGTCATGGTCACCCTTAATACAAATCTAATGAATGACAAGGCAAAGCAGCAAACACATCTTTAAAGGACCTTTCGCACTTTCCTCAGATCAGAATATTACTGCAACTTTTTTTTCTTGATTTTTTAAAATAGTTTTACCAGATGAAAAAGTCTTACTTGTTTCCATTTTGAGAGCAGAGTAATGGTCTTTATTACTAAAACTCAAGCTGAGAACTCCCAAGCATTGCCTTTGGGCTCCTGCAAGGATGTGTCGATTTTTAACTGGGATTCTTCTGGACAAAGCCTACTGTGTAAACACCTGTAGATGTCATCTATAGGAGACGAGATGAATCATACTTTAGATTATAAAGGGAGTCTGGGTGGTTCCAGGCTTCAATACTTTTGCTGCTGTCGCAGTTTACTCGATTTCACACACATATTTCATTTCACACACCACAGCCTCTGTGCTGCTGCACAGCCAGGGGAGCACAGCCAGCTCGTTCTGATTATTTGGAACATGAGTTTCATGGGCTGCTTGAGCTGTATTTGCTGCACAGAATTTATTTATTGTCTGCAAAACAAGGACAATCTCCTCTGCTTAGACAACTGCTCGTTTTCCATGCATCAAGGTCCCTTGATACTATTTTAATTGTCTACTACAGGTTACGCAGCACAAGTAAATTTAGTACAAGATAGTGGAAAATATATTTTAAATTTCAAATGTTTTGGTACTCTCCTGTCAGCTAAAGTAGAATTTTTTTTTTTTATTGTAGGCACTGATTACTTTGTCCATATTCTAGTTATAAAAATAGATTAAATAAACTAATTAACTGAGGTAATAAACCAATAAACTCTAATGGATTTTACCAGATGTCATCTCCTGATAACTCTGTTTCTTATACATCTTCGGGCAGATCTTTCCTCTGGAAAATTCTCACAAGTACTTTAAGTTATCTTTCTTTGTAACTCAGTGGCAAGTAAATTTTGCATAGCTAGAGATGAGCAGCTTAGAAATGGTGATAATTTTACACAAGAAAAGTCTTCCATTTGGTGTTTAGGTGTCACTGGACATTTCTAGCTGTCAGTGGTAATTTTTCCACTCAGGTATTTAATGCACTAGAGTATCAGTGCCTTGCAGAACAATTAAGTTTACCAAACAGGATTGAAACACATGCTTTGAGAACACTGAATATTCCTGGTTCTGCTTTATGCTGCTTTCCAATTTTATTGTAATAACAAGCCTGTGAAAAATTTAAAAAAAGGAAAAAATAACAGCAATGACAAGAAAGACTATTAAAGAAAAAGAGATTTTATTTGGTTTTGTTTTAACAGGAACAATGACAGGAGCTAAATAGAATGGTGCTATGCTTTGGCACTGGTAATGGGGTAAACAAATTATATCGTGTCCCCCCTAATTCCGAGCATGTTGAATGGTTAACTGCAACAGTGATAAAATAAGCACATTTGTTAAACACAGAGAATGGTTTGCTATGCACTGTCATCAGCAAGCAGGAACTTGGCACCCCGTCTCAGCCAGCACATTCCTGTCAGAAGTTACGAATGGCTGTTTGCAAGTACCTGCTGTAAACACCCCAGGACAAATTAACTCGTAATTGGTTTTCATTTACACTCTAATATTAGAAATAATAAAAACCCACAATTTTTACCTGACTAGCTAGCATGATTCTTCTTTTCAGTTTTGGTATCGTTCTGAAACCAATATTTCTACCCTAAAAGACACCATTTTCTTTCTCTGTAGTTTGCTTTTGATGAAATAATTTCTTTCCTTCTCGGAGACTGTGCAGGTATGACCAGAAAAGACAACATTTCCTTTGGAAAATAGTCTGTTACAGTTAGTCCTGTCTTTGCTTGCATTGCAAAAGATTCAAAGCTGCTGGGTATGACTTTAGGAAACAGAAGATGCATTCAACGTGCCAAGCATAAGCAAGTTCTGTCTGGTTGTTTGGCCTTTTTCAGGAGCTTGCAGCACTGAAAATGTGCTGCACACTCATGTTTGCACACCTCTGTGAAAGACTGTATTTTAAATTTTGATAGGCTTAAGAGCTGGGACAGCTCTGCATGGCTTAGCAGAACCAGTTTATCCTGCTGCCAGATCTCATCCGCTTGATGCTGGCCAGGTGTCTCTTCAATGTCACCTGAAACCTCTTCTTTTCACATTTCACAGGTTGTGGCTCAGAGTCTGGCTTGCAGCACAGAGGAGAAAGCTGGCTGTTGCAGACCTCCTCACACGAAACCCCCTGCCTGGTCTTAAAAAGGGTGACTGAAGGTTTTATGGTCTCAATGGTCTGTTGAATTTCAGTGAAAGGGCTGGATGAGCTCCTTGCAAGAGATGTGGTCTTCTTCCTTTGGGACAAGAGGATTCTAAGCTCTTCAGAATCACGCTGAAAAAAGAGAGACTCTTTTCTCCTGGTATTGGGACTTTCTCCCAGTGTGAGAAACCCGTAGGGGGTAGTGATTTTGGAGAGGTGGGGCAAAGAGAAAGCAGCTCTGGTTGCCGGGTCACAATGATGTGCAGCTCTCTCCAGGTCTTCAGGGAAAGTCATTCGGTCTGCAAAGCACAGGGTTCCTCTTCTGTCCAGACTCTCTCCTTTGCACTTTGTTTCTTTCCTGATGTAGGATTCAGATTTGCTTCTAGTTGTTCTGCGCTTCTTAATAATTTCATCAGAGACTCTTCTCTCAGGAGAATTCTCTGTGCTGTCTTCCTTTGGCTCCTGCTGGAAAGAAATATGCTCTATGTCCAGGGAAGGGATGAAAAATTTAGGGATGCGATCAGGAGTCATGACAATATTGAAGATGTCCTTGTTTTTCTGAGCGACTTTTTCTTCAGGAAGTGGCTTACTGATTTTGAGACTTGTCCAGTTTATCAAGCTTTCTATAGCACTTTTCAGGGAGTGCTGGGACGTACCACCAGGCACCATTGTTTCAGCCAGCAGTGCTTTCTGAAAACACACAGTGCTGCCTGCTGACTGAATTCTCACAGCACTGATTGCAGATGAGGGACTCATTCTGCTTATAAAACAAAGCAAATGACGTAATCTGATAGGTAGATGTCATTGGCATGGTAACCAAAGATAAGAAGGATTTTACACTCCTACTTATATGCTTAAAGCCTGATTCATGCTGCGCCCTTGCATTAAACAAGCTTAAAAATTTGATTTAATTATTTTTAAATAACACTTTTGGTGCTAGTGCCTGTTTCAGGAAAATAGTGGCTATGAGCATACCTGTAACTTTCAGGCTGTTTGGAATATATTCTCTGTGCTCTTACATGAAACATAATTAAGGGTTTTTTGGGGAGGTTTTTTGTTGTTTTGTTGTTTTTTTTTAATGTGCCTTCAAGTCTAAAAAACATAGTTTGCTTACAGTTCTTTAGTACAGTTTTCACCAAATCTTATTGCTTGGTGCATTTAGTGTTACAAGTTGTGAGAGGAAAGGGTAGAAAATGAATTATCAAACAATTATTGAACTAGTACATATATATGACGCCCAAGTAGGTTCAAATTGCTCCATGTACAAGCAAGTTATGAGAAAATCTGGGCAGCCCTTCAGAGAATACTCAGATTAGATATCTGTGGTTAAAGAGACAGGCATATCCTCAGGTACACACTGCAGCCTGCAATTGCTGGGTGGATTTCTGCTGATCCTTGATCAGGTGAGAGCTCCCTCCAGTCACACTGCTCTGCTGTCACTGGTGCAGTCTGCAGCCAGAAGAGCAGGATGGTTCTGACCAGCATATGGGTGGTTTCTGATGAGTATCAGACCATAAAGTCCTTACCCAGCTACACTGTAATACCCATTCTCACATGCTGCTCAGCTCCTTTCCTGCTTTGGTCATGATTTCTCCTCATCTTATATAGATGATTCCAGAAAAGACCCGGAGAATGTAAAAAACATGTATGAACATGTCTGTTTGGCTTTCATCTCTGAGCAGTTCTGGGCTTGTTTCATGCTTAGGAACATATGAAGGATGGAGGCATGTTAGGGTTGGTGACATTGAAGGTGCCTGTGCTACTGGGTGCTCTGAAAGCAGAAATCTTACCTGTGCCTGAGTGCTGAGCCCTCAAAATCTGCTTTTGCATTTCATTTTTTTTTAGTTTTGCACAGTCCCATTTTTTCTCTGTTAATGTTACCACTGGTCATATCTCCCTTTGCCAGTGTTTTAAGGATTGAAGGTCAGTCCTCATAATTCAGCCGCAGATGTAATTTATTCAAGAATCATGGAATCAAAGAATAGTTTATGTTGGAAGAGATCTTCAAGAGCATCTAGTTCCAAGCCCCATGCCATGGGCAAGAACACCTTCCTTTAGGAGGTTTCGACTTCATAGAATCATATGACTTATCTGCATTCAGTTCTCCATCCATTTCTCTCTGGCTTTGGCTACAGAACTTGGATGCTGTTTGGTACACATCAGCGTTTCAGAACAGCATCTTTAATTCTTGCTTTACTGAAGATGAAAAATTACAGTGGAAAATTTTCATTGTCATTTTTGGCAGATATAGACTAAGTACCATAACGTTTTCAATGGAGTAGCTCTTGCCTAAGGAAGACCAATCTCCACACACAGAGGTTGTCCTATAGGCAGAAAATAATTGCAGATTTTGTAGAAAAAACCCAAAGCAAACATTTCTGGTTTAGACTGTATTTTGTATGAACTGGAAAAGTCAAAAATACCCAGTTAACAGAGAAGCAATAATAAAAGCAAAGTGTCTTGAAATTACCCATGAAATGGAGCACTTTTAGTTTTGTTCTGATTCTTTGAAGAAAAGTCAAAATGAAGGAAAAAACATTAATTGTTGGGAAGAAAATCTCTCGGGGCACTGACATTTCACAAATGCTTAGTGATTTACATAGCACAATTGCTTCTTTGGCTGGAAAATCTTATAAAAAAACCCATTTCTTCTGATTGAACCGCACATTAGAGACAAGGAAAATTCACAAATTTCAAAGTCCCTTGAGAGTTCTACAGTAAGAGGATAGTTTGATATTTCCGAGGATGGAATACAGAATTTATATCACCATTATTTTAACCCTATTTGATCCACAATAAGCCTAATTTTTTATTTACAGAGCTAGTAAAAAGAAGTACATAGAGATGTTATTTTGATCCAAAAAAAGTGTTTAACTAAATTTGTTTGAAGGACAGATCAAAATCTTAATTCTTCCACTTGTTTTTGACCACAATCGTGCAGTCTGTCACCAAAACCCAGTATCTTTCAATAATTATTCTTATATTCACTAGGAAATGTTTACTATGGTTATACAGAATAAAAACTCTGACAACAGTGACTTACCAGGACTACCTACTCCCATGAGGCTGAAACAGCTCTTCATCCAAGCCGTTTCAAAGACAACAAAGCCAAAAACCTTTTGGAAAACTTGATAGCAGAATTGCCTATACATTATGAAGCAGAACAAAGATTAGAGATTATGTCCCTTACCTCAACATTTATACACAGAAACAAAGACACCCAGGTATGTTTCGTGTTTTTCTTCCCATTTTTAAGTGCACTGGAGTTAAACTTCGATAACTCAAACATGCATACAAATATAAATAAAAGAAATACACATCTATAAACCTGACATATACATTTATGTCACACATCTTATGTACACCCGTACACATATACCCACATACACACACATATATATCTCTGTATGTGTACTTATATATATATGTGTGAGCCTGATCTTGATATGTGTGCGTAAGTGTATATAAGCTTTATATATTTATATATAGTTATTTAGGTGCATGTATATGCAATCTGATGTCTTTCTCCTGATAATAACCCAAATACTCACTCCAGAGTAATTTCTGAAAAAACAAAATATTGGAAGATACATTCCCAGTCCATTTATTTTCGCACTGACAAAAACACGTTTTATGGCATTACAGTACAAAATAAGTTTGATTTTATCTCGATCACCTCACACAGTGGCATAGTTTAGTATTTGTTTTTAATTCTGTTACTTCTCTTTGATCTGTGAAAAATGTTCAAATGCCCTCATTTTGCTTCTGGCAAAATATGGTTTTAATCACAAACAACTGCAATGAGTAAAACCTTACGATACCTATACTAAGGTTTAAATCAAGACCTACTACACAAAATGAACAGTACGAAATAAGATAAATGGCAGAACCCTGGGGGAAAATATAAAGTATAAACATCTTAAATACTCTTTGGATTATAAACTCCAAGTAGAACATCTTCCTCCCCTCATTTCCACTATAATCTCACTAAAGATAAGTCATCTTTTCTTTCTCTCTCCAAGTGGAATGAGCAGGTATTCAATGATTCCTTTATCCAGGCTCCAAAACAAAAGTAGATTTTTGGGTGTCTTATTCAATATTTTCTCTAAATAGTTCAACTATTAAGAAGTAATTCTGTAGACTTTCTCTATAATAAGGGTTTCACCTCTGGAAATTAGACACAGCTGGAAAACCCTACTACTTTTCATGTTTCCTGTGGAGAATGCATATTTCTGGTGTCTGTGAATACACAAATGCTTAGCACTTACACTGAGCTTTCATCTTTGACATGCACTGATTAATTAATTAATCTTCACAACCCCCTGAGGGATAAGTAAGCATTATCCCTGTGATGTTTGCTGTGCACACAATAAGGAGAGAAGAATGGAAATTGATGTGTGTTCCTGTTCAAAAAAGAAAAAAATAGTTGTAGAGATGAAGAACTGAATTCTGCTCTTTTCTGGAGAGCAGTTACCTGTTTTAAAGGACCTACTGGCCTTGGCTGGCCTTTTATTTGGTTTTGGCCCATCACTGCACTTCGTTCACATGTACACCTTCAAAACAAGCCCTGCAGTTTAGGCATGTGCCTTTTTTTTGCTAAATGCAGCAGGAAAAAAGACTGTGCAGCAATCCTTGGCAGTGGGTTTTATCTGGGTACCAGATGCTAGAGCTGTGAACATCTCAGATGCTGTTTCTCTTCTTTTAGTATTAAAGCTTATGTTCTGTTAGACAGTACCTCCATTTTTCAGAACTTTCCTGAAGCTTAAATGCTTTCAGTTGCCTGCAATTCTTTCCACTAATTCGTGGTTACAAACACAAGCCACCCTTAGTGTCCATCCTTGTTTGCTTTGAGGTTGAGCAAGTGTAGAACTATTTATTGACAGCTTTTGCACTACCTCACCAGACTTCAGTCCTTTTTCTTCTGTTAACGACAGCTCTTTGGTCATTGTATGTTTTTGACAATCTACCTGAGGTTAAAGTAAGTCACTGTCTTGTCATTTGAGGATTTGGCACTGCTATCACCTTTAAAGTAAATTACCTTACTTTACCAACCACAAGGAACCATATAAACACAGAGCATCTCAAGTTGGAAGGGATCCATAAGATTCATTGAGTCCAACTCCCTGAAATGCTCCCTAAATGTTTGTCTTGAGATAATACATGGTTGATATAGTGTATATGGTCATGCTATAGTCATGGAACGAAGAGCAGGGAAGGAATATACTGCTGCTTACTCAAATTATTTGGGATTTAAGAGGCAGTTGGCAAGATGATTCCCAGCCTGAGTGGCACAGTCTAGCAGAAAAGTAAGTGGAGATGAGTCAGAGCCCTCAGCTAAAATTTCCAAGCTGTGTGTAACAATTGCATACATCTCAGCTTCCTACAGAGACGGAACTTCATCCAAGCTGGGATTACTGGTTGTTGTAAACGTTACATAAGGACATAAATACTACAGAAAAAAGTTTAAAACTTTTTTTTAAAAGGTTTAACTATACAATTGTAACCAAAGGCTAGCTGTTCCACTCCTCTCGCAGAACTAGCCTTCGTTTCCTGACAGAAGTGGCTATAGCAAAAACCACTACTATACCCCATAGTGTGTGTATATCCAGTGAAGAAATCTAGCCAGTAGCAATTTTTCATAGCCGACTCATGCGCACTTGAAATTGAGATTACTCAAAGTATCAAAGGAATGAAATCCAAAGGAATTAGTTTCCTTTATTTTCTAACAGGTAGACTAAGGGGAAAAAAATTATAAATAATTCAGATTTTGAACTCCAGACCCTTATGATCAAAAACCTTGGCTCACAGCTTGTGTTTTTACTGAAGTAAACATCATCAGCCAGATACTTTGTACAGTAAACTTTTAGGCTTGTTGTTGGACAGAGGACAATTCTAACAGTATGAGTAGCTAAGTATCCAACCAAGCACATAGATTAGGTTCTAGAGAAAATGTTTTCTCCTGTAGTTAAGTTTAACAGCACACCTCAGCTCAAGCAAAGAAGCCCAAAGCTGTGCAAAGGTGCTATTTCAAGAACATTTGCTTTGTTGCTCCCAGTCATTTTCAGTCATTTCCAACTGTATATTTAATAACAAGGAGACAGCAGACAGTAGCTTCCTTAAATTATTCATTTCAGCCCTGCAAAATATCTCTCAAGATTTCAGTGCTTCTGTTTTGTGGTGTTAATAATTCAGAGCTGCTGGAGAAGCAAAGCTTGCCAATTTACAGCTTATCTTTTGTTTCCTTAACGATATTAGACTTCTCAGTCTTGTCCTGATAGCTCATATCATCCAAACCTCAGCTTTCTCACAGTCTCACCAACAGAAGTAGGTTAAATTTGACAGAGAGGAATTCTTGTGTTCACTTATACCCTTTTGGATTCAGAATCCAGAGTGTTCCCGTTTCCAAATATCTTGGAAAATAAATAAATACTACCCTCTGGTGTTTTCCATTTGTAAATATTGTTATGGTATCCACCTCTATGTTTATTTGACTTCCTTCTTAAGTATTAAAAGGATTCACCTATTGCTGAGGATCACTGATTTTCATTCAGTGTTGAAATAGTTAGAATAGGAAGGCCATAAAATGGAAACATGAACTGCAGTCTACTGAATGCAAAGCATCTCAAATTCACACAAAAACCCACCCCTACTAAATGCAATCATATTTCTAAACTGCTTTTGAATGTTGTGTATAAATAATATATTTATGCTGCTGTAATAATATATTAATAGTGCCATATTTGACACATGTGAGGCTTCCAGTGGTCACAGATATTGAAGGAATATGTTACGTGCTCGTGTTCCCTGATTTATCACGTGTAACATATATTGGAGCCTAGCGCACTATTAAAAAACGAAAATCTCAGCTCACTTAGCACCACCATATATAAATTTTGCATGAGACACTGAAAGCAGTCCTCCAAAGAGTGGTTAACCAAGGGCTGAATGATTAAACTTGTGTCTCAAACCACACCCTTGTAAATGCAAACAGAAAGAGTGAGGTTTGCACACACGTGCACGTCCTCGCACATGCCTATACTGGAGTGTAACATAATGTTTTGAGTAACATTAAGGGGTTTTTTAAACGTATGACATGCAGTAGCACATCTGTGCAGAGAGCCCTGAACTCATCAGCTGATATAATCCAGTGGGAACTGCTGTTGTGTCTTTTCCCAACATCAGCAATGTGTGGTTGATCTAAAGAACATCTTTCCAAAAGGTGTATGAAGTCTCAATCTAAAGACTCTGAGTGGAAACATCTGTATTTTTCTGTAAACAATTAGTTCCATTTTTATTTGCCATCGTGAAGAACAATTTTTGTTTTTCCTTTTCGACTGATGTCATCTTACTCTTCCAGCTTTTGAACTTCCCGTTTTGTGAACATAACCATCAACAAAGATTTTTTCCTCCTGACAACCTCTTTTGTCATTGTAGATATTTAACAGAATTAACATATTTAACAGAATTAACATGTGACTTTTATTTTTGATCATCACACTGAGCACACAGAGGGAGACAAATGAAATGAGAACTGTAAAATAAATCTAATTATAGCAGAGTCTTTCTTGCTTGAGGTAGAATTTGATCAATATGTCAAAAATTTATCGTGTCTTTTTCCCAGTAGAAAATCTGGACTGTATATTTCACTGATGGGAAGTTATCATTCTTTGTCTTGTAAAATACAAAACTTGAATTTTATTTACATCATATCCAAGACAAAACATCAAAAATTCAGACCAATTCCTTAAAAGGTATTGAGATTAATTTGGAAAGCAGTGAGAAAAACTGCAATTACCTTAGTTGCATTTGCTTAACATTCAATTTCCAGATCTTCCATGTCCTTCTCTTGACTACTTTCTGGCCTTGCCATGGTATTGTATTCGTAAATTCCATTGAAAATAGTAGTATTCTGAATCTTGATTCTATTTTATTTTAAAGAAAAAACACAGAATATCACAAGATGAAAGAAAGCTGTCAACATAAGGACATTTTCCAGGCTTTCTCATGAAGGCATGTGTAGAAGATAGCTGGATTCATGATGACTTCAACATAAAAAAAAATGAAACAGAATAAAAAGACAGAACTTCCTTCATCCAAGTGAGATTATTTTTCCAAACTCTAATTTTAAAATTTTACATGCCTAAAACCATATGTAAAATCAGATCAGACACATACACAGATATATAGTTTTCTTACAGATTGCTCACATGCACAAAGCCTTTTTCACATGGTATAGCTGAAGTATGAAATCGTTTGCAGTAGTATCACAACTAGACATAAGCACCAAAGATAGTCAACATAAGCACCAAAGATAGTCATGGAGGGTCATCAATTTTCCTCTCTCTTGATGTACCTTGATGACAGCTTTAGACTGATAAATATATTTTAGGTAGATAAAATAAGATGGATGACACTCTATGAGACTTCCCAAAAGGCAGCATGTTGGAAGCAGCGGCAGAGAAAGGCCTGGTTTCCCCAACACCTTCCCTCTCATCCTGCCATCTCACATCCAGGCCAGTGATATCTTCTGTCTGGTAAACCCTTGCTGTGGAGCTGGAGGCTTAGTTAGGTTTCATACAGTGTCACCCAGGCAGAATGCAAATTTTGACAAGATGGAGAAAAAAGACCTGTGGAGAAGTAAATTCAGCTTCAGCCTTTCAGCTAGTACTGTTCAGTCAATCTCATTTCAGTAGTTTTTCTCCCTCGGCTGTGCATCTGGTCTGATGCCTCTAATTCATGTTCCCCATGCTGTCCCAGTACTTCTTGGAGTCATGGAGCACATTACCAGAAAATTTCATCAGTGGGATTCTGCTGATATCAGTGTGGCTGTGGCACCCTGCATCTTAGGGCGGTTTGTTTTAGTGTCAGATAAGCAGCACACGGCAAAAGGCAAATTCATCTGTTGCCTTCTTTCTCCTTTTAAATTTATCTTCATATCTGGTTATTTATTTGATGATGTACAAGATTAACTGTGTTTTGAAGGCTTTAGCAGTGCATAGAAGCAAGGAAGTTTCCACTTTCACTCTGAATTTCTTTGTTGCCTTTGTGTTTTGCCTTTGCAGGAAAAAATATTAAAGCATATTTCCAAAGACAATATGAGAAATTCCAAACCCTGAAGCTGATTGGAGTTCTGTGACAAAATCCCCAAGAGGTGTGGGAACTGCAGTCATTAACATTTTTCTCATTCACTGAGTTATTTGAAAAGGAAACTGTTTCCTCCTGGTTTTGCTACAGGACTATAGAAGAACAAGGTAGTTTAATTCCCTTCAAAGTAGGAGTACCAAATCCTGGGTGAAATGTCCAGAACCGAAAATCATGTTATATATTCACAGGAAGATTTTGGCTGTGGCAGTGACTTTAGCTTTTCAGGATGCTCAGGTGATTCAGAAGCACAAGGATTGGCTTTTTCACAGTCTCAATTTCATTATTATTTGGAACATAGCAGTGTCCAGCATTGTTTTCACCAACTCTTTCCTTACAGACTTTCCAGATATGTTACCAACATTGTCCACCTTCCTTTATGGAGATAAAATTTATGACAGGTTTAGATTTCTGGGTAAATTAACCAGAATATGCTTTCTAATTGCCTAGTTTTCAGCAATTCTCCAAGCAGAGCAATTCCTTTGCTTTCTGCTCCAAAGGAAAGTATCAAAATGTATCTCAGAGTAGGTGAACATATAGCCCCGTATTCTTCCTAATACCAGAATCTAATATATAAGAAAGTTTTACAGAGAAAGAAAAGTTTTATTTCCAGTCTCACAACCAAAAGAAATGTGATATAGGTTGTATTAAATTGCACAAATCCTGCAGCAATAGTAAAAATGATGTAAACTTGTAACTCATTAAGTTTAATAAAATAAAATTGAGTGGCACGGTTATGAGACAAAAGGCAGAGAAACAGGGGAATTGTCTGAGGGGTTTTTTTTATAATCAGTTTTGGTGATGATTGAAAAACAGACAAGCACACTGGAGTTGACTGTTCAGTGTTGGCAAAGCTTCCACATTCAAACATTGAGAGATCATATACAAGAATCAATTTTAAGCTACAGAAAACTGGAGGTGGTGACAAGAAGGTTAATATAGAAGGAAGGGTGAAAACATAAGCCAAATTATGGTTGAAACAAGCAGTATTTCACAAGTATTGGAGCATAATTGTATAGTAACATAATTAACCTGTGGAACTCCCCACCAAAGTGGAGAAGTAGGATTAATTACATCCAAATAGTAATAGGTGGCATAATTTCACAGAAGAACAAACACATAGATTAAAATCACAAAAAGGTTGAAGCACTTAGTAGGCACTAGATGGGATAATGAAGGAATTTCTCTGTTCTTATGACAGAAAAACTAGCTAGATGTTAATAAGAGAAAGGATGTTGTAAAGAACTTGACAAAGCAATTAATTTGACCCTCTTTACAGAAAGATGAACTACTTGTAAACGGTTTTGTGGACCACACTGAAATGACTGGACTTTGCAGAAAAATGGGGCAAATTGCGGTTAGTAAATTTCTTTATTACAGTCAAGCTGCATTGTGGATATGCTAAGATATAACATTCACTGGAGTGAGGGCTGTGCTTGTTGAGGTTGAAAATAAAAATAAAGGCATGACATTTTTACAAATTGTAACTTCAGACTGTTTGTAAGACCTAGTTTTAGTTAACGGTACACTGTACAGTGAAGTTTCAGCAATAATATGACTACTGTTAAATAATAATGAATGCTGAAAGAAGTAGGAAAACAGCCATTTTAATCACTCAGAAGAACTGCATTCTAATGCAATGACCCGAAGTACACAGAAATTTTTATATAATGTGGATTAAACAGGACATCCATTTTTACAGGATTTTCTTCTGTTTGCATAATGACTTTTTCTGTCCCTCAAAGCCCATGCTAAACTAAACATTTCCATAACCAGTGCAGTATAACTTAATCTCTTACTTCTCCTCAGTGAAGAACAGGGAATTATCTCTTCGATGTGGATGATCCTGCCAGGAAAGGTAAGAAGTGTTAACTGGGCAATATCTAATCTGCTGATCTAGAGCAGGGTGTTTTACAAAAATACAGGTTGCTGCTTAAGTACTCCAAAGAATTTACTGAATTGTTTGATGTGAAAAATTAGGTGAGAGTCTTTGAGGAACACATGTGAAGGGAAAGGAACAAAGTCCGTGCTCTGCAGCACAGCCTGATGTCACATCACAGAAAATGGATGTTTTCATGGCATAAGAGCAGTGCTATATTTCATAATTTTGAAAACAGCTGTTTCTCATAAAAGTGGCATAGTTTAAAATAAAATAAAATAAAATAAAATAAAATAAAATAAATAAATAAATAAGAAGAAGAAGAAAAAGGAAATTTTTCCTATTTTAAAGCTTGAGCAGAAAAAGTGGAACTTGAGGAAAGAAGACTTCTCTGCTTCACTATTCCATTCCATAACTGCTGGCAGCAGATTCTTGTGCTTGTACCTGCCTTGTACACAGGCAATACAGCAGTACCAACTTGTGTCTTTGGATGGCAGCAGCATCCTAAGGACATGATTCAACCCGAAATGCCCTGGTTTGTACCAATTTCACACAGCCGGGTTGCCACTGGCCATGGTGCTGAGCTCGAGGCTGGTTGAGAACTGACCCAGCTGACACTATGGGGATGTTCGGGAGGCATGGCAGGAACGTGGGGACCTTCTTACATGGGGCTCAGAAGAACAAGGAATCAAATCTTGTCCAGTTGCAAGAGCAAGAAAAAAAGTTGTGTAGTGACCGTCTTCAGCATCAACCTGTCATTTGTATTAGGCCCAAAACAATCAAAGTATTCTTGCCACCTTCCATTCTGCCTGCAGCATGACATAAATGTTAATAGCAAGAGATTAAAAAAAAAAAAATCAAAGTACTACAATATATTGTTAAAGAAACAAAAAGTATTGCTGAAATGTTACTAAAAAGATGTTTTCAACAGTGCTTATTTTTTTTCTTCCCTTTCTCAAAGAATTGTTTTTGTAGCTTTTCCCCCTCAGCTCAAATTACCATATTTCTCCACTTCCACTTCTCTTCTTACCTGCGGTGTTACAGTAGCAGAGGTTTAAAAGGTCTTTGCAAAATTAGTTCTGACCTGAGTCTAAAAGGAAAATAATGGTAAGCTTTTAACAGGCTTCAAGCAAACCTTGAAGAGATTTGTCCTCGTGTATTTGAACCCCAGGGTTTACAAGCTAGCTGCAGATCTGATAAAAAGCTCATTGTAAAATAAGCTTTAATAAAATAGGCTTATTCCAGCAGCAGGAAAATCTCAAACTTAAAACAAAGTTTGAAAGTTCTGTTTACTTCAAATAATAATAATAAAAAAAGAGATCTATTTGTAATTTAATGTTTAATTGGAACTTTTATGAGCAGTACATGATGGCAATGGCCCTAAAGCCTACATTTTTCAGAAGCTATTTTCTGAAGAAAGCATTTCAATGTATCATTTTTATATAGCCAGAGTGTGTTGTGTCTCATTATGGCAGAATGGAGCTTTGCTTTCATGCATTTTTAAAAGAGTTTATAGTAAACATAAAGAAGTTACAATAATATTTGTATTGGCTCTCTAAATCAAAACCAGGGTCCATAAAACTAACTCAATTCTCTGCAGCCTTTGAAGCTCCTCCAGTCTCTGAGCTAAAGCTTCATGGTGAATACTTGCTATGTCCCACCATGGGCTGACTTGGTCAAGAAAACACAGATGCTGTAATCTCTAAGAGGGATTATTTTATTCTTTGTAAGAACAAAATCGTGGACCTTGCCACCAAAATTCCATCCAGTATGTTAATACAGATCAAAAACAAGAAGGTCAGGATCTGAGGCTTTAAATCTCCCAGTAAAACAGGTTAATAGCTCGAGGAAAAGTTTTCCCTCTGGCCCAGCCTAACGTCTTTTTGAAAACCTCAAACTCACAGCAAGAAGGAGACTATGAGGAAACAGACACAAATTCCACTTTGAATGATGGTGAACTATTTTTGGGACACTTCTACTCACACAGAAATATGGGTGGCTACAGACCTTTCTGTTTTCTTATTGTAAGAAAACCCTCATTTCCTCAACTTAGAGACAACAGCAAGGACAATAAATGCATTTAAACTTCAGATCACTGATGTACAGTAATTTCTCAGTTGCTATGGTGAGGAACAGATGACCTAAACAGATGAACAAGTGATGTCAGGCAATAACTTTCAAGTGAAAAAGTTGAAAATGGCTAAAAAGGATGCTAAAGGCGTTATCAGGAATGTTTGTGTTCCAGTATTGATCACTGAATCTTGAATGATTTAATAGGAAATAATGACTCCTTTAAAGACTTTTTATAAACAGATTTTGCAGAAGACAGTTGTTTGCCTTTTGAGCTTTCTTTTCAAGAGAACTGTGTGCCTACTCTTTTTAAAGCTGTTTGAATGCAATGCATGTCCATAGCTTTTACAAACTTAAGCTGATCATTACGCTGACATGTTTAAGGTATCTTAAGGTAGGATTCAGAGCTAGATTAGGAGGTAAAGATAGTCATCTTCTTGAGAGAGAGTCCTAGCTCCCAATGATTTAGTGGAGATATAGGTAATGCACACATAAATGTGTTGTAATTCCAAGGTTAATCTCACCTGCCAGAGCTTGACTGAGCAGCCCCTGCGGAGAATTCCAGCATGCTTTGAGAGTAAAGTAACCCAGCAAATATTTGTGATTCCTCCAGAAGGAGGCAAGTAGATTATCTGTTACATATCTCACTTCTATTAGATACATTGGACAATTTAAAACAATCTTAGAAGTCTCTTCACAGCCTGGAAGGCAGATGCCCCACTGCTTTAGGACATGCGGCATGAGGATGGGATGCAGAGTTCATTGGTACTGGCCTTGTTTGGTTCCCAGTGTGCTGTTCCAGTCACACTGGAACAACAAGAACCCACCATCAGCCAGAGTCCAGAAAAAAGATCCAGTCCAAGGCATCAGAACTCTCACTGATTTGACACCATGTCTCTGTAAGTCATAGATCCTTACAACCATTTAGGTTGGGAAAGACCTCTAACATTGAGTCCAGCCATTAACCCAGCACTGCCAAGGCCACCATCAAACCATGTCCACATGTGCCACATCCATACATCTTTTAAACCCCTGCAGGGATGGTGATTTCACCACTGCCCTGGAAAGCCTGAGCCTCAACAACACTTTGGGTGAAGAAATTTCCCCTAATATCAATAGAAATCTCTTCTGGTACAACTTGAGGATATTTCCTCTTGTGCTATCCCTCTAAACCTGTGGTTGCCAGCCTGCACATAGAAGAAGGGAAAATTATTGATGCACATCTCTCTTTTTTCAGACATATACATGTAACCCTCAAAAAACCGAAAAACAAAACCAAAACCACCTCATACATAATTTTAGTCAGAGTCTCCTTCTGGCTTCATTTTATGGTCATACTTACAAATTTTGGGGTTGGTGGCCTTTTTTTGGTTGTTTGTTTGCGTTTTTTTAAGAGCGATTTTTTTTTGTTTCCCTTAATCTTTTATTTGTTTCAGATGGAATGCCAACTGAAAGGTCCAACAACAAATTAGACTGACAGCGAAACAATACAACGCTATCTGTATAAAAGTATGTAAAATATGTGAGGGGAACAAACTGAAGAAATAGCTTTTTGAAAATGTGTTTTTCCCCTTGGGAGAAATCTATCACCCTTGCAGATCCTTAAGCAGTGAGGCAGTGTGTGGTTCAATAAAGCTTTCTGTTACAGCAACATTTACCATGCACTGATATTTAGCACACATTCTTTTTCCCTACAGGCAAATTGCTATTAGTATGACAACATTCAAATGCAAATAAACATCAAATATACAAATAGAAAAATATAAAAGTCTTCCACTTTCCAAAGGTTTTTTAAAAACTATTTAATTTGCACACATGCATTTAAAAGCATAATCTATACAATCATTAAACAGGTGAGAGCTGTGGTGGGTAAGGTCTAATGAAATTATAGCATTTCTGTGCTACATAAGTATAAATGTGCACTATTAATTTGGGGACATCAAATTATATCCTTCATAACACTCTGTAACTTAAACATATCTCAAAACATCCTGATGTTAAAAAAAGATAATATTCATGGTGAGCTCATTTCAATTTATTTGTAAATAACAATCTTTTTCCTTGCTGACATCTGCCACAAGAGGGAGAGATGAACACAAAATAAGCCATTAAATCAATTCTACAAATTTGAGGTCTCTAAAATAAATGTTGTGATAGATTTAATTATAGGACATGGTACTGTTTTGAAAGACTGATATTAAAAAAAAAAAAAAAAGAAAAGAAATGCAACATTTTGGCTCTGTAATGTAGTATTTTATACCAGCCCATTATGAGGATGTCAAACATTATCTGAGCTTCCTGTGTTCCTCTAAAAAATGAAGTGCTTTTTCTGATGGCATGATAATTGCATTCTCAGAGGGTGCAGGATTTAACTCAATGTCCTAGCAGCATTGTTGTGGATTAAACTGCAGGAAACACAGAGGCAAATAAATTTCTTCTCTCTTCCTCTGGAAAATAAAGAAGAGACAGCACAACATTTAAAGGGATGAAGCAAAAGCTTAACCGACTGCATCTTCGAAAACAGAAGGGATTTTCTCTTGTTTGAATGTATGAACACTTGGAACACCAGGCTCTGCCAGTAGATAGACTTTGAAATAAGGAACTCTGAACTATAGGGTTTCAGACTTTCTGAGTTAAAGGTGTAGATAATGTGAAAAAAATATTGCTTTTTCCCAAGAAGAATGAAAGAATAAAAATAAACTGTGAGAAGGTGCACTCCCATACTATGCCCTCACCCTCACAGATTCATTTCATATTGGGATTCCTGCTGAGTAAGACCTTCACTGGAGCTCCATTACTCAAAGTGGACAAAGTAGACTGCTCCAGAGGAGAAGAGTAGTCTTTTAGAAAGAGTTAAAAATAAATCAGATCTGTGACAAATTATCTGACAGAGACAACAGGAGAATCTGACAGAAGTTTGCCACGTAGGGCCATAGTTTATCACCAGGCTCATGAGATCTGTCCATTGTAAAGCAATTTTACTCACATTTACTCAGTTTTCTCCTGTCATCATGATTCCAACTCTACCTGTCTAAACCAAAGTTAATCTTTTCTTCAACTTTAAAGGACCCTGGGTTCAGGACCAAAGGACGGATGCTAATTGTTATTCTTTGTTATTAATTCCTCATGGTAACAGCACTCAAAAGGCTAAGTGTTACAGCCTAAGAACACTGCAAATAAAGAAAGAGAACACCTTCCAGTTTTTTTCTGAGGACCATACTCATTCTTATAATTTGTTCAGAAATAATGCCATGCCCTCCAGTACGCACTTTTTGACTGCAGTTACCGCTGAGCATTTTCCTAATGTGACAAACACTGTATTTGAGAAAAAACCAGCTCCAAGTTCTCTCTTTCTAGCAAATTAGGTAGTCCCGCTTTTCAGACATGAAGAGAGAGGTCTGGACTAATTTCTGTTGTCTCCTCCAAACCCATAGTTGGTGAAGTAAGGCATGGCAGCAGCAAGGATATTATCCTGCTATACCGGTTCGTCTGTGACAAAGCAAACTGGGAGATGGACACAAAAATTTGTGTTTTAGCCCCTCCTTCATCAGCCACCATCAAAAGTTCCATATTATGAAAGAAAAAAATTTTTTTTCTAGTTTCCTAATATCCTAATACAATGATGAATATTTGACCTGCCACAGGTTCTCCTTTTGTATTTTCTAGTCAAAACAGTTCTACTTGCTGTGGACACTGACACCTCTTTAGAGGAACAGTCTTCCGTACTTTTGTAATTTTAGAAAGCATTTTTTTCAACTGGAGTATTTTTAACTAGTGCTCTGCTAAATAATTTTGTTATTTTGAAAGCAAACCCTTAAGTAACTCACACATATGTTGTTAAATTCTTGACTATTGCTCTCTGGCAATAGAGCCAGAAAAACAGAAAATAGAGCCAGAGCAATAGAAAAATACATTATATTTTTCATCATCTTCAAATGTGCATTCTGTCATTTGCAGATTTCCTCACATCCTTTTAGACTGCCATTAGACAGAGACTTTGTTTCCCTTGATATGATGTTTGTTCCTCTAGTGAGAATTTTTCATAATTGACTATTGTTCAGTAGTCATCAACTAAGAGCCTTTTTTGCCATTTTAAATAATCTTCAGTTTACTCCAATATGCTTTTTTTTAAATGGACTCAGCAAAAAAATAAGTAATGAGAATTGGTATTCTTGTTAAAGTCAGAATCACTTGAAACACCTCATTTTTTTTGTCTATTCACAGCAGTTTCAAAGTCAGACTAAGACCTTCAGTCTCTCATTCAGTACTTATCTTTAGATATCTATGTGTTGTCCATATAAATATGGAAGAGTTTAGGTGAATTTTGGTGGAAAAGGATTCAAAAATTGATTAAATGCAGTGAATTATTTCTTTCCAAAGCCTATTGAGTTAATCAAATTCATTGTCTACTAGGAAAGTATATAGGTTTTATCATAATACAGGATCACAGAACCATAGAATATCTTGAGTTGGAAGGGATCCCCAAGGATTCTTCTTCTTTTTGTTCATTTCACTACAGCTTACTTCTTACACTGAGCTTAAACCCCTCGTTTTACAAAATGCAGGGTGGGATAGCTCTCTGTTTTACTTTGTTTCAAATCAATATCTATTAACAATATTTTTGCTCTGATGCAGACAATAAAAAGATATGCATGAAACAAGTGAAAAATTACCTAATACGGCTGTTAGGATTAGAAGATTGTATAAATCTAAATACATTTTGTATTACTGTTTACCCATGGGATTCATCTAAGCAGATGAGAAATAAAACAGATTTTTTTTTTTAAATGAGCAAAGGACGCTGTTTTATATGTGCATCTTTATGTTTACTTTAAGATACACTGAGGAATTTTATAGACAAAGGACGATTTTTTAATAAGTATCTAATACAAAAATTTTAAATTAAGAAAAAAATGTATATTGTATAACTTCTGCTTTCTAAAAATAAAAGCAAGAAGGGAATACTTACAACCATTTTTTGTTGTTGTTGAATTTTTTGTGAAGGAAATATAAGTTTTGGACATTCTCCATTTTAATTCATTGCATCAAATTCACCAAAAGTTTGTCCTTCAATGAGGTAAAGACATAGAAATGGATAAAGTACAGTGGACTATATCAACTGAACACAAAATGCTGCAAAATTTCCCGTAATACAACCATTTGTTTTATTTTTCATTGATGGTACTAGAGGAGATTAGAAGTTGGCCCATGTCTGTGGGCGAGCAGATTCTACTTTCTCTTGAAAGGCAGAAGCTGAAGGGCTGTGCCATATTGTGAACTTACCACAAAGTTTACTTATTGGTCCAATATCTCACAAAAAAACTCTGTTAATTCAGACACCCTGACTTAGACTACATAGAGTTCCCTTGAGCCGCAAAAATAATATTAAAAATACACAAAAAACAGCATCAAGCTGTAAAACATTCACTTTGAAGCAATGTATCATATCTCTGTCAAATCTAAAGGTCTCACTTCAAAAAAGCAAGCAGAGGTAAAGGGCAGCAGGGAAGAAGAAGATGTTTCCGTGGAAGAATAACACCGCACTGAAGGAAATTAAATGGATGATGGAATGTCATGAGGCAGTGTGGCCCTGGAGGAGAACGTAGATCGATGTTTCCAGATGTAAACCAGAAAGTTAGTTCCTAATATGCATGCATATTCAACTACAGTTTTGAGAATTGTTCTTTATTCCTTCCTTTTTTCAAGAATTTGAGCAACTGTGTGAGAAGTGCGCTGTGCTTTGAAGTAACATCCCTATATGAAGTAAATTTCAGCTTTGATATTTGCATAATGGCTACTTTAAACATATTAATATGCCATAGAAATCAAACTGTCAAGTGAGAGAAAAAATAGCATACAGGTGACATAAAACAGTGAACATAGTGAAGAGGAAAGATACTGAGATTTTCAGAACAAATTAATATTTAATAAGCTACTTACATTGATTACGAATGAGCTGCAAAGTTACAATTTGCAAACTTATTTCTGTTTTGCAAATTAGGCAAGAAAAATTAAAGTTTTCATTGCGTGGTGACACAGTGACATGGAAGAAAAAGAAGTAGCTTAATAAGGATAAAAATAATATCCATATCTTCAGCACAGTAGCCTTTGACGAAATACTCATATTCCTGTATTTTCTTTGTTATGGATTGTGTGGAAGTCTGCAGGAAATTCTTTCTGAAAGAGAAGTATGATTGTAATTGCTGTATATGGTCCTACCACGTTTGTTACAAGAGCTTTGAAAGGCTCACATAATTAGTGTTTGTAAATCATGTTAGTATAATCAGAATGCAATTACAGAATTGCAAAGTGTTATTATTACTATTATTAGTAGTATTACTATCACATCAACACATCCATTAAAGGCGTACAAGATCACACTGTAATTCAATATGAATCTTTTTGACATATAAGCAAACCAATTCAGCTTTTTCTCTTGCAATTGATGATGAGAGCTGGGATGGACAAGGAAATGCCTGGTGGAATATTATGCTACATATTTTTCTGGAAACTTCTCACATATTCAGTGGAATAGTGGTTACAGTTTCATGTTCATTTACTCTACTGATAGAAAAAATGGACTTATCACAATTTATGAAATAGAACTCTTATCCACACCTATTTCAGAAGTACAAGAGCACAAGTACAATCTTATCATCCTCATATTATTTGCTATGCCCAATTATGTAAGTTTGTGATAGACTATTTAACTGTGGCATTCTTAAGAATGTAGAAGTTTGATGTGAGTGCCATATTACAAGATAGAGGAAAAAGCAGTTTTCTTACAACCTGGGTCTGCATTTTCCAGTCCTTGATCTTGAAAGAATGAGCTCTTTTTAAGAGATTATGTCCTCGGCCAGTTTAGAGTATCTGCAACAGCAGTATTCCATCACGTCTTTGTTTGTGGTCACCAGCAGTAAAAGTCAACACAATGGGACATACATGCATCAGCCCTTGAGGCACAGAAGTGATTGATATGATAGCTGTGCCCAGTGCATTCCCCTTCCCTAAGGCAAGATTGGCTATTTCTATATAATTTCTGATGGATGCCTGTCTAGTTTGTTCTTAAAGACCCTTGATTGCAAAAACCACAGCCACCTTGTGCAATTTGTTTAGGATTCATGATCTACTTACGATGACCCCTCTAATTAAAAAAAAAAATGGTACTTGATGCTGAAGCAGAGTTATCTTTGCTGTAATTTAAGGTTGCTACTACTTCTCTCCACTAAGGCTATTTTAAAATCTAGAGTGCTATCTACAGAGCTGTTGTTTCAGTCAATCATGATCCATCTAGTGCATATGGTGTCTTCTTCCCGCCACTCTTTATTGAACAGCATGCTGGGGTTTTGCATCAGTTTGATAGCTGAATTCCATTATTCTCTTCTGACAGACTAACTTTTTAACTCAGTGTGATCATAACTTTTATTATGCAAACTTTGTCAGATGCATCAAGCATTTAGGCTTTCTGCACCCAAGGGAACCTTGAAGAATTTCTCAGAAGTAACATGCATTGCTTTGACTTGCTTGTTTTTGACAAATCCTTGATGGATGCTGATCATCGCCTTATTCCTTTATGGTTTAATATGTCACTGCTTACGTGCTCCATCATTTTTCTTAGAACTTAAATTACAGTGACTGACAATGCCCAGTTTACCCATTTTCTTACATATATAAGAAAAAAATACATACTTAAATAAATAAACATATTTGTATTTATATTTCCAGACATTCTCAGACTTAATGACAGAAAGGTTTCTTACATAGTGGCTTAAATATATTGAGTAGTTTAACTTTTTCTGTCCCTTGGGTATTATTCCATTGATACTCAAGAAATATTAGGGTTTCCTACCTTATAATCAAATAACTGAGGGATTTTTTCATAGAATCATAGAAACACAGGATCATTAATGTTGGGAAAGAGCTCCAAAATCATCAAGTCCAGTCTTTGACTGATCACCACCTGGTCAACCTGACCACAGCACTAAGTGAAATGACCAGTTGTTTCTTGAACACCTCTAGGGATAGTGACTTCATCAGCTGCCTGGGTAGACCCTTTCAGCACTTGGCAACCATTTCCGTGAAGGAATTCTCATGATGTCGAATCTGAACTTCCCTGATGCAGCTTAAGGCCATTTGTTCTCGTCCCATTTCTAGTTGCCTGGGAGCAGAGCCCGACTCCCACCTGCCTGCACCCTCCTGTGCAGGAGTTGTGCAGAGCCAGAAGGTCCCCCGTGAGCCTCCTTATCTCCAGGCTGAGCCCCTCCAGCTCCCTCAGCCACTCCTTATATTTTTTGGTCTCTAGATCCTTCCCCAGCTACAGCCCCTCAGTGTCTTTCATATAGTGAGGGGCCCAGAACCGAACACAGAATTTGAGGTGTAACCTCACCAACACCAAGTGTAGAGGTTCAGTCAGTGCCTGGTCTTGCTGGACAAGCTATTTTTGATAATGAGTCAGGATGTTATTGGCTTCTTGGCCACCTGGGCACCCCTGGGTTCATGTCCAGTCCCTCTGCCCAGCCTGGAGCTTCAGGGGTTGGTGTGACCCAAGGGCAGGACCTGGCACTTCCACTTGTTGCCCCTCACACCACTGGCCTCAGCCCACTGATCCAGCCTATCCAGATCCCTCCGCAGAGCTTTCCTGTCCTCCAGCAATCCATACTCCCCACAAGTTTGCGTCACCTGAGAACTGACTAAATGTGCACTTGATCCCCTTGTCCAGATCACTGATAACGACATTAAGCAGGGCTGTCCCCAACACTGATCCCTGGGGATCAGTGACCAGCTCCCACCACTCTCTGGCCATCAGCCACTTCCTAACCCAGAGAAGAGTGAACCTTTCCAGGCCCTGGGCTGCAGCTTTTCCAGGAGATGCCATGGGAGATGGTGTCAAAGGCTTTGCTGGAGTTCAGGCAGACACATCCACAGCCTGTCCACCAGGCATGTCACTTGGGCATCAGAGATCAGATTGGACAAAGAGGACCTGCTTTTTCTAAATGCGTGTAAAACTTTTTGGTGAAATTTTTTTCCAAAAATGACGTAATGAATCCTGGCTGTCTTCATCTGTCAGTAATTTCTTTCCCTCTCTGTTAGAAGACTTCTCCTTGGTATACTATTTTTAGCTCAAAAAACAATTAATTTCTTTTGCTTTCATGTTTGCGTTTATCTCCACCCAGTCATAAAATATTTTCGCATTTGTCTCAACTTTGTTTCCATCTTCTACATATTTTGTTTATTCTTATGGTTAGTAGATTACTGATGAGCCAAATGTAGTTTCAATTTTTTAATTATACCTCAAATTTCATAATAATTTCTGGGTATACATTTATTATTCTTTACAAAAATTACCTTGTTTTAACATATGTTTCCCATTTTCTCAACCTCTCCATAGCCCTATTTACAAAGTTTAGTAAAAGCGCTCTTAAAAAAAGAAAAAAATCAGTTTCCTCTTATTTGTCTTTCCTATTCTACCTCAGGTCCAAATGTTTTAAATCTCCTATCATCACTAAGTATTTGGATGTTCTTGCCATTTACTTACAAAAGCAACTATGGATTGTTCTCTGTTTCTAGTGAAATGGTGCTCAGCAAGAGAACATCTGTGTTCCCTCTTTCTTCAGTCACTAGCAATAAACCTTCAATAGTCAGTCACTGTCTGTGGATGAACCTCAGAAAAAGACATCTGCTATCCATAGATAAAGCAATACCTTTAATGACATGATAGAAGTAAGCGGATCTGGAGGGTCTGCTCTCTTAAAGATGAGCATGAAACAAAGTTTATGAACGTTTCAATCTGAGTTCTAGTGTGATAAGTCAGAAAGATGAAATAGGAAAACTCAAATATATTGCATAAGGCAAAACAATAAGAAAATCCTCAGCTTCCTCTTTGCTGGACAGGTCAGTTCCTGTCACTTTTATCCTCAGTTCACCACCTCTTAATGATGTGCAGATTGGCCATGAATTAGAGTTTTTCTGTACAATATATTGTTCTGTAGCCACTGCTCTCTCTCACTTGTGGATCATCTTCAGCCCACACATTCCAGAAGATGATCCCAATGTGAAGAGTTTCTGTTTGCTCAGTCTCATCTTGTCTCAGGAAAAAGGAACATTTTTTTCTCCTTCCGAAGAGATTTATCCAACCACAGGATGCACCAGTGAAAGATAACACAAACATTCACAGCCCTTCTAGCAAAACAGAACCATGCCAAATGACAAGACTGAACCATGACGCAAGACTGGGATTTTAGTGATAACAGAAGTTTAACTCTGAACTCCATCAGTCAGTCTTCTAGGGATTCGTTGTCACTTTTGAGCTGTATAATGTCATTTTTCAGTCACAGAAAAGTTGATTTGATGGGATCCCTCCTGGTGTCATCCCAACCTCCCACCTGAAGCAAGACTATCATTCAACAAGTTCTCTAGGAAACACATTTCAGTGACACACTGCCCACTTCTAGTCAGGAAAATTTTCTGCTTGTTCAGCCTGAGTGTGCTAAGCCATATTTTATTGCTGTTTGATGTTGTTTTACCACCTTTCCCAAAAGAGAAGAGTTTGGCTCCATTGTCTCTGTAACTGCTTCTCGGGTATCTGCAGGTTCCTGTACATGTTGGTTGTGACTCTGGAATGCATATCTTTTCTCTCTCTCATTGATACTGAATCCTTAAAGGCAACCAGGACAATATTGTGATT
Source organism: Rhagologus leucostigma (assembly GCA_013397725.1). NCBI lineage: Eukaryota > Metazoa > Chordata > Aves > Passeriformes > Rhagologus > Rhagologus leucostigma. The sequence goes on from VZTD01003777.1 coordinate 298,404, forward strand.
TTGATCTCAAATTGATGCCTCCTTAAGGTTGGAGCATTATGACTGGAATATTCCTAGACCAGATTCCTCTGTGTAGTGTGATTAGTTCCTTTACTGATGTCGCTCAAGACAGTCTGGACCAGGCCACTCTGTGCTGCAGGAAGCAGGTAAGAGGGTCTGGCCATGGATGTAAGACAGATATTTACCTTGTTTTCATGGCAGACTAAGGATTATGATTCATTCTATTTACTAGCATATAGTCAAAAAAGCCTGCTGAATCATCCTTGCTGAACATGCAGGCAGTTGGGAATTTAGCATACATTAAACCACCTTTAATGGAAAAAAAGTGTTGCTGCCAGGCCAAATTCTCACAATTCAAATTTTTGTAATCTAAGCATGTTCTGAACAAGATGCTCCTGTCAATCGACTGGTATTTAAAGCAAATCAGCCTTAAAGCTTCATCAGTATTAATTACAAAACTGTGGAAGCACTAACTGCTGCTATTCTTTGGATGAACATGCAGCAAATATTTAAGGCATTTCTCATGTTCGCTTAGGCAGAGACACTAAAAACAGCTAGGCATCTTCCAGAGAAATTCCTAAATATAAACTAAGTGATAAAATTAATACTTGAACAATATGTATTGTTGATTTGTAGTCACCCTCTTTTTTATGGATGAAAGATGGCACAAAAGTTGAGTACAGAAAAGGTGAATAAAGCTGGTGAAGCTTCTAGAGGATAAATCCTGTGAGGAGCAGCTGAGGGAGATGGAGGGGCTCAGGTTGGACCTTCTGGGTCTATACAACACCCTTACAGAAAGGGTGGGCGAGAGGGAGGGTGCTGGGCTCGACTCCCAGGGAAAAAGGGGCAGGATGAGAGGACATAAACTCAGGTTGCTCCAGGGGAGATTCAGGTTGGGCACCATGAGGAATTTCTTCACAGAAAGGGTTGATGGAAGCTGGTTGATGGTTGACTGGAAGCTGCCCAGGGAGGTGGTGGAGTCCTCATCCTTGGAGGTGTCCGAGGAACAACTCAATGTGTCACTCATTGCTCTGGTCTGGGTGATGATTTGGGGATCAGCCACAGGTTGGACTCAATTGTCTTGGAAGTCTTTTCCAATCTAAATGATTTCGTGATTCTGTGAAAACTACAACTTCGTCACCACTAATTATGAAGTCACAAAATAAGTGTGATGTTCATTTTATATGTGTGCATCAAAGGCTCTTATGGAATTATTATCAGAAAGTCTAATTATTAGTAAAACAGAAATACCTTTATGGTGAAATAATGAGCCCTTTTATAGGCAAAATGGTACTCTGTTAGCGTTTTATCACTGAAATACTCTAATGACTAAACATTTCAGGCAAAATAGTCTTTTATTTTCTCTTCTCCACAAAATCACGTTCCTACGAATTTAACAAGGACAAAATTCAGAGACAATGATAATATTGCTGATATAGTCCTATAGTCATTGGTGCAGACACACACAATTGGGCAAGATAATACAGACTGCAAAGAACAATTTGCTTATTAGTTTCTCCACCAACTATAAGCAAAAAAGAAAAATAAATGGAAAGATACCATTCACTAAACCTCCAGTCTTCACAGTGCATGGTTCATAAAATCACTCATTTCAATATGAACATATTTTTCTTACTTTTAAAGACGATATAACAAAACAAACCAGAAAACTAAAATGATAAGCTATATAGGGAATGAGATAAAAAAAAAAAAACAAACCTGATTTGAAATTTAAATACAGTAATTGTATAAACTGATGGTACATCAGTGGGAAAAATTACATGTTAAATTTCAAAGCCTATACAGAATATAAACATCTGCAAAGCCTGAATATGCCATTAGGACATTTTGAATGAGAAAGGAACCATGATTTATAATATTAGAAATGTTAGTAATACACACTACACTGGAGTGTCAAATCTTTTTCCTTTAACAAAACCAGGAGTTTACCAAAAGAGCTGATCTTTAAACCTAATTCAAAACTGGCCTGTCAACATTTTTAAGGTTTTGTTTATCATCTCCCTACCACTATGGTTCCACTGGAAATGAACTCAAGGGTTCATCTCTACCGGTGCAGTAGAGAAATACATTTACAATTGCAACTAGCTTACAAGGGTCACTTTCAGAGAAGTTAATGGTTTAGAGGAGCACCAGGTTTGATCTAGCAGAAGCATTTTTCTCTGTTTAGGAAGCCTGGGTGTATGGCTAAAACCCAAAATAAACCCCTGGGAATATGAGTTTGGTTCTCACCTCAGTCATCTCTTGACTCAGCAAATTGAACTGCCAAACACCTTTTAGGCAAAAGTATGTGTAAAATAGAGTAATAATTTACTCAGTAGGAAATATGATGACAAATTCTTTTTTATTTGCAAGCTAATTAAAAGTGTTTCAATGAAGTAATTACTGAAATAAAACTATCATGTTAAATGGAATGCTAAACTAATTTTTTATTTATTCTTAATCAGTTTTCCAGTGTTGTACATAGAAATATTTAATGAATGAAATTTTGTTTGCTTTTTTAACAAATTCATTAAATAAATAAAGGAAGAGAGAAGAATGATTTAGCCTCAGTAGACCTGGGGATTATGGAAAGGCATGCAGAAATCAAGTACTTTAAGTTAATTTTTATATTACTGCTGTTAAATTGGCATCAACCCATACTCAGTTCTGTCATTTAATTCAAAAGTAATTTATTTTGCTAATCTGGTTCTAATTTGAAGAGAGAAAGAAGTAAAAACCTAGTTCTGCCAAATGAATGGAAGAATTCGGATCAATTCAGTTTCATTTGTTTGTAGAATCATAGAATCTTAAACTCATTTGGGTTGGAAGAGACCTCAAAGACCACCTCATTTCAATCCCCCTGCCCTGGGCAGGGACACCTTCCACTATCCCAGGTTGCTCCAAGCCCCATGCAGCCTGGCCTTGGACACTTCAAGGGATGGGGCAAACACAGGCTCTCTGGGAAACCTGTGCCAGGGCCTCACCACCCTCACCCCGGGTTACACCTGGGTTACACTGGAGCAGAGTTCTGGTATAAAGGAGCTCTTTTTGTGGGTTCATGGTAGCATGACTTGCAGGTTGCAATAGTTCCTAGGGATTATTAGCGATCTACATACCCACCCCTCACCACCTCCCTTTATTTCCAATAGAATGCAAAAGAATTTCTTTCCATAGAACAGCAGCAAGTCTAGTAGCAGCCAAATAGCTTACAAAAAAATTCCCCCGTTCCATCAAAAGGTGTAACACAAACTGACCACATTTATTATTTATCTGATAAATACAGTAGCTAAAATAGAGATATAGTGCTTGAAGCACTCCAGCTGATTTTGAAGTACAGCCTAGCTTCAGAATGTTTCAATTTTTCTATATTTTCCAACAGCTGTGATTTTTATTACGGGTAAGTGAACCTAACACTCATGAAATGTGTCACATTTACAGTACTGGAAATGAGAAGCTTTCAGTTTAAACTAGACAAGAGCCGGAGTGAGGGAAGGGGCCGAAGGAACATTTTGATCCCTGAGTGATATGTCTCTGCTTCTTACTCTTGTCTCTGGAGGGAGCAGCTCAACAGTGGGGCAGCCTCCCCTCTACTGCTTCAGTGACCACAGCATTAGTCCATCACATTTTACAACTGTGAGAAGAACAGCTATGTGCACTCAGTTTCTGGTATCTCCTTAAATACTATCAAAGCTAAAAAATGCATGAAATTGCATATCTTTGCTGAAGTTTGTTTTCATCAACACCACTGGTTTGTATGAGTTCCAACATACCAAGGCTACCGACCAAATCAAGGTAGTGTTACTGAGTCCTTCCCATGAAAGCTTGTCTTCAATTATATTCACCTCTCAGAAAAATTTCAGATAGAGAAGTATTTATGAAGTATCCATGGGAGAAAAATGTAAAATAAGAAGAGGAAACAGAAAGTACATCATCAGAAGTCTCATAACCTATTTTTAGTTAATTCTTCACTCACTGTATTCACCGTCTTAAATTACCATCTTTGTCTGAGGATACAATCGTTCTAGGCTAAACTTGGATGTGACATTTAAGGGTTTTAAGCTTATACAAACTTTTATGCAGAGCACAGCCAATACTGGAAAGGGTAGCAGCACTGTGACTCACAATAAAATTTACTTTCAATATCCCATGATATTGCTAACTGTCTGACTCAGAATGTATAGACTTTAGTCAGTTAATATTAGGCTGACAAACCCAAAGGTGATACAAGTAATACCACCTTTCCCATTTATTCAGATTGCTGGTTCAGTTTATTCCAATAATACAGCCTGTTAGGTCATCTCTGGAAGGATGAATGTGCTTATGAGAAACAGGACTGTGTCAAAAAATCAGCACAGATATGAAAGTTAGAAACTTCCTCTTTTAATCATAAACTTAAGAATCTCTGCACTAATGCTTTTCTTGCTTTCATGGAAACATCCATGTAGGCTAGCAGCAGCTAGGTTAATGACTGTGTTGGGAGCTAGAGTTATATAAACTCAGAGAATGGCCTTGGTTGGAACTCACCTCAAAGGTCGTGCAATTCCAATTCACCTGCCATGGGCAGGGACACCTTCCACTAGATCATGTTCCTCAGAGCTCAGTCCAGCCTGGCCTTGAACATTTCCAGGGATTGGGCACAGCTTCTCTCGGCAGCTGGTGCCAGGGCCCCACCACCCTCACAGGAAAGATTTTTTTCCTAATATCCAATCTAAACCTATTCTCTTTCAGTTTGAAGCCATTCCCCCTTGTCCTGTCCATGCCATTTTAAATAGTCTCTCTGCATTCTTCTTGTATGCTCCCTTCAGGTACTGGAAGGACTGTGTTCATACATTGTGGTGAAACTGTGATCCACGTCTTCAATTTTTTCCTCTCATTTCTCTGTTTTTCTGCCAAAAATATATCAGATTTGAAGAGCTGATCACTTTCCACTATGCGTATATATATGTATATATTTGAAAATGAAAGAGAATACAATTACTGTTGAAGGGGAAAACAGAACCATTTACGTGATTTCCTGGCTCAATGACCTTAGAGGCCTTTTCCAACACACATGGCTCTGTGATTGTATGAAATATGGCCAAATGGACTGTTCAGGGAAGTCCATGGACTCAAGGGTGGACTGCTGGGAAGCCTCAGTGTTTCTGGTGTTGGGCAAACAAGCCTCCCCAGCCTCAGCCTCAAAACATTCACTGGAAAGACCCCCACCAAAATTAGCAAGGGACACCTTCCACTATGGAACTGTAGGGTGGTTACTCCCCTTGAGCACTGACTTCTGTTCTCCTTTTGGCCTCGTTGAGCAGCCACATCTCCAGTCTGACAGGATAGATGAATGTTCTCTTGCAGATGGAGCTCTTGGGAACGCCTTGCTGGAAGAGAAGCTTTCCATGGTGCCATGTTCACTGCAGTGCAAGCAGGATGGGAATCAGTCAATTGACAGGCTGCAAATCACCTGCATTCTTTCGCATACATACGAGCTTTATTTCCAGAAGGTATTATATTGTCTCCCAGATTACACATTCATACTAATAAATAAGACACCAACAAAAATGTTCTTCTTTATTAATCTGTCTGTGGAGAAAGCATAGCAGACAGTAGAGATGGAGAGAGAAATCTCAGCTGCTTAAAAATAAAAAATCAATATACATTAATTGAATTTAAATAACTAAAAAAACTCTATTGTGATTAGTTCACGTATTTTCATGCTTTAATCTGTATAATGCAGTATTCCTTTTGTTTCTTTGTTGGTATTTTTGCCCCTCAGGTACTGAAATTGTAATTTTTCCCCCTCAGGTACTGATTCTTTCTGTACTTGGGCCTCAAAGCATAAATATAAGATCACACCACCTCTGTTGTTCAGGGAAGTATCAGTCACATAAATCTTGTCAGAAGGTAAGAATAAGCAGAGACTTCATAGGAATTGTCCAAGGACTTCCAGCAAATTAACTAAACCCTTATTAAATTAATAATTGTTACTTGTCACAGCAACAACTTCTTATTCTGAAGTGTAAGTATTCTGAAGCAGAATCATGATGCCAGTAGAATTCTGCCACCTCTAAGACGTAACAATTTTTCGGTAAATTACCGGGAGTAATTACATTAGACTGTAGGATCCTATAAATGTATGAAGGTATAGTTACACATAATGGATAATTTATTTTTAGATACTTACATTTACTTATTTTTATGGATATAAAATGAAAAGTTTAAAAAAAGGAATTAAAAATTTGGACAAGCTCTGTTCAGTGAAAGCTCTAAGATACTTATTTTGGAACTAAACAGCAATAATCTCATTGTAGAAGTTAACCTTCTAATTCTAACTGTAATGCCTGTTTCTAACAATTCAAGTCAAATTGTTTTTGATACTTCATTTTCTGTGTAAGTTATATGTCATGCTTAAAATATGACCTGAAAGGAAGGTGACAGGGAAGAGCCTTCAAGTAGCCACATGGAAATACACCTGTATTCAGCTGCAAATAGAGCTACAAAATGGTACAGACTGGGGCTCAGGAACAAATGAGAGCCTGGGGATCAGAGCAGACCAGGTTTCTGATATCATTAAGCAGACATCTTTCTATACATGGTGTTTGTATTCCTTACAATACAGCTATACTTGAAACAGAATTGATCAAAACAGAGAGGCTGTGATATCAGATTTGTTGGGAGCAGACAAACAGCAGCACAGCTCCGTGGTAACAGATGGATGCCTTTCCTATGTGTAGGAGGAAACGGCTGGAGCTCTGCCAGGGAAGGTTAGTTTGGACATCAGGGAAAGGTTTTTCCTCCAGAGGGTGCTGGGCACTGCCCAGGCTCCTCAGGGAATGACCACAGCCCCAAGGCTGCCAGGGCTCCAGGAGCATTTGGACTGTGCTCTCAGGCACAGGCTGGGATTGTTGGGGTGTCTGTGCCGAGTCAGGAATTGAACTCGGTGATCTTTGTGGGTCCCTTTCAGCTCAGGATATTCTGTGATTCTATGAAATACAAAATGATGATACATGTTCACAGAATGCCTCTCTTTATGATGACTGCTTCCTGGTTGACCAGGTAGGTAAAAGACAAAGAAACCATATCCTTAGTCTTTCTTTTCAGTTCAGCTTTTTTTATTTTGGTTATTTACCACTTTATACTTATTGCAGTGGTTTTTTTTGTGCAGTGACCCCGGAATGGTGAAACTCTACAAAGATGTGTCATAGAGTACTAAAACCCATTATTTAAATCACTGTCCCTGCAAGACCAGCTTCCAAATGCAACTATGAAGCAACCACTCCCATGTTAACTGGGCCAGCAGGAGATGCAATCTCAAAAGTGTTTTTAGCGTTTCCTCTTGGGGGCTAAGGGACCTTGCTGTTCCAAAAGCCTGAGTGTCATCTTTGTGTGCAGTGTGTGTCACAGGTCAGTAAAGGTTACCTGTTTGCCTGACCCCACACAGAAACAAATGGACCAGATATGCAGCTGACACCTTTCTCTGTAGTTCTTTCAATAAAAGAAATTTCAGAAAAGTCACACCTCTTTTAAACTGAAGATGAAGTTTAATCTGATTATGGACTCTGTAGAATGTACCCTTATTGTTATCTAGATACATCCCTCACTAGAGATCAGAACAAAGTTTATTCACAACCTCTTTTGAGCTTCAGAGGCTATAATCTTAACTAGAGCTAAACACAAGGGTGATTTTTATCTCCCACATTCATTTAATTAAACATGGTTCATAAACTGCCATCATTAATACTAAATCACCATGAAAAATCTCTGTAACATTAAATTAACCTTTGATTCTACATTTTTCCTTTTATGTCACATTTGATTAATCTTGCAAGTGGATTAATGGATATTATTTAACTAGAGACAAACAGCTAGATGCAAAGTACAACAGGAAGTACAATTTCTTGCTGTGTGAGTCAGAAAATAGAATTGCGAACAAAATGCAGCTGCAGGCAGGAAGACGTATATTGAGCTTCTTATAGCATTCTATTTTGTGATGTTCAAATAATGGAATGCTATGACAAATTCTAGTTCAAATTAAGCAAACCCCTCAATGTTTAACTAAGGATCATTTCATGTGACTTTCTGTTTATATCTCACCTATTCATTCTATGTCAACCGTGTTGTCCTTCATCACTGATCTTTAATGATCATTGGTCATCATTACCCTTCAAGATGGAAATTAGTCTCTGTCTTCAAAGTGAAATTTACCCCTTTTTCCTTCTAGTCACTATTTCTTGTTACAGCTTTCACAAAGTAAAAAAAAAGCCTGTTATGAACTATGGTCTTTGGACAGGCTTACAAATTGTAGATGTCACAATCAACCTTATTTTAATAAAGTAATTAATCTAGACTTACAATTTCTACTCTAAGGTGTATTTGGTAGATGCCAAAGCAGTTTGTTCCTTATTTGTTTCATCACCAGTTTGTAAGTTCTTCTGTAAGGCACAAACACATGAGCTCCATGAAATACTCCATTTCCTGTTTCAATACTGCCACACCCAGTCCTAAAAATTCCACTTATCTACTTACTGCTCACCCTCATCATTGTCAGAAATTTTTGCCACAAGCTGGAAAACAAAGTGAGAGACAGAATTTTCCTTTTGTCTTTTCCTCTTAGTACCTAATGCAAGCGCACCTTACTAATTAACCAACTCTGGACACTGCTAGATAACCTGGTCCTTGTCATAGAATCATAGAATAGTAGAAATTTAGATTAGAGAAGAAATTTAAGATCATATAGTCCAATCATTAAACCAACATTGATAACCCCACCGCTAAACCATGCCCCTAGGTATCAAGTTTACATGTCCTTTAAATAATTCCATGTGTGGTGAGTCCACCACTGCTCTGGGCAGCCAGTTTCAATTCCGGGACACCCCACAGGTAAAGAAATTTTCCCTTATATCCAGTCTGAACCCCCTTTAGGACAGCTTGAGGCCATTTCCTCTCAGTCTATCCTTTGACATCTGGAAGAAGGAACCCACCCCCACCTCACTGCAAACACCTATTAGGGAGTTGTGGAGAGAAAGAAGGCCTCCCCTCTTCGTGTGCCATACCATCTTTTCTAGGGAGGTTTTTTTTTTTCCTGCAGCAATTCTTTTTTCAAACAATGAACATGAAATAGGTATATTGAATGTTAGCGTATCCAGAATTTATTTTCCATGAGCAAACACTTAAAAGTTTTTCATTAGCAAATTCAGAACCCACTTAATATGAAACCTATAGATACTCGTAATTTTTTTTTAAATCACCTCCTCATCTGATGCAAGTCAAATGCCACATCAAAATATACATGTATTACATATAAAGAGCTACCTTTATCAACCAAATTTGTAATCTTATCAAATAATGAAATCTAAACTATTTGACAAAAACTATTTTCCATAGAACCACACTGATTGCATGAATTAGAGCCCTTCTCTCTGATTCTCTATTAATGGAAAATCATACCGACTTTTTCATTACATTGTCTGAGTTTGATGTCTGGGTAACTGGCCTATAATTACTAGGACTTTTTAGCTCATTCTTTTTGAATATCAGTACTACAGTAACACATTTTCAGAAATTCAGGTTTACCTAAAACTCTTTTTTTTTTAGGAGAGATTATTTATTTATTTGTTATTTATTTTAGTGATCCACTCAAATGTTCTTGGGTGAAATTCATCTGACTATGAAGAGTTTATATGTTTTTATTTTGGATAGATTATGAACCTGGTAATCAGCCTTACCTGATACAGGCATGTCATTCTCCTCAGTGATGATGATGAGAAAAAATTTTTGATCACTTATTTTATTTCTTATTTTTATTTTATGGTTTTGAGTTCTGTATCCACCATCATTGAAACAGGATGGCTCTGTAAATGAGCATCAACATTTTTCTTCACAGGGAAGTTCACATTTCCTAAATATGATTTTAAGTAATATTTTTCTTTCTATACCTTTTCTTGTCATCAATTTCATATGCAATCTTCCCATTTATGTTTGTGTGTATGTTCATTCAATGATAAATAAGATAATAATGAAATGTTTTGTTTGTCAGGTGGAATATTTTGAATTCTGGATATTCTTGCCAAGTGTTGCAAATGGTAAACTGGGAACTGCTATTTTTGTGATCATCTTGGGGCCACTATTTTTAATTTCATCATTGGTCTTCAAAGGGAGAAAAACTATCCATAGGATGAATCAGGAAATAAAAATAAATATCCTGATGATATTAGACAGAGCAAGGGCATGCCATATGACTTGCAACTGTGCTGCCCATCTCTGTATAATTTTATTCAGGGAATTTATTTAAATTGTGATGAGGAAATACAGATATAAAACTTCTACACATTAGATCTCATCTAAACTCAATGTAAATGCACAGTTCATCTCTGAAAGCTCTTGTAATTGTCTCTTCCTTTTCTTGAAAGAAGAATAATTTATCTCATGTTTGTTAAATGGAAACATTGCTTAAGTATGCAGTTACTATAACAACAACTGCATCATAATTTCATACCCTGATTTACCCTCTCAAGGCCCTTAATAGCCATCTTTTGTTACAGTAGACTGGAGATTATGACTGAATTTTCAGGTGCCCAGAATGTGTATATTCCCAAACTGTGCAGGGGGCTATGCAAGGACACTGGTCCAGCATATGAAAGGAACTAAGTTTGAGACTCTTTCTTCACTCTCCTTCACTGCTTCCTACAAAGAGAGCTTCCTGCCTCACCATCTGCCCTTTGCCATACCATGAATCCCTTACCATGTCAGAATCCATTGACAAAGTTGTGCTCTCCACTGTGTTTGACAGCTGGTTTGTTACACTCGTATACCACTTGCTTTATTTTTCTGCCTGGACCACTCACAACATGTCTGTGCTTCTTCCTCACTTGCAGGGCTTGGCTGGAGGGCTTTGTTTTTCCCAGACCATTCTGACCACATCCTTGTACTTTACTATATGTTGTCTCCACATTGCTACTATCTCCCTTTTCCCCTCTCAGACTTGCTTTCTCACGGATCTGCTTTTCCATCACCCTAAGCCTTGGCAGTCTATGCAAGAGAAAGAAAAGCTGTCTGCTGCAGAGTTCTCCTGGCAAGGAGAAGGCTTCAATGAGAGGAGGCTGTCATTATTCACCACAAAATATCCTACCTCAGGCACTTGCATTTTAAGGAGTAGAAGCTCTGCTGTTTCTTTTCCTATGTGACCCTGTCCTCGATGCATACCAGCTTTGTGGGATGACAGATCAGGCTCAGCATCTGCATCTGATGTGTGGAGTGGGTCCACAGGCAAGGGAGCCAAGCCTTTGAGACAAGGCTTCTTGTGAGGCAGCCTAAGGGGGGAATGAGATAGAAATGTGGGAACATTTATTTCCTTTATTTCAACACGGTTTCATCTTCTCTACCTAGTCAGGTATTTTTGGAAGCTCTTATTTTCGAAAATTCGAGTTAAGCTTCTGAGTTATACGAATATAGGGGGGAAAAGTTTAGTCTTATTTGAAAAGGATCTTAGGTCAGCACGGTAGTAGACTCAGTAACTGAGATACTCTAGAGAGCAGTGCTGTTCACTCTTGATCCAAGCAAACTGAGCAGAGAAAATAACGTGGTCCAGAAAGCCCTGCCAAATTCTGTTTTCACTCAATCTGTCATGCACACCCAAATGCCATTCCCGGGGCCCAACCTTGCTTCTCACTTCCTTGTATTTATCCTCCCCCCCACACTTTGATGCTCCTTCCCCTCTGACAGAAAGTTTGTCACTTTCACAGTCCAGCCTCTCATTTTCTGCTGTTCAGTCTCCCACCCCTCTCTCAGAAGTTATATACATCTATTTTTTAACACTCCAGTTGTTCTGATTTCCTGGTGTACTCAGAGTGCAGTTCCGCAGAAGAGGAATCCTCTTCCTGTGACAGAGGTGAATTGCAGCATGTCACAAAAAAGTGACACAGCCTTACAAGAGCCAGCTGTGACCTGGCTTCAGCCAAGCACTGAGAGCCGAGAGGGAACACAAAAACCTTCTCCTGTCTGGCTTGAAATGAAACTCACATCCTCGGAAAGTCTTTGCCTACATACTCTTTGTTTGCAAACCAAGTCTTTATTTTCAGTTTCACTTCTCCCAAAGGATAGGAAATACACACATAAGAGTAATAGCCAACAGTAATAATGAGGATAACTACTTGAAGTATGAATCATAGGCAGTACAACGATTTGAATGTGAATCAGATGGGGGCAAGGAGAAGCAGTTTGTCAACTTTTTTTAAACACTCTTTCGAGGGCAGGATAAAATCTTGGGCTCTGGAGTATTATCCATACTCATTTCCCTTTTCCACAAAAACTCAAACAAGCATTTTGATTTTGATGTTTTTAATAGAAAGTTGTTCTCAGTTTCCACTGCATTTATAAGTTGAAGTTATATTTACCTAAGATGACTAGTCATGTTACAGCCATAATTTTTGAGGGCAGGAATTACTTCAGCACACAGCAAAAAAAGAAAAATTACCTGTTATTTAAAAAAATTCTGAAGTTGCTATAACATGGATTAGATCACAAACCAAATCTCACAATATATTCTAACGCTGTAGAGTGTTTGCAATCAGCATGGTAAGCGTCCCCCTAATCACTGATTTCAGGCTGCTATAAATGATTAATTGTTCAACTCTTATTGGGATTGTAGGACCTTAGTATAAATGCGTAAGGTTTCTCAGCCGTGTCCGTTGTCAGTTCTGTTTAAGGATAAGGCTGAGTTGAGAAACGGGTAAGATTCTTCCCCACAATCCTTTCCACTGGTATTGGCACTCCTTTTGGTGTCCTTGATCACTGTGTCAATATTGGAGGGGAAAAAAGAGAAAAGAACTTTATGAAGGGACACTGATTGCTTTTATGTGGCTAAACTCCTTGTCCAGCTGCCCTATCCCCAAAAAGAAAATAAACATCCACGATAACTTCTGGGAAAAATCCCTGTCCCTTTCTATTTTGTAAACTGCTTGAGCTCTGGCTGTAAAAGTACAAACAGGCACAGATTAAAACCATGCTGGCATGGTGGCAATTTTTAGCTTATATCCCTGAAGCATAAACACAGGGATTTTCATATGTAGATCCATGGGTAAAGAACCATTAATTTGGAAAAAAATGGCATTAAAGTGATTTTGCTGGAAAAATTAGCAGTTATTTCATCTGTCAGTCAAATCCCAGCCAGGGTCATTGACCTTACTTGGCATCAGTGGGCTCCATGGTTTTTAAAGTTGTTTAGCATTTTCAAGTGATGTTAATTAGACATGGGTGAGCCCCTCATCCCTCTTCCACCTGCTCTTAATGGTATTAATCCTGAGATTTATACACTTGAATGTCCTTTCTCTTACACAGAGGGTACTTTTCTCCCTCCCTGTTTAATTTGAGCACCCTTGAAAGATAATTTGGAAAATTTCTTAAATACCTTCAGGATTGTGGAGAGTTCACATTTTCATGTTTTCCTAAGCACCTGAACTCCAGCAAATCCCACAGTTTTAGTTACTTATCTATTTTTCTTAGCTTGTTTTTACATTTCCACAGCCTTTCGTATTGCCATAATTTGACAATAGGCAATTATTTTATTTGCTTTGCATGCATATTAACCTTCAGGCAGCAGCTTTGCATGAAATAAATGATTCTGTCAAAGAGAGACTTGGACAAAACAGAGTTTTCTGGTAATATTCATTTCATCTAAAAAAGAATTACACAGCAAACAGACATTTATTTCAGATCTAACTGCCTATTCGTACAGTTCAGCAGACTGTCAGATTGACTGTAATGGTGCCTTCTGGTGACTGAATAATACAACAGTCTGTGCCTTCTCAGTGTTTTTTGCCTGTTTTTGTTTAAGTAGCTGTAAAAGGTGTGTCTCTGTTCAAGTTTTGGAAGTGAGGGGTTGCAGGACTGACCTTTGTTAGAAGTTGAGGTTTCTCCCTGCCTAAATCTCTTTTAATTGAAAATAAAATATGAAGCCATAAGGGCTTTATTAGGACCTAAAAAATATCAATATCTTTTCCCCAAGCAGAGTCTGTGGTGGTAAGTGGTAAGCAGTCCCCCTGACTCTGTAAGATGTTTTGCCCTTGAGTCTGAGTAGCTGGGCAAAGTCTGGTTTGACTTTGAGCAGCACTGCCAGAATGAATTGCCTCACTTGTAACTTAGTGATTTTGACACAGCTGGACTGGCCAGCTTTATTTAACCTGGAAAAGGGACACAGACTCCTCATCTTTTCTCCCTGTAACACAGTGAACAGCTGGGTGAGCAGTGGTGTTAAGACATAGCTCTTGAAAACACAGAGATCATTTTTCCTTGATACAGAGAAGTGAATTTAGTTAGTTCAGTTTAAACTTAAGTACCTCCAGGCCAGACTTACCTTTTCTGATTATTTAAATGAAAAAACAAAGAAGTACCTTTATAAAGATACATGCAGCTGTGTAAACCATGCACACACTTAAATAATACATATGCATTTTATATGTGATGTATTTTAAGTGCAAGAGAATTTACCTTGCAACTTTTAGACAGAAGAGAGTCTTAGCTCTGTCATTAAATGATTTAAAAGCAAAAGGTAACGATTTAGACAGACCAAAGAGAATTGCCATACAAGCCTTTACTGAATCACAACATCATGAAATCAAAAAACTACAGTTGGAAAAGACATTCCAAATCATGGAATCCAACTTTCAACCTGGTACTAGACCAATGTTCATCACTAAACCATGTCCTCACTGAACCATATTCACATGTGTTTTGAACACTTCCAGAGTTGGTGGTCACACCACTTCCCTAGGAAGCCTGTTCCAGTGCTTTATAACCTTTCCATGGAGAAGTTTTCCCTAATATCCAATCTAAACGTCCCCTGGCACATCTTGAGGCTGTTTCCTCTCCTCCAGTCCCAGTACCCTGGGAGCAGAGCCCGATTCCCCCGGCTGACCCCTCCTGTCAGGGAGTTGTGCAGAGCCACAAGGTCCCACCTGAGCCTTCTTTTCTCCAGGCTGACCTGCCTCCCCTCTCTCAGCTGCTCCTGGTGCTCCAGCGCCTTCCCCAGCTCCGTTCCCGTTTCTGGACATGCTCCAGCCTCTCAATATGCTTCCTGTATTGAATAAGAGGAAAGAAAAAGGTAGCAAAGGGAACAAGAAATCCAGCTAGCCCAAGTTCTTCCTGGTCTGTTCC
This sequence comes from Rhagologus leucostigma, assembly GCA_013397725.1. NCBI lineage: Eukaryota > Metazoa > Chordata > Aves > Passeriformes > Rhagologus > Rhagologus leucostigma. The sequence goes on from VZTD01003777.1 coordinate 313,539, forward strand.
ACTGTGAACAACTTCCCCTTCAACTTCTAATAATTATTTTCTGTATAATTTAGCGATCGTCATTTCTTCTTCAACTGAAGGGCAGAGAAAGCCAGTGCAAAATCCTCTACACCGCACAGTCCCTGAGACAAAGCAGTTAACAGTGCAGGAGAAATCTTATCTTCAGTCCATAATTAAAAATGAAAACACATTATTAGCTTGGCAGGATACAAGTTTCAGAAGAACACAAACAACTGAGAAGTTGAAGCTCCTATAGGCTTTCAGTGAGATTTAATTTCTAAGTAAAGCTGCATCTTGTTTATCAGTTGAAACATGTCGTCCTAACCTGTACATTCAGATTAATTTAAGCAATTTGCGAATTCAAGACAATTTCAACTAACTGCCTGAATCATAAAAGAAGAAAGAAAAGAATATTTCTTTGCTGCTATTTCTAAATAGAAAGAGCAATTGTTTTCAACTCAAAATACTTTATAATTACTAAAGTAACTCAGAATAAATAAAATTTTCAAATATTTTCAGGTTAGTTTTTCAAATAATTTTCTTATGGTGTATACTTGGTTTTGTGCATTTACATTCTATTTCTGACTGTGGACTGGCGAGAAATTGGCTTTTGATTGCAAAAGTTTTTTCTGTGTCTTATAGTTCCTTTTCACACTACTTATATGAATGGTATACATTAACACAAATGCCATTTTAAATTTACGTGATGCAAAAGATGATACAATTTTCTGGTTTGAATCTTATTGCACTTTTTATTTTCTCCTAGAGCTCAATTATAAATCAAAATATTTAGTTCAATTAAAAATCAGACATAATTAATTTTGAAATTAAATTGTTGAGAACATTTATTTCAGGTTTGTAAATCAACATTCTCCTATTGAAATCAACAAAGTTTCCACTGGTTTAAGTAGGACAGTTCTGATTAAACTGTGAAGAAGGCTCCAGTCTTTCGTTTCCAAATCCAAGAGTGATAGGTATTTATGGGAAAAGACAGTTTCCCTGTCTGCTGCAGATATGGAGTCTTATACATACATAAAACATAAAAACACACACCAGCGTGCCAACAGGTTTTTAATTATTTATCACACACAGAACACAGAGTATGATAACATTTCTGAAGTCACTTTTTCGTTTGTTATAGCAGGTTTGCTTAATGAATGTTCAGCATTTGTTTGCAAAGCATGAATGTAAAATAGAACAAAATAAGATCCTTGTCAAAGACCATTTAAATGGTAATGCCAGTGTTGCAAAAGATGATAGTCTGTGTCCCTCACATAGAATTTATTTCTACTACCCCTGCATAGCCTGCTTGCAAAGCTGACTGATTTATCACCCAGTGATTTGGACTGGCTGAGATTTTTCTAAATGTCTGTATACTTTAAGAGGTACATACATTAAAGGTGTGCTTGCACCACGGTGTGCAAGCAGGGAGGAGGTCTTTTATAATTTAGGAGCTGTGTGGTGTTTTGTTTCCTTCCTTTCAGAGAAGATGACTTCAGTAATTTCACTTTTATTTATGCCTGTGGTATAGGACTCAGAATTTTCAAATCCAAGGTATCTCATAAGTGACATTCAGTTAAATAACTTTTTTTTGACACTGAGTATCTGTGCCATCACCCAAAGTTACAAGCCCCTTCTGGAAATAAGATACATAAAATTTACTTGTTCAATACAGATACAATATTATGTCCAAAATGCATCTATGTTTATTGCCTACTTAGGCTACAAAAGTACATCTAAAAAGGAGTTAATATTTAAGCTACATTTTAACTGTCTGGATATAAAAATCGCCTTATTAAGCTCATATTTGGTTGCAATCCCAGAGTACCTACAGGGAACCACTTTTCCAATGCCCCTCAGCCATCATTCCCTTAAGCTGCTGAGCATAGAGGTACCAGCTGCAGTGGTTATTGGGCAGTTTATACCAACTGTGTCTTTGAAATTATTAGGGAGAAAAAAAAAAATCTTCTTTTTAGGAGTTTGGGATACTAAAAAATCCTTTATAGTCAGTGATTGCCACTTAAATAAGCAATTTTATGATGAAACATCTTGACTAACAACTTTTTTTTTCTTTCTTTTTTCCTTTTTTTTTTTTGCTTTTGGGGATGAAACTCAAGGACCATTGGGACTTCAAATGTTGATTGCTGGTTACACACAGAATTTTTTCCTGGTAATGATAATTTTGTTTCTGTGTGTTTAATTTAATTTTAGATGTCAGAGAAGGTGTTTAGTGTAAATTAGTCATTGTTGGAGTTCCTGGTACAACAGACAGAGAAAAGAACTCTCTTAGAGAGGGCAGAGAGCTCCTTTCAAGGGTCTCTGACCAACAGTATGATATGCCTTCCAGAAGAGTTTCTTAGCAGACTAGACAGAAAGCTTACACTAATTTTATATTCCAAAATTAGGTGAAATGATCCATTAACTTCAGTGCCCTTTTATACTCCAGGTCCTTTCCGGATCAAAGGGTACCAACATCCGAATCTAAAACCACCTGTAACTAACAAAAAGACTACTCTTCAAATCAGTTGTCTCAAACTCATTCTTCTTGATCAGAAAATTTTTACTCATGTTTAGTTATCAGTTTGTCCTCTGGCCTTTTATTGCTTCTGAGTGTTCTTTCCATATGTCCACAGCAGTCAGCTGCACAGCTCAATATTCATTTAATAAAGTTTTGAGCCTGTTCTTTGAATGTGTAAGGTGAAATATGGAGCTTGCAGGCAGAACTCACAACCAAAAGTTTTCAAGCAAAAGGTTTTCATAAGGGGCACAGGAAAGAATGCTATCATTAGAAGAAGAATGGTTCTCAAATCCAGAATAAAATTTCTGCTCTACTGAGAGACAGATCCACCTGTCCTAAAATACTTTTTTTATTATGGATAGAATGTATCTGCATTCTGAGTTTCATTTTGGGAAAATGCTGGTTCTTAGTTTAGTTACTGCCTTATTCCGTTGCAGTCGCCCTTTTCCTCCTTACATTCACTACGTTCTCCCTCACTGAATGCGCTGAGACTATTTTAGCTCTGTATTTCAAAACCAGCGTCAAATTTATGGCTGGCTCAAGTACAGACAAGGTGACTGAATCCGCCATCTAATCACAAGGTGACCAGAACCACTGCAGTTTATTGTTTGTTGTAGCTGCTTCTCATTAGCTTTGTTTTCAAGGTAAGTCCACTCCTACATTCAGCTTCCTCTCTAGAGGTTAATCTCCATGAAGCATGTTCTCCTATTCTGTTTGAATGCTAAAAACAGTCCACAAATACTTCTTTCTCCTCTGTGTTATTGAGGATATTCTGGTTCTGTCTGTATCAAATGAAACAACTCAGTGATAGTAGGGTACTCTGAGGTACAGGAATGTCATTCCAATACGCAAGAAGACAAAACAGGAGTTTTGGGATAACTCGTTGTTTCCTGAGTTTTGCCATTCTAGTATTGCTGCTTGACAGGGAACTGTAGCTGGCAGCACGAGTCACATGGAGGGGAAAATGATGTTGGTCCCATGGAGCACATGGAAATTTCTGAATAAAAAAAGTGGCTTTCTTCTGTGCAGAAAGCACATGGAGAACATCTGGATCTACCAAGATCATGCTGCAGCTATCATTCCTTCACATTTCTGGTAGCTGCCTGTAGTACACTCTTTTTTTACTTTTTCCAGGACATCAGCAGCAGTGCATGTAACAGCAGTTCCCAAATTTCCCCTCTCGCCACATTTTTGAGTAATTACCCTATTCTTTCTCCAACCTTGTAGCTTTAAAGCATGAAATGTATAAACTGGACTTATTTTGAGAATCCATTTCCCTTCTGCTTTTATGCAGCCTTTCACTTTAATGTGATGTTTGCTTTTCCATCTTTGCTGTATGAACTTAAAGAAGAGGAGGAATGAATCTTAATTTATTATCAAGTTCACCAATTTTACACAAGCAAGATTATATGTCCTGTTTCTTTCTGTATTTCCAGAGATCTCTAGTCAGGAAGGTATCTCTCAGTCCAAGCTAATCTTTGCCAAGATTCAAAAATATAGCCTTATTATGAACTCTGACACTGTGAATAAATAATTTCTTTCATTTTTGCAGGAGTCTATGTAGCTGAAAATTGCTACCAGCTCACTCTGCTGTTATTCTCCCAGCAAAGCACTTGCAAGCTGTTCAGTCTCCTAGCAAATGTTTCCTGAAATTTTGCTTGCTTTCCTCTTGACTCCCTTCAGCTGTTACAGATTTCCTTAGAAATTCAGGGACTCAAAAGAGATGCACTTGCCTTCCCTTCATAACTTCTCTGGTTTGTTCCCAGTCTTGGATATCTCCACGAAAGAGATGGTACTGAAGTGAACTAACCCTGCTTGGGGTGAAGATGAAAAGTTGTTTTTAAAGGTTGTCTATTCTCTAATCTTTAGAATAAAAAAGACTGCCCATACACTTCTAAAAAGTTTGTTTTCCTTTACATTGGTAAAGGATGTCTTCTGCTTCAGATTTTCTGTTACTTGTGCAAGAAGGTCCTGAGATAGCTTTTCCTTTTATGAATATAGCACTTCTTCTTATTTTAGAAAATGGTAAGACTTTTCTGTATTTACTTTGGAACTTAAAATAATGATCTGATTGTTTTCCATACTCAACTTTTAATCAAGCCACAGTGAAGAAACAATTATTCAGTTCTGGATGGAACCTTGAAAATACTGTTCAGAAGAAAAACTGGTGGCTTTTTGATATGTTTGTCTCAGATATTCAATATATTGTACAGAATGAAGCTCCCCAAAGTAGAATTTCTGGCTAATAGTCAGTTCAAATTTGAGATTTCTGGAATGAAGAGACATTTATTATTCCTGTAGGGTCACGGGTGATTATTTCAATGTCTACTTCCAGCATAAATGCTAGAAGAATAAGTTATTTGTGACTGATTATGGATAGCATTTGTGTGTGATGAGAATATATTAGGAGTACTACAGGTTGTTCTTCAGAAATTCAGCATATTGCTATGGAAGTGTGCTGGGTGAGCAGGAGAAAGAGAATAAAGTATTTGGGAGAAAAAAAAGGATTTAGAGTCTCAGATTGGAGGAAGGAGAAGGGATAGGAAAAGGAAAAAGAGGAAAACTGATGGTGAGCTCTAAATTAAGCATATTAGGCATCAATATGAGTCTGTCACTGTATGCACAATCCTTGATAGTTTTAATTCTTGCATGAAACATGAGTTTGGGAATTCTTCTGTTTCTGAAGACGTCTAATTGCCCTATATTCTGCACTCCCCCACAGTACCAAATTCCAAATGGCTTTGGGGCATCTTTCCCCTCTGACAGGGGTCTGATTCTTCCTGTTCTCTCCATACACTGTCTCCCAGAGACAGAAGAGAAAACCCACTTCTCTGAAGTGAAACTCCATGAAGGATGTCAAATTCAGGCTGAGGCAGAGTGAAGATGGCAAGTGCAAGGTGCACATCCTTGCAACAGAAGCATTGATTCTTCTGAGGCAGCGATAATAGAACCAGTTCTGGTGGATGAAACCGTTCAAATATTTAAAAGCTGCTGCTTCAGACTAGATTCATCTCCATGCTGTTTTCTCATTCAGCTGGGAACATTTCATGGAGACAAATTGGTCACTTCACACTTCTGTGAACCTCCTAAACTACAGATGGATGTGGAGAGGCCTTTGCTTTCATCCTTCTTTTTAAAAGTCCCTTTTTCAATACTGGCAATATCACTATGAAAAAAACAGTGTTTTGTGATTAATTTTATATCGTAGTATAGTGGATAATAGACTTCGTAAAGTTAGGCTGAAGACTTTCTGTCTTCCGGGAACTTTGGAAGTTTTTTACAGTCTGAGTGACTGACAGGGTTGTTTAAAACTTGTTTCCTTTGGTAGGGATGCAAGACAAGTTAAGATTTTAGGGTAAGGACTTCTGAAGCAAAGTTGTCCTGAAAGTCAAAGATATATACTCTATTATTAGTTTGAGCAGGAAGAAGTTCTAATTAGTCCGTTTTGCTTTGTTCCAGGTATTGCATTAAGACATGTAATTTGTCCTTTACTGCAGGCAGGCAGCACATGTGCCAACTCTGCACTTTTCACACGTCTTTAAGGAAAGAGAAAAAACATTATCAGAGAACAACTGTTGGCGCATTGCTAAAATCCATTCTGAATTTTGCTTCTGGAAAAATTTAAGAGGGTAGAAATGTAGGAAAGAAAGAAAAAAAACCAAAAAATTGTACAGAAAAGATTGATTTGACTGGGTAGAAGAGGAGCAAGCAAGGCTACAGTAATGTATTTGTGACTTGCAGGAATGACACTAAGCAGAAATGGATGTAAAGGGAGAGAAGATGTAAAGATGCCAAGTGAGAGAAACTGGAATTGGTTGGACAGATTAGTCTTGGAAGAGAGGTAATAGATTATCTGTTATGGATCATAGAATGTGAACAAAACTTCCCAGTAGCCCTTCCCTTTCACTTTTTAGGATCTCCAGCAACGTAATGATGAAGTACAGCTAGGTGGTGAGAGTATCTAGAGCTTCACAAAGAAGTTCCAAAAGTCCAAAAGTGCTTCACAGGTCTTTATATCTCCCTTCAGTGGAGACCCAGAGCTTGGGCCAACGGTGGTTTTCAAGTGGGGTTGAAGATCCCAAGAAATACGGCTGTTGAGCAGGCAGGACAGGAAATAGCTTCATGATGAACTCAAAAAGCAAAGAAAAAATGTTTTGGTGAACAAGTCGACCATCTTCTGTGTCACAGCTCAAGGTAAGAAACCAGGCCTAAAGACACAGATGCTGGTTGGCTGGGATTTTTTTTAACTAATGATAACATTATTTGCTTGCATTCTAATAGCAGAAGGAGCTGGTTTTGATTACTTAGAGCAGTGTAAATTTAACCAAATTTACAAAGTGGTGAAAATTTAACCAAAACCAGAAAGAGTATTAAATAAAGTAACAATTCAACAAAGTCTCTTGTAGTAGGTATGCAAATCATTTTATTGCGGGTTATTTCTGAAAGGCGAATTTTCCAAATCAAGGCATTTAGCAGCATTCAGAAAATATCTATTTTAGAAAAAAGAATTTAAGGAAAACCTTTGCATGTGGAAGAAGCATGAATACAGATTCAATTTTCATTTAATTGCTTAAAAAATAAGTGTTTTTGATGGAATGTACAGAAGAGACATAAGAGACCCAACATCGTTCATGCCACTGCAGGAAATAGCACAATATGAGAGTGATATCAAGAATAAACCTGAAGTTCTGCTAATATGTTAATGAAGACGGTTGTGTTAGGTTTTGTTTGTTTGTTTCTTGTTTTTATTAAGATGTTTGCCATTCTTTGATACATTTCTTTAAAAATGGCATAATCTCTAAAATGTACAGAATATTTGAAATCACTTGTCCTACACATTAATATAAAACTACATTTACCAGGGTGCATTTCTCAGGCTTTCATACGTGGTCACTGTAACTTTTTTCTTTTTCTCCTCTCAACATAGAAATACCAGCATTTTTTTCAGTACATCTATCCTTAAGCTATTATATTGTGAAATAACAATTCTTTGCCCCCTTCAGCCATCACAGAGAGAGAGCAGTGTAAAGCACGGGATTTCTCAGTGAGAGAATTGTCTCACATTTTAGGAAAGCAGCATTGTTTGGTAGTTATAAGTTTAGGGTATGCAGGTTTTTGCTACTAAATAATGAAAAACAAAGAGTGTTTTCTCAAATCACCTGTCTACCATTTCTTTAACTTCTTATCAAAGATATCCATTTATCAATTAATCTGAACTATACCTTTATCTGCCACAGCACTCCTTACCACCTAAATCAGCAAAGTTGTATGTCTTTTATCCTGACTGAAGAATGTTCTTTTCCTTCCTTTCTCTCCTCCTGCTGTGACTCCTTAAAATATAAGACAAATTTTGTTTTTGTTTAAACCGTATACAGAGGCTCAGGACACCTCAGTTTCATGGTGGTGACTCAATGCACAGTGACACTGAGAATTATCTCCTTTCTACAAGGAGAACCCCACTCTTGATGTGGCTGCCACCACATAAATGGGTCCTTTGGACTGTGTGATTTTTCTTCTAATGATGCCATAAGGATAACTTCAGCCTGCCTCTCCATTCCCTTCCCCATAAGAGTGAAAAACAGTGCTTTCACAAAGAAAGTAGGTTTATTTAAATTTCTTCTGGTAAAGCAGAGCAACCTTGGTTTCAGCAAGAACAATACATATTTTATAGAATCATAAAATTATTTGGGTTGGAATGTACCATAAAGATCATCCAGTTCCATCTCCTGCCATGGGCAGGGACAAATTCCACTCTCCAAGGTTGCTTCAAGCTCCATCCAACCTGGCCTTGAACACTTCCAGGGATGGGGCAGCCACAGCTTCTCTGGGCAACCTGTGCCAGGACCTCACCACCCTCACAGTGAAGAATTTCTTCTTAGTATTTAATCTAAACACAGCCTCTGTCAGTTTAAAGTCATTACCCTTTATCATATCACTATATACCCTTGTGAAAAGTCCCTCCCCATCTTTTCTGTAGCCCCTTTAGGCACTGGAAGACCACCAGAAGATTTCCCTTGAGCACCCTCTTCTCCTGGCTCAACAACCCCAACCCTCTCGGCCTGTCTTAATAGGAGAGCTGATCCAGCCTTCTGATCACCTTTTTGACATCACACTAATATTTATATATTTTGAATCAGACTAATAATTTTTCTTAGCTCTGACTGAAAGGTAGTGCCAGTCCATGAGTCGTGATCCTTTACCTCTTTCCATCTTGTTTACTGGAAAAAATAATTCTATGCTGCTCTTGCTTTCTGTGCAGTCTTACTGAAAATAGTAATAAGTGTCTGTTTTTCCTTTCTACCTGTTTGCCTACAAAGGAGAGTAATGTAAAAAAAACAGCTTCTCAAAGCCCGACCTCTGAACCAATGTTCAGGGAGATTAAGCAGAACGATTTGTAAAACCAGCACAGGTGACAGCATGTCTCAGCGTGTATGAGGAGGAAGAAACACTCTTGTATAAGCCCTAATCCTGGGTTTTGATGAATTTTAACAACCACTTCAAAACCTTGCCTAGACTCTCAAGATAACTCCTGTATGATGAAAACTCTTACGAGTCTTTCTATATAATGCAAACTCATTATGGTAGGGAGCTAGACCCTCCTTGAAAGACACAGCAGATTTTTATCAGGTGTTTCTCAGGTGGCTTGACCCTGGATGGACACCAGGTGCCCAACCAGCTGCTCCATCACCCCCCTCCTTATCTGGACAGAGAGAAGAAAGAAGTCGGAAAAAAATATGTGAGTCAAGATAAAGGCAGTTTAATAAAACAGAAGCTACATGTGAAAACAAACGAAGACAAAAGATTTATTCTTTGCTTCTCATCAGCAGGAAATGTCCAACCACTTCCCAGGATTCAGCATGCACGACAGTTGCTTCAGAAGACAAATGCTATAACAAGGGATGCATCCTTATTCTCCTTTCAAAAGAAGAAACTTTTATTGCTGAGCTTACACCAAAGGGTCTGCTGGGTCAGCATTCCTGGCTGTGTCTTCTCCCAAGATCTTGCCCACCTCCAACATATTGGTAGAGGGGGGATGTTGGAGAGATGTCACTGGTGCTGTGCCAGCACTGCTCAGAGTAACCAAAACACTGGTTTTGGCTACATTAACACCTTTCCAGCTACCAAACCTCAGCACAGCACTGGGAGGACTGCTATGGGGAAAATTAACTTCATATCAGACTGACCAAAAGCAGCTTCTTAGCACTAGTGGAAAAATATGTGATTTATTTTCTTGGATGTAATGGGGTTTTTTTGACTGTTGTCCATGAATACTCAAGGTACCTTTCTAAGAGCTACTCAAAAGAACAGACAACTTTTTGTTCACTCTCAAAGAGTCTGTGCCTCCATAAGAGCATTTAAGGATTGACAAACCTTCATAAAAAATTGATGGACACTTCTTCAATTTATTAGATTCTAGCCAATGTAGACAAATTATATCTGGATTTAATGATTTGAAACTTTCCGGTTTCATGACATTTTCAAAAAGTGTGGCATTCTTTCAGGTTATTCACTGTTGACAGGCAATGAAACCCTGTGAATCATAGGCAATTTAGCTATGACGCAATTTCTTTATTTAAAAGGTTTAGTTACGTTTCAGGACATCCAGAATTAAAACCTTTTCTCTTAAAATAGTTTGTAGCTTAGTTTGCAGTATTTGGCAATTTACTCTTAAAAATTCTCTTTAGCATTTACCAGAATGGCTTTTGCGCTTTAATTCCCTGAATCTGAGACTCAAATTCCTATACATAATTAAAGTTTTAGCATTCACAAGACAGCACGAATGAAAACAGAGAAGTAGTTAGGTATAATTTTCTGATTCTGATTACATTAAGAAACCTGACCAACCGTACCCGTGTGCCACATCTGTTCCACACATAGATGTATAAACCTATCAGGACTTCTAAAACGAGAGACAGGTTCCAAAGGGTTGTTTAGAAACCACAGTATAAATTCATAGATTGCAAGGAATCAATCAGTGATGCATTTACTTTGGTTCCAAACGAGACTCTGGATACGGGCTAGGCTGTGAAATTATTCCTGTCACCAGATGCTGTTTGTCTGCTTCTGTGCTCTAATTGCTATCAATAATTAAACACAGGTCTCTGATTCATATGCACAGAGGCAGAGATTCTTAAATTAAACATTTTAAAGTCATTATAGTACATTTTATATGTTCAGCTAAACACTGCACTCAGGCTGATTATGATTAAATACACTGATACCAAATTACATATTGATTCCATAAATATCAACGGATATCCAGAACAAATAAGATTCCTAGTAAATAGAAGGAACATTTTCATTTCAGATGACTTAGAGAAAGTAGCTTATATTTATTTATATATGATATATTATGTTGCGCATTGTGCAAAAAGATGGAATCTCTCAGCTGACCTGCAGAAAATACTAAATAATTTCCATCCATTTGGAAAACATCAAAAGTAGACAATGGGGTACACCCAAGTTTGTGTGAGAGCCACTTGTAAATCCAAGTCTGAATACAAGTGAAGCTTACACTTGTTAATTGGTTTGTGACAGGTATGATCTTTTCCGAGACTGTGTCCCCAAGGTCATTCTCACTCTCTCTAAATAGAATACAGTCTTCAGTAAGCCTGGAAGAAAAAAAAATTGCTCTTTGAAGCTGTGTTTACCCTTTGGCAGGCTGTACAAGGTGATGACATACTTTCTTATGATGATTGCTATTAGTCATGTTACAGTCCTGCACAAAGGTTTGGCACACTCTCAAACAGAGGTCTGATGATGATGAGCCATCTCTGGTGATTCACTCTTTCCACTCCAGCCACTGAGGTCACTGTAGTGTGACCACAAATATCATGTTTGCAAAGTGCAGCTCCTCTGGAGTCTGATGCCTCTGTTCAGACATTATTCATCTGCTTGTTCCAGAACTTTGGGACTGTTGTCCTCTGTTTCCAGAATCCCATGAGCTTCTTTCTGTGACTTCTGGTTGGCATGAGAAGATTTCAAACCACACAAATATCCCTTGGCTAGAACTTATTTCATTTGCAAGTCGAAGGCAAGTTTCTTTTGAAATCTGCATCTAGAAGTGAGTGCTATTCAAAGTTATATTAGCTTTCTTTGTTTCCTTTGATAAGCTGCCACTGAATAGCTCTGGGGAGGCACAAATCAGGGGAAGAGAGTCTTGATGGACAAAGGCTGCTGAAAGACAATGAGTCTTGTTAGACTTTGAAAAGCCCCATTCCATTTGCAGAACAGCTCCCAAAACTAGTTTATCTGTTGCTAATAGAGTCCCAGAAGTGTTAGCTCTAGGTAAATATTTGGAAAAACAGTGTGCCTGAAGTATAATGTGTGTCATGACATTTTATAGATGCTTCACCACTGTACCTCGTGGAAGTCAGTAGGTGACTTTCAGTCTGACACATTGGCAAAAAATCATTATGAAAATTGCATCATTTAAAGTTCTCTTCCTCATCTCACACTTCCAATCACTTAGGCTCTCTTCCACAGGTTTTGTTATCAGAAGGGAAGATCTCATCTTCTGTAAGATCAGTTCAGATCCTAAGATGACCAGTGCAAATCAGCAGTTTCTTCTACAGTGAACTGCATTTCTGAAAGGAGCTGTTGTTGCTCAGGATACGAGATAATTTAACTTTATTGCTTGACACAGTATGGGTACTTAAACATAATTGACAAATTGTCATTTGTCATTTTAGATGTACTAGGGGTTTATGTACCTATGCCTCCAGCTGCACTCCAAAAAAAAAGCATAGGTTTCTCCTAAGTGCTGTGTCATACATGTCTCAGAGTTCCAGGATGTTGAAAGTGACATTTCTGTTGAAGCGAGCTGACTCACTGACACATCTTTTTGTGCCGCTCATAGAGTGCCACAAGGATTAATGTTCATGAGGTACTTGGAAAAGAAAGTGCTCAAAGTGTAGCATGTGTATCACACAGTTAATAAATCTAGAAATCTTCAATTAGCTGTTGTTTGCTGTTAGCCTGAGTTTTTGTATTGCTTTGCAATAGCTCTACTATACCAAAAAAAAAAAAAAACCAAAAAAAATCTGCCAGAAGAAATTTGCCAAAATAATTGCGACATTTTCTAATAAGCTGATATTTTTATCCAGAACATCTAAGTAACCTGCTAAAAAGTACAATTGACATTGCTCATTTTAAGACCTTGTTTACAGCTGCTCACAACTTTACAAGCCCATAATTCTGTGGACTAAAAAACTTTATGCACATATGCTGCTTTGTGCATGGACTGTACACATAGCTAGACCACACAAAATATTGCTGAAATTTTTTAGCCAAAACAGCTCAAATAGCTCCTATTATAGGCAAGCTAGAGAAACAATATTCTGTTTTGTTCCCAGAAAACTCACAGTTAATACCATAATAATGCAATCATTTTCTTTTCACAGCTGTGTGTTGTAATACAGGCTGTGTATTTGGCAGGGATGTGGCCTTAGCAAACCAACTGAGCCACTTTAATTCAGTCCCTCCCTGGGAATTACTTAATGATGGAATTATGTACATGGTTCCCTATCTGCTCCAGAAAACTGATGTATCCTAGGGATCAGGCTGCTGGAATAATTCAGACTGCTGTTAGTAGGATTCAATCTTAAAAGCCAAAAGGTGAATAGCAAACGAAGTTGTACACTGGGAAGGAAAAAATATAATCTGATAACTTAATGAAGTCTTGTTTGCAGTGGATTGATGGACTGATGACTAGTGAGCTCGTAAACAGAATTAAGCGAAGATTGTAAAGTGAACTCACACATTTGCAGACCTGTAGAAAAACAGGAGGAAGAGATACTGTGAAAGCTTTGATGAACAGATTTAAGGCATATTGGACATACTCTTAGTGGTCAAAAATATACCTGGGGACAATCCTTTTTGAGGTATAAATTTCCTAATGAGCAACGAGGCACAAAATCTGTTCCCTTCCTCCTCCTGAGTTTAGGACATCTCTAGTGACAGCAGACAGGTGAATTTCGTGAATTCTGAAAATGCTTGAATTTGTCATCCAGTGTTTTCCTCACTGAGATCTTCCAGCTGTCCTATTACCTCTCTCTGGCCACTCATTTTAGAGCTCCATTCTTACGAGTTGAAAGATATGACAGGCTAATAAAGATTTCTCCTTCAGAATGTGAGGCAGAACTTTCATCTCCTCCTCCACAAAACCTTCCTTGTTTCTGCCCTATGCATCCTACTTGCCATAGACCATTTACTTCCTTCCCAAACACTTCCCTAGTGTTTTCCATGTTCCTGTTTCTTTTTGGCCTGTCTGTTAGACAAGAAGCACTACAGGTAATGCAGTGAATGGGGGTGACTGATCATTTGCCTCTCAGCAGCTGAGTTGGTCAGGCAGAATGTGATGCTTTTTAACAGGAACATGTAATCCTTGGGCTGTACTTTTGTACATCTTAGTTGTGAGTACTTTAATATCTTTAACATTTCTACTCGTCTGTCCAGTTTGGCTGATATTAGCCAGACAGATCAAAAGTTATTGTGAGAAAGAGGACCGACAGAAAGAATCAGTCACAGAGACAGAAGTGATGCCATCACATCAGGCTTTCCCCCTCAGGAAATCAGACTAAAAGGTTGGACACTTCTAGTATTAAGAAATTTGATTGCTGCCCTGGAGAATTTCCTCACTGAATCTGCCACAGCTTTCTTATATGATGGTGGACACATCACTTCAATCATCTAAGTATGATTTCAAACACGAATTGCAGTGGAGCTGAGCTATGGCAACCAGGCTGAAATAACTAGGCCTTGTGCTTTAAAAACACATAAACTACAATATATTACTAAGAACTCTGAAAACACGAGCCCTCTGGGACTGGTGAGGGACACTGAATTAGGCCAGACTCACGGCCTGAATTTTTCTTGCTGGCATTTAAGAAAACATTCAGGTTCTTGAAGTGACATTTGGGTGAAATTTAGAAGCAGAGATTTAGGAAGACAGTTCTGAAAAACTGTGTTTACTTTTAACTACTTGCTATGTTGGTTAAATGGGGGTCCTTAGTATGATATCAAAAACTTGCAAATTCTGATCATGTGCTTTGCTTTTTAGTTTCCAGTGATTTCTCAAAGCAAAATACACAACTAGTTCTTGAAGACTAGTCCATCCCATAGTTTGGTGGTGGGACTGGAGCTGGTGTCAGTAGTATCACAGTCAGCCACAATGGTACCAGCAGGAGATTGTGACTATCTGCTACTAAAACTCACAACTATATACCTTCTGTTCTTATCATATCCTACAGGCAAACAAATTCCAAGCACAGCCCCACTCCTCTGTCTTCTTCATGCTCCTTCTCATGATTTTCACTCCATGACCTTTGTAAAGTTAATTCTGCCCTGTTAGTATTTGTATCTTCTAGGAGTAACAATCCATGGTAACATGCTTGCATTTATATTTTTCCAAGAACACTTTTTTCTTCAAATTTCTTGTGGGTGCTGGAACACTACATGCTGCTGTCACATCCATCTCTGTAACCAGATTTTACAGTAGACAGTGTTGTCATTTTTCATTTATTTAACTTGACTGCCACTGGAAAGAGGAGATCACTGAGGGAAAGACTTCCATTATGAGCAACAGGAAGTACACTTTTTGTGTTGCGTTGTTTTCCAGAAAGATAAAAACAATCCAGTTTCTATTGAATTTCCTTAGGGAAATCATGCCAAGCTGAATTCATGTACATATGGCCAATTAGACAGAGAACATGCTTCCATTACTTTAATTGGAAAGTGAAGCTTTCCATGGAAGAGCCAAGCAAATAAGATGAGGCTGGAGGGCCAAGGTTGATCTGTACTGATGTGTAACCCTCAATATGTGTCATATACTTAATTACAGCTTTTGATGGTTGTGTTGTGTATCATCATATTTTGTGCCTGTAATCAAAATGTCTGTTGTGTTTTCTCAGCTACGTCATTCCACTGAAATATTGCTCTTTTCTTAAAATGTCAGTTTGTGGGACACCTTGCAATACCCATCAGAAAGAGCTGAAGCTCCTGTGGGTGGGTGTAATTTTATAAAGTATTTTGTACTACATAAACATGTACAAGACAAGCAAATCCACTACACAGATAACCTGGACTCCAACACATCTGAATATCGAGTATAGTAGTGTACAAGATTTGCTAAGAGGCTTTTGTGTACCTACTAGTTAAATTCCAAGATGAGTGTTAAGACTTTTCCTCACTAAATTCCATTAATATAGGATCTCCTTGTGAGAATCCCATTGAAAAGAATTCAGGGAACCTGGGTAAGCCTATGAACATTTCCAGTTCTTACAATCTAATGAGAAAATTCAAAAATATTATTTGAACTGTTATCTTTAATACTGCAAAATTTAGGAGAATTTAAATCTCTCTATTCAAGATGTTAGTAAATGTCAAAAATGTTAAGTAGATGACCCACTGAAACACTAGGAATTGATTGAAAACATAATAATGGAGGTTATTTTCTATTTGCTGCTTATGAAAATGAAAAACAACAAAAAATGCATAAAGTTATTATCTGCTACTCCTTATTGAATTAAATAAAATGTATTGTTCCTTCTTTTCTAACAATATGTCTTTGCATCTGAGACAATTACTTTCTTAACCCAAAATCTTGTGCGAAAATACAGAAAAAAAATTTACTTATCCTTCTCAGCAATTCAAACACTGTCTAGATTTCAACAAAAAAGATCTGGACTGTTGGTCTCCTATTTTGTCTATCTTCCTTTTTTTTATAAAATATTACAGCAGTCGGTTCCTTTAAACTTATCTGCATGAAGTGAAAGCTGTGTCGAGCACTCTTTAAGTTCTCAAGAATCTCTAACAAAAGCAGGTCTCGAGATGTGATGCATACCATATTAAGCAGAAATTCAGTGGAGCAGAATTGTCATTGTAGATTCCTCTCTTGGCTTGTCAGCTGCTTGCATCACTGCATTATTAATTTTTTCATCCTTGCTGTCCTACAGAGCTGAACAACCTCTTTTCCTCCCTTCTTTCCTTCTCCCTCCCTCCTTGTGCTCTGCTTTTGAATTAGTTTTCAATAAAATGGTCCAAATTCAGGCTTCAGATTTTATCCTAGCCACATTTTAGAGAATTCTACAGACGTATTGAAGAGTAAATCTTCATTTCTATCTATTACTGGTTAGAATGTGAATGATTTGGATCCATCAATGCACAAGATGCATAGTGGGAAGAAACAGAGAGAGAGGAAGGTACCCACTTTCTTCCAGCACTGAAGAATTAAACCCTTCACCATTTGGCAGATTCATACGAATTAAAAACAAAGAGCTCCAGGATGATTACTTAAACTCATATACTTCAAGCTTCATAGCACCGATGTAGAAATAATTTGGCTCAGAAATCCTAATGCTATACTTAGTTAAACGAAACTACTTTTCATAAATGCTTTTATCTGGATGGTGCACTTTGTTTTCATCTACAATTTCCATTTATTTCTGTGATGGCTCCAGAAGCACCACCCCACCTTAAAAAATTTAGATTTTACTGACACTGTTTTTCAATTTTTTACTTGATATGTTTCTCTTCCCCAAAGAGCACACGCTGTGTCAGGGAAACATCACTTGGAATAGAGAGCAATACGTAAAAGTACAGTATCAGATTTTCAATGAATTTTGGGAGTACTTGATCTTCAAAAACTAAGCTCCACACATTGTAATTTTAATTTGCATGCTTAAATTGAGGTGTGTTAGCCTTAAGAACTTCAGTCAGAGCTTTCACCTCTGATGAAGACACACACTAACTGCAGAATATTTGGGATCAAATATTTACTTGTAGATATGGATTTTTACAGGATTTTTATCTTTAAAAACCCTCTTTCTCCTTCCCCTCCTCTCTTTTTTACTCTAACTCCAGTTTGCTCTGTCTTATGTGTGTTTCATCTGTACAGAACAGTAAATGTTGCAGCATTTCCACAATTAAACTCTGTAAATGTTAACAGTAATGCCTTTGCTGAATTGTACCATGTAATCCTCGAAGTCCAGACAAAGAGCAGTCTTAAGAAAGTGGTATATATTGCATGAGTTGCCCTTGCTAAATCCCCTCTGTAGTGCAGAGCCTTTAGTTTGGTTTTCAGAGAATTTCTCCAGTGTTTGAGCCTGTAAGCATTGAACCACCTGCCGGAGTGAAGCATTTGCACATGTAATAAATATTCAGCTGCCATTGGTATTGTGATAGAGAGCTGCTTGGAAGGAAGCTGAGAAAGTACATCTCCACTCTTTGAGGATAGATCTAAGCCCTATCTTCATGTTGCATATTTATTTTCTGACCCAGTAAATTATTACATAGGAAAATTATCATTAGGTCCATTTCTAATTTTAAAGAATGCTGTTCAGGATATTTCCACAAGAAATAGGAGCACAGGAAAGATTCGAACCTGGTTTTGAACTTCCTGGTGTAATGCTGTAATCTCTGATGTCCTAGAAGGAAATAAGGCTCTCTAGATGCTTTTGTCTGGTGCCTGCTCCATCTGTTGTGTCTGAGAAATGGATACAAAACAAGTGAACAGGGGTTAAAAATTAAGTACTTACCTCTCTTCTTCACATACCACAGCAAGCATTCTTGAGCATGACCAGAAAAGAAAACATTTTACAAGAAGCCGTTATTGTTCTAAGATTTCTCAAGAGGTTCACGGTCTTAAACATAAGTCCATCAGGGACTTGAAGGTTTGAATTTTATATTAAAGTTCATAAAACTGGATTTAGGTGAGATTTAATCCTTAAACCCCTGGGTTTGCATAGTTTTCAGTCCTTATATTTATTAATTAAATAAAAACATAAAAGGCCTGTCCATTAATTAAGGCTGAAACTTCTAAAGAAATCTGAATGAATTAGGTAAGAACTTAAAATAATTTGAGCCTTCTAACACCATAATACTTCTCCAAAATCTCAGTCTGTCCTTCTCTAGTGAAACCTTTTTTTTTCTTTATTTGAGTTATACTTCAACTGCTAGTGCTAAGTAACAGGCAAAAGAGATCTCTGACAAAAATAAGATTCTGATTCTGCTGCCTATTTTCAGCATTGTTGTTATGAAAACCTTTACTTGAAGAGGAAGTGAAATTTTCTTTTCCTCTCCAGGTAGAGGTTACTAATATGAAAGAGTATTCTATCTCCTGAGGTATTTATAGATCTGGCTGAAAGTGTGAGGGTTGTTCTGACTCACCTAGACTGCAGAGCCTATAAAACAGATACAGGCACAGTAATTTTACCAGCTCACACATGAACCTTTATACATTAAAACCAGCAGAAGCTAGCTGTTGAGAAAGTAAAACTGTCAAGTGACGTGATATATTGCCTGGAAAAATTTATCTTAAGAATAAAAAAAATAAAGTAAGAAATGTCGTAGGAATTATTAGTAGCTGCTTCTTCCAAAACCAAGGTCTGCTTCTTGACACCTTGTTACACAGATGTGCCAGTAACCCCCAGAGACCTGATTTGCAGGCACTTTGGAAAGACTGTGAGTTCCGGTACACATGGATTGAAATCAATCTGAAAAAAAAATAATGGCAACAGTGAGGGCTTTTCTTTTTCCGTCTCTTCATCCACCATGTAGAACTGCAGAGACGTCTTAAAATAAAAAAAAGGAATACAAAATGAATTTCATTGTGTGCTCAGCAAAACATTGCGCAGGTTGGCCTAGTTCTGAAGGCATGGCAATACTGCTCATCCTTGGAAGATCCTTGTGACCAATCAAACAACCAGTGTTGCTTCCTCAATACTCAATATAAAAATCACTACTACTTGATTGAAAGGATATCTTTCACTCAGTCAATCCTATCAAGACACTGGTCTACACAGTGTCACTATGGAGAAGGAAAACACCTGGTTTTTTTTTTTTCCAAATGAGAAGAGGCAACAGCAACTGTAGACCCCTCATACAGCCTTAGGAATGGAGGTCAGCCCTAAAGCTACCATATCAAACTTCATCCAACCTGGCCTTGAAGACCTCTGTGGATGGGACATCCACAACTTAGCTGGGCAACTTGCTCCAGTGATCCCTGGGGCATGACTGAATTTCACATTGAAAGCATTAATTTACACTTCTACACATCTGCAGATGAGCTAGGGGATTTCCTCAGCTACTTAAATGACATGGTATAACGAAATTTGAGGCAGGTTGCCTAAACCAACCATTATAGCAGACACCTCTACCCCACTCTCTGCTGCTGCTCCAGGTCTGTACAGGTGTCCTGTTCATCCTGCCTTGTAGTTACTAGTTCTGTGTGAAAGTTTACGGTTTTTCAGTGACTCTAGACACATATTCACCAAGTCCCAGAGCAGGAAAATTTCATCTCTAGGTTTGTAGGCCTGAAATTAGACGTGCAGTGCATGTGCTAGAGATTGATTCAGTTACCAAAATCTGTACCTCTTGTGCCATTTCAGAAGGTCTGTGATATCTGGTATAGCCATATGGGACTGGTAAATACAGTTGAGAAAGCATACACCATTCTGCAGCAGAAACTGGAAGCCATGCTGAAGTACTTCACTGTAGCACTGAACATTAAAATGCACGAAGATGAATCCAGTAACACCTTAGGAAGATGAAGTCATACAGACAAATAGGCAGCAAGATGAGTCTTCAGGTGACAAGTCCGGGGTTGTGTGTGTGTGGGGCACTCAAAAACTTGCCTTTAGGCATTTAAGGAGTGTCAACGTCTGAGAGATGAAACGGGGAGGGATGCTGGCCCCTTTCTACTGTCTAATTGTGGAGCTAATAGAAGTGGAAATTAAGCAGAGTATGATTACCTAAATCCTTTGTAGATCCGTTTGAAGTAGTTTGACTTTCAGAAGTGTTGAACGCTCTTCACTTCCCAAGACCAGAGACTGATATCAGTGTTCTTGCCGAGGTTTTATTTTGTAAGCATGGCTGGAGGGCTTGATTTTCATAGGTGGTGAATAGTATTAATTAATGTCTGTAGTCTAGCACCTGGCAATGGCAGAACTCAAAATTATACGCTATTTTTGAGCATGTAAAACTGTCTTTAAGCTCCAGAGAAATATTCAACAGAGATGGAAAAGGGCTATTTTCCCAGCTTCACCTCACACATATAAATCTCCGAGTTTTATTTTTAAATGTTAGCTCACTTTTAGGGGTCTTGGGGGGGGGCTGGTGGGGGGGCCTTGTTTAAAAAAATTTTGCACTTTTTTTTTTCTTTCTTAAAGGGAAAAGATTAGGTTTTCTTCTCACACAGGCTTTGGGATTTCAAAAACATCAACAGTTCACTTGCGGGTGGGAGGGCCACCTTTTCCAGCCCCAATATCCAAATTTGGGGACTTGGGGACTATCTGCTTTGGGAAGTGTACAATCCCTGTCACTTAGCAACCACACTCCCTCTTCTTGGAGTAGCAGGAGGATGCTCTGCGCATGCATGTGCACTAGTAATCTGGTTTTCAGACCACAGAAGGTCTTGTTGTAATACAGTCAGACAGATCACATACTGTGATATTTTCCAGATGATCAATCCATTTTGATTTAGTGCAGGCAAAGCCTCAACCAGCTCCTTTTAATGTTCTCTCTCTGAGCTGAAAGTGTTTGAGATCATTGTTTGCTGGGAAAAAGAAGGGAATATTACCTGGGCAGTGAGTTCCTAGCTCGAGTTTATATGGAAGAGGCTGTTGCAAACCGTGTGAAGGGAAGTATACACAATGCTGCCTTAGAACAGAGGGAAACGTGAAGAACTCACAGCCACAGAAATGAAGAGTCATTTCTGTTTTGCAGGACTGAAAGGCCATCACTTAATTGGTTAAGAAACACACAGTGTTCACACGATTTTCTCTCTGGACACTTGATAGAAGTGCAATGAATCAGCAGTGAGCTGGTTATGTATCCTTGTGCTTGTAGTACCTACAGGGGTGCACGTTTGTCATCCAGCGCTTATGGGTCTGAGATGTACACTAGATGGTGCTTGCACAACGCAGGCAGCAAACGTGTCTGTCTCAAGATGTGTCAGCAACTCAGTGCTCCACCTCCTCCTCAAGTATTTTCTGTGATGAGCACTCTGTTCCGTTAAGTGGAGGCCTGTGTGAAATAAAAAAGGTTCATGTGTGATGTAAAAAAAAAGGTTATTTTCTATTTCAGTGACCAGTACAATAAAGAGATAAAATTACTTATTTTCGTATCTATAGATATGTTTGCACCTGCTTCTGTATATACACAGTCTTGGCAGCTCCAAGTTTCTAAAGACAGAAACCTGCTATCATGAAACCTTTTTTATGTTACCATTATTAAAGTGATACACAAGCACAGAGCTGAGATTAAAGGAAGGGCTCTCTACTCTGTTTGTACAGCACACAACAGTGTATTCAGTGCTGTAATCAGTTTTTAACTGGTGTCTAAAACCTAGCATGAACTATAATGAGTTTCTGAAAACAAGAAAAAAAAAGAAATAAAAGGGTTTGTATCTTCCCCATTTCATCAGCATTGTCGCAGAAAAGAAAAAGAAAAAGAAAACACTGAATTCTGAAGGAAATTATCCCTGTGGATCATAAAAATAAAGTACACATTGTGTAAAAGCTTTTTATATATCCCTGGGACCTATGAGAAACTGAACAGAAGAAAATCTGAATCAATCATTTTCATAATTCTGTGTGGTCTCTAAATAATGTATATTTCAATAAAGGAAATCTTGGGGTTTATTCAAAAATGAAAATAAAAAGCTTCAAAAATCATTGAGAATAATTCAAGAGTCAACATAATACATATGCTCACCCTACCCCAGCTCAAATAGGATAAATGCACTATCAGGATATGCCATATATTGATTCTCAGTCCTTCGTTTTTAAAGTCCAGACATAGTAATTTACAATAATCCAATAATCCAATTATACATGTTTAACTCCAAGTTTGTTTCAGGATTTTGTTTATTTCAGTCATGTCTGGAGGCTCGTATACCTGGAATGTAGTCTAAAATCAAATGTGATTACTTTCAATGTCTGCACATTTTGAGCAAGGCTGGATTTTGGACAGACAAAGAGAAATGGATAGCAGGGCTAGGGGACTGAGGATTGCCAGAGAGAAGAAAGAAGCTGAGCCATGTTTACTTGGATTGGTTGCCAACATGTGAATCCAAAGATTCCAAAACAAATTGTGCTGCCAAAACACACCAAAAAAAGAGCTCTACAACACTTTTTTCTGTCTTCTTATACCTGAATTCATGGTACTCCAGGTGTTTGTAAGAGGAACAAGCTATACCTGCACTGTATTGAAAGGAATGGGATGTAATGATGATTAGAGTAGTGGATAAAGCTGTTCCTGCAAGAGTTTTGGAAGTGTATATGAGGCCAAATTGCTGAAGGTATAACACAAGTAGATAAGCATAGACAATATTAACCAATGGATTCTCAAGACCAAGGATATGACAAGCACTTCATTCAGATGTGTTTTTACACCAGCTTGCCATGTTGACTTGAAGGAAGGCTAACTAAGTTTGCCAGTGATAGTAAGTTGGGAGGATTTGTCGACTCCCTCAAGGGCGGGGAGGCCCTAAAGAGAGACCTCAACAAACGAGAGAGATGGGAAATCACCGACTGTATGAAATTCAACAAAGGAAATTGTCGGATTCTGCACCTGGGATGGGACAACCCTGGATGTACAGAAAGCCTAGGGAATGAGAGGCTGGAAAGCAGTGCCATGGAAAGGAACCTGGGGGTCCTGGTCAGTGGCAAGTTGAACGTGAGTCAGCAGTGCCCTGGCAACCAGGAGGGACATCCCTGTCCTGGGGGGCACCAGGCCCAGCATCACTAGCTGGGCAAGGGAGGGGATTGTCCCTCTCTGGTCTGGACTGGGGCAGCCTCACCTCTCACTGGGGCAGCTCATATTGTGAGCAGTTTTGGATGCCACAATATAGGAAAAATATGAAGGTCTTAGATGGTGTACAAAGGAGGACTATGAGGAGGGTGAAGGATCCAGAGGTGAAGCTGTGTGAGGAGTGGCTGAGGGTACTTGGTCGGTTCAGCAGGAGGAGACTGGGGGGGCATATCATCACTGTATACAACTTTATGTGTATTCTGTATATTTCTCATGAGGCGGGAAGGCACTGCTCTCTTCTCTGTGGTGACCGGTGACAGGACACAAGGGAATGGCCTGAAGCTCAGTCATGGAGGTTTAGGCTGAATATTAAGAAAAGGTTCTTCCCCCAAACAGTGGTTGGGCACTGAAACAGGCTTCCCAGGGAGCGATCACGGCACCAAACCTGACAGAATTCAAGGAGCATTTGGACAAGCACGTGGTGGGATTCTTGGTGTGTTCTGCTCAGGGCCAGGAACCAGACTTTGATGATACTTGTGGATCCCTTCCAGCTCAAGATAGTCTATGATTCTGTGACATAACCACTTTAATTTTTCTAAAATCACGAGAGCTCCACTGACTTCACTGAGAAGGAAGAACATGCTTTTAAATGGGGCAAGTTATAGCAGCTTCCAAGTGGCTGACCGTGGAGTAAGGTCATGCCAGACTATGTCTGCGTCTGGATTTCATTATTTGGAGAAGCAACACCACCTGTTTCCCATTTACACAGAAGAATTAGCTCCAAACCTGGCTGCTATACTTTGTTTTGAATCCAGGAGGAGTCAGATGCCAGGTGCTGGCTTTTGCAGCTCTGTTTCACGAGGAGTTAGCTTGGTTTATTACACACTGTAGACGTTCTAGTTACAGGCAACCCTGCTTTCTTGTCCTGTTCCCCCCTCATTTCACCTGTCTGCCAGGCTCTCCCTGTCTCCCCACCACACTCTCAGTTTGCACTGGGAGACAGACATCTAAACCAGCAAAACCTACAAGTATCTAGGTAAAGTCATCTCTTTCCCAGACCTGCAGGAACATCAAGAGGATTTCCAAACTGGGGGCTGAATGTTTATGTGGGGGTGGATGTTGGAAGGAAGCAGGGAGGAGGCACAGGGACAAGTCACATCCGGAGTTTTTGTGACTCAAATTCAGTAAATGTATCACGTCAGTCATAGGAAAAACGTGTGCCCTGCAGCTGGAGCCAAGGTGTCTGGACTGTCTCAGGCTGGCAACTCTTTCATGTTGTTGTAACCTGTACAGCTAACAGTTAATTAAGCAAATAAATAGATCTTATCCTGGCAAAAGAGGCACACCCATGTCTTTCAGAGGGTACACTGAATCACAGACATTGCCATTTCACTCTCTGTGTCCGATTGAGGGGTGTGTGGGGGAGCTCATAACCTGCAGCAAGGCAGTTAAAATAATCGATGAGTGTGTGTTCAATCCCAAGACAGNGATTGCGTCAATTTGGGTTTCAACCACGTACTCAGTCTCAGAGCAGAGCTACTCAGAAGAGCCAAAACAGGAAGGGGGTTGCAAATCAGTGTGCAAAGGGGAGGACCGAAGGTTCCCCTCCCCCCTCTCCTCCAGTCCCCTTGCAGCCTCCTCCTCCACTGTCCCCACTGCTCGTGTCTCTGGGTTTTGGGTGGTTTTTGTTGTTGTTTTCTTTTTTCCTCTCTTTATTATTTTTCTTCTTTTTTTTTTTTTAACTGCGCTGGCAAAGACGCTTACCCGAGCGCAGTGAGAGCGGAGAGCCGGGGGACAGCGGGGCAGTGCGCTTGGTGCTCCGGGCGGGCCGCTCGGCATCCGGGGCGGCGGCTCCCACATCCCGTGCCGCGGCTCCAGCACCGCGGACAGCGGCCCCAGCACCGCGGACAGCGGCCGCAGCACAGCGGACAGCGGCTCCAGCACCGCGGACAGCGGCTCCAGAACCGGACAGCGGCTCCAGCCCCGTGGACGTCGCTCGCCACCAACATGGCTCCGATAGCGGACAGCCGCCAGCAGTTCGGTAAGCGCGTCCCGGCTCCCCGCACTCGCGGCGGGGCGATGCTCCCCTCCCCTCCCTGGGAGAAGAGCAGCCTCTGCTGAGCCTCCCGGTGCCTCCCAGCACGCAGGTTGTTGGGAGGGACCTGGTTTCCCCCCAGTTCTCTTCAGCTCTCAGAAGTTGTGTGAATTTGCTTTCTTTGCCTAATCTCTCTTCCTTCCTCCCTCCCCATTCCTCCTCCCTGGTAAAGTACCAGAAGAGAAGAGATAAAGAGATTTTTGTAGGTGCGGTTTTGGATGAGAGAGATTTGGGGTTGTTTTCTGTGTCTCTGTTAAAGTAATGTGGATCAAGAGTTAGATGATGTAAATGCATCTTGTGCCAGAGAGAAAATCTTTGTTCAAGTCATTCTTGGAATAATTGTAATTCCTTTTATTCTTGTTGTAGGTCAATCGCTAGTTAAAGTGAACTAAAGTGACATTGCTAGGAAGATGAAAATACAGGATTTCAGTGTTTTTAGCTGAACAGCTGCATCTTAACCACCCGGTTTCACTGAGAATAACAAAGATGACAATGAACTTTTCAGTTCTGTCATTTCTGTGCACTGGATGTAGTGTGGTACCAGAAGTTTCAGAAACAGTCATATATGTGCACCTATAAAATGCATACATAATTTACTTCAGTCAGAAAAGCAGTAAGTGGGAATGTTTTTGAACTCTGCCTCACAAATATTGACTCTAGTCTACATTACTCTTGCTGTAGCAGTGGTTTGATTCAAGGATCATTCCATTGACTTAGGTGAAGAGACTCCAGGTTTATATCACATAACTGGAATAATAACTTCTCCCAGAATCAGTAGGTGACATTTTCTATTAATGCACTGCCTTGAATGTTAACCAACTGATTTACATTATGACAAAAGCAAGAAATTAATGTTGTGACACAATTAGTTGTAAATACAAAACCATTTTAGCTACCATTTTATCTTCTTTCCTATTCCACCCACTTGAGGTTTCTAACCACACTTGTGACATCATGCTTGTCTAATCACTTAAGAAAGATAATTAATATTTTAAACATCAAATTGATTCTACCACTACTTTCAATAGCTGTAGAATTAAAGTAGAACATAATATCCATTACTGTAAAGAGTTTATTGTCTCATGAGAAAGTATTGTAAATGTACAAACCATTCTTAAAAAAATTTAAAGTATTCTGTTTAGTTTTCAATTATTTTTAGCTTTCTATTTTTATCCCATGTATATTTAAATTTCTGCAGCCCAGGGAATGCTTGAAACTCAAAGCCACATGCTTAAGTTTGGAAAAATACTTTTTCATTATGTATATGCTTTTCAGTCATTTCATTAAGTTCTTGCAATTAAGTATATAGACAAGTACAGCTTGTAGGTGTCAGAAAAGTGACATGAATGTTGTAATAAAAAATTAATAGCCAGGCCTGATCCTTTCTGTGCTGGAACATTATGTCCTCCTTTAATCTGATAGTATTGTTGTGGATTTCTTTTCTGAATCATCCCACTAAAAAGCAAAGGTGTATTGGCAGCACATTTATCTGCTCAGCTTTTGCCTAGATGAAGCTGATTCAGTAATATAGTTTTCCTTTACTCATCCAGAACGACCAGAGAGAAAGAGAACTGTTACATAATTGCCTTTATGCATAAACAATGTCATGACATTAATATTCTATTGGACATCCACAGTTGCAGGGAATGAAGATTAAGCTCTGATTGTTACATTGTGGGAGGTTTAAACTCACTTAGTAATGTTACTTATGGGCAAAATTGGATTTCCAATTAGTTGTGCTCATTTACCCTTCGATGCATGCTAATGATACTCCATATGTAAATAATATATCCACATGGCAATGGAGGTTGTAATACTTGCTCAGGTTTGTCTTTATGCAGTGTGAGTATAGGATTCATATTAAAACTGCAGAGAATTATGTTTTAATGTTTTTTCTTATATACTCCTAAGAAGTACTGACCCTTTCTGTAAACTCCCCATAAGCTTTGCTTCAGTGTCTTAAATGTAAAGCTTAGTGGTTATCAATTATAAACTTAAAATGATTTTTTCAGTTTTGAACTCACATATGACTACCTAATGTCACATCTATCTGGAAAAGACACTCGGTATGTAATTATTCTAAATTTTCTTGATAGACTTCCTCCTGCAAAGTATCGAAAATCCCAGTGAAACTGTCGAGTGCTATAACTTCCAATTAAACTCACTTCTTTCAAGACATACCTCCAGGCAATTATGGGGTCAGACCATGGAAAATTAGTTAATTGAGTGTACAAAGTATTCTAGGAAACAGTATGAAAAGCAGATGATGTATCTATAAATAACACATACTTCAGAGTATGTTTTGGCTAACCAACAAACCTCCATAAAGCCAAAGCTGAAACCAGCTGAGAGATGGTATTATTCATAGACATATAAGCTCAGAAACTACACACAGAGAGTTGAGACAGTCGAGAAATTATGGACAGTGATCATTATTAGGATGGGAATAGTATTTTCCTCCCTAATTCTCCATGTATGGAAAAATACTAGCATAACAAGCATGCCTTAGTGTGGGACTGCACACTGGTTCCTGCAGGTGGCGAGCAATGTACAATGCAGAGCACTTTCAGTCTGTCAACCCTGCTGATATCACCATCTCCTATCAGTTTGTTTTACTAAACTATTGCTTTATTAAATATCACACAGAATTCAAGGTACTGCTGCTTATGTGCTTGTTGCTATTTATTTGATTTGCAGACGAAATTCCTACAGTGGTTGGGATCTTTAGTGCATTTGGCCTTGTCTTCTCTGTCTCCCTCTTTGCTTGGATCTGCTGCCAACGCAAATCTTCCAAGTCCAATAAGACCCCTCCGTACAAGTTTGTCCATGTTCTGAAAGGGGTTGATATTTACCCCGAGAATCTCAACAGCAAGAAAAAGTTTGGAGCAGATGATAAAAGTGAAGCAAAGAACAAATCAGCAATGCCAAAGAATTCTCTCCATCTTGACCTGGAGAAGAGAGATCTAAACGGCAATTTCCCCAAAACAACCACAAAAATGCAGAGCTCTCCAGATCTTGAAAATTCGTCTCCTAAGCACTTTGCAGAAAGGAAGAAAGATTCAGTATCCCCCGATAGCTTAAAATCCATCACTTCCCTGTCATCCGAAGATAAACAAGACAAGCTAGGAACTCTCTTTTTCTCCTTAGAGTACAACTTTGAGAAAAAAGCATTTGTAGTGAACATCAAAGAAGCTCGTGGACTGCCAGCAATGGATGAACAGTCAATGACTTCTGATCCCTACATCAAAATGACAATCCTGCCTGAAAAAAAGCACAAGGTGAAAACCAGAGTGCTGAGAAAAACCTTAGATCCAGCTTTCGATGAGACTTTCACGTTTTATGGGATCCCCTACAGCCAAATTCAAGACTTAACACTTCACTTCATTGTCTTGAGCTTCGACAGATTTTCCAGAGATGATGTCATTGGAGAAGTCCTTATCCCCCTTGCTGGAATTGAACTCTCAGAAGGAAGGCTGCTAATGGACAGAGAGATCATCAAAAGAAATGTTAGGGTAACATATTTTTTATTCGAAGTTTGAAAATGTTGTGCTAGGGTTAGCTATGATTCTTGTGTACTGCTGCTGCCATCTTGGAAAGAAAGGCAGAAAAGCTCATCCTGAGATGCTTTCCTAATTGCAGTGCGAGGAAGCCATTACACAAATGCGATAAAAAACACATTACAACAAGAATGTTGAAAGAAATTGCTAATACCATAAACTTTAATTTCTTATTCATCTGGTCCAGCAGGTTTCAGCGGATCCATTCCAGTTAGGTCAAGCAGATTCAATCCACACTGATTTGCTTTTAATTGCTTTTAAATGAAAGAATAAAAATATTTGTATATTATTCCCTTTCTCCTCCCTCCCCTTTCCTATTTGACATCATTCTTTCTTAAATCTAACTGAAGTCAATGGAAATGTCAACTACATGGGTTGTGCAGCACATTTTTAAGGAAGTCTTTAGTTATGGGAGCAGGACCTGCTAGAGACCATATTTTCGAGGTTATAGCATCACATTGGTGCTGTCACCACCTTGTCTCTTGTGAATTGTGATACAGGCTGCAACCTTACTAAAGGTAGTAAGGGAGAAGGCATAGACTTTCTGGAGTCACCGGCAAAACGTCCTGACTTCACTGGGACAAAAATATTTCATACCCTCTTGTCTCAATTAAGAATGTAAGGGTCATTTACAACCACCCCAGCTGAACCACAGAAATGCACAGGCATCACACTCACGTCTCTTAAATCTCTGCTAAGGAAGTGGAATGTGCATTGACCTTCAACATGATTGTTTTCAAATGACAAGCATACTGCCAAATAAAATAAATGTCTACTAGACAACATATCTATAGCTAATACTGTTATTTTGTAATTCTATCCCTATATGGCAACAAATTTAACCACACCACTGATCATTTGTTGCTAACTCATTGGATTTTCTGCTCTATAAGGTACTATCTTCTCTTGTTTCCCTTGCCTTCCTTCACTCTTTCAAACAAACTACTCCTGCAAATTCAAATCAAATAATCATAGAGAAAATCTTTGATCTCACCTTTATTTCATGTATATCATACTGCTTTACAAAGTGTCAGGGGATAAGATTTCACTGACAGTTTGAATCCTTCCTGTTTAAAATACTTTAATGAATATTTTTTTCTTTACCTGTACTAGATTTTTTTCCTCCCCAATATATCTTTATGGAATTTTGTTTTTCTTAAGATACTTATCTTCTTAAATGAGATTTTTTTTCTCAGGATTTCATTTCTACTCTCTGAAGACAGTGATGTCATGTCAACATATAGTTTCCATTTATTTATTATTTATTTTTGTTCAGTCTAATAACCAATCATAAGAAAAGTTATATAACTACCACTGAGGGAAATTATATTCACTATGTAAATCAGAATAGCACCATACATTATATCCTTTTACACAGTTTTTGAACATACACTTCTGTGGCATTTCATAAATCTTCTTAATTCTGGTTTAAAGCTTGGTCAACATAATTGCTTATAAATAGTTTTTCTTTTTCCTTTAATTTCCTCAGAAATCATCTGGGCGTGGAGAATTACTGGTCTCTCTCTGTTATCAGTCTACAACAAACACACTCACTGTGGTTGTTCTAAAAGCCAGGCATCTACCTAAATCTGATGTGTCAGGATTATCAGGTAATGGTTTTAATGATGAATATGCCCTAAGAATATAAAACAGACAGACAAAAGACAGCTGAAATGCCGTATTTCAAATACTAAAAATATTCCATAAACGCAGAAATGGTGTTTCTATTATTTACAGCCTATTCATTTTTTTCATATCTAGGTCAATGCTTTATTTCTACGGTATGTATTTTACAAATTTGTTTTTCAATCACATTAAAAAAGGTGACATCTGTTAGCAGTGGAAACCAATGAGTTTTATGATTGTCTTGAACAGAACCCATCTGCCATAAGCATGGGAGGTTGTTTGCAGATACCAAAAGCTTTTATTTATGACAAAAAATGAGTTTATTTGTAGAAGATCAGAATTGAGTGAGATCACCATATGATTTATCTAAGAAGAAAAGCAGCCACTTACCTCTGTGTTGAATTTGGCTCACTGAGAACTAAGGTTTATTTGGCAAGGTGAAAAGGTGAGCTGTGCCAGTGCTGGGAGGAAGCTGCAGCATGATACCCATGCTTTATCATGAGCCAAACTTGGGGTGCACTAAGAGGGATCAGGTTTTATCCTCTCTTCTCCTTGTCTGCTGCCATTTCTCATTCAGTGGAACCTCCTCTGAAGCCAATTCCAGAATTGCACATAGAAGACACATTAGAAGGCTATATAACATAATAACAGTATAAAATTTAATGTCCTGTATATAAGACTGCCACACAAAACCAACACTACACAGCAAAGGTCTGTAGTACCACATCTGCTGCTTCTTTATATAACTGATAGTCTTTTATTTCACAGGATATTTTGAAAGAAGCAGAAGATGAGGTAGTTTTGGAAAACACTGAATAAT
This sequence comes from Rhagologus leucostigma, assembly GCA_013397725.1. Classification (NCBI taxonomy): domain Eukaryota; kingdom Metazoa; phylum Chordata; class Aves; order Passeriformes; genus Rhagologus; species Rhagologus leucostigma. The sequence goes on from VZTD01003777.1 coordinate 344,906, forward strand.
TATCACTGCAGCGAATAATATAGTTTTTCTATTTCTCATACTGCAATTTATCTAGAAAACTAACCCATCCTGGACCCAATGCACCAAAGCTATAGATAACTCTCATCAAGTTCCAATTAAATCTTCCTTTGGATATAAATTTTGTTCACATATCAGGAGGAGAAAGGATATATACGGACCCCAACAATTTACTTGACTAAAAGAGAGGATATGTACTTTTAAAAATCAACCCCAAAGTCATAGGAGATAGTGGTGGTTTCATGAAGACAGCATGACAGCAAGCTGATCTCAACAGACCTGCCTGATGTTTACCCACATGGGAAAGTAACTTGGTAAAAAAAGCCCTCCTGGTCACAGTATCCATCTGGACCCTACAGAACATCCAAACTACATACTTGTTTACTGCACCTCCTACGAGCAAAGCTATAAAATTTGTTTGCTTTTCCTACTCCCCCTAGGAGAGCCTTGCTCACTATAATGGGAATGCAGTATTTCTACAGGCAGCCATGTTGCACCCGGACACCTACCTCATTTAAACAGTTCTTCATTATTTTCTGTTCATCAATAAGGCCAGGTGCAATAGATATTTGGGTGTCAGTAGTATTCTGAACTCAGGACAGTCACAGTTTGCTCTGTGACTTTCTCCTCATCCTAACATTAGTCTTGGAAAAGGAGAAGGGTGACATGGTGTTTCTGTGGGATAAAATAAACAATTGCACAATTCAACCTCCTTGAGAAGATGGGAATTTTTTTATACTCAGAAGATGTTCTATTTTTACAACCTCCTTGGTTTACTTGGTCTCTGGTGCTGAGGTCTCCTAATGAACCTGATAAAATCAAGTGGAACTCTCTAGCCTTATCTAGTAACTGGTCAAAGGTAACAGTCAGGAAACTTCCTCTAAAAAGAAATGGAAACCAGTATGAATCCACTGATTGATACTGATTTTGTTATTTCTAATGCTTGTATGACATACAATAATTTCAAAGCCAGTGAGTGTTTTCATTAAACCCAGGTCTTGAAATGTTCATTATGGTAATAGAATATGGAAGTGAAAAGGTACTCTATTACATCCCACTTCAGGTAGACTACTGTCAGTTCAAGGAAAAATATAACTTTTACTCATCCAACCATTTCAGTCTGATAACTGTGACATAACATTTATAAATACTGTTCAGTTTTACTATTACTTCTTTTTGAAAAGTATTCAAGCATTCTTGATGATTAACTTGGCTGATTGTTTACATAAACTATCATGTTTGACTGGGTTCAGTAGAAAAGATTTTGTACTACATCACCGCACCATGAGAACCTGGAAACAGGCCCACAATTTCACTGAATAAATGCCAAGGTAATTGAAAAGGTTGATTTTTAAAATGTTTCCTCTGAAAGAATAAATATGGCCATTATTGAAGACAATAGAAAGATAATTTCATAACAATTAAATAATTATGAGGAATGCAAACACTCAAAGTTAGCTGACAGCTAAAAATATGGACATTTTTCCTTCCCATATTCAACACTAGTACAGCACAGGTGTAAACTCAAATACACATTCCAGCAGCAAATATATCCATACATTTAAAGTTTACTGTCAAATTTTTTCAATAACAATTGGTGGCCTCAATTTAATCAGGTTAATTGACTTCAGGAGAACTCCAGCAGAAATATCACATCCATTCTCTCAGCCCAAGTTTATTCACTCCTTTCTGAAGCTTTTCTTTTCATGTGTCTGGTTAGTGCTGATGATTATACCCCAGTAAAATGTGTGAAAAGCAAATTTCTGTTACACATGAATATGTAATGGTACATATTTATCAGAGACCAGTAGCATTTTGTGCACTTTCAGACCATCTTTGAATGTGGTAGAGATGTTAGGTTTAATGGACTGCAGGACAGGATTTAACTCATGAAGGAAACACCTGTATTTGATCATGGTCTAAACTTCCCTGCCTGCCTTGAACATGATTTTGGTGAACATAAAGGGAAATTAAAGGGGCTAATTCAGATGTAAAAAAAAAAAAAAAATTGATGAGATGAATCATCTTTAATAACTTGAAACATCTAGTCATTGTAATGTAATTATATTCTATAATTATGGAATTTACCATAAACTAGCTCAAGGAATTTCTAAACAACACTGTTCAATAGCTGATCTGTGCTCTTTTCTTTTCATTGCAGACCCTTATGTCAAAGTGAACCTGTACCATGCCAAGAAGAGAATTTCCAAAAAGAAAACCCATGTGAAGAAGTGCACCCCCAATGCAGTGTTCAATGAATTGTTTGTCTTTGACATTCCTTGTGAGGGCCTTGATGACATCAGCATTGAATTTCTGGTTTTAGATTCAGATAGGGGGTCAAGGAATGAGGTCATTGGCCGGTTAACCTTGGGATCTTCAGCTGAAGGAACAGGTGGAGAGCACTGGAAAGAAATTTGCGAATATCCTAGGAGACAAATTGCCAAATGGCATATGTTATGTGATGGTTAGTAGCTTAGAGAGGTGTTGGATCTTAAAAAACTATATATATTTCCATAGGCAAGGAGCAGGTTTTTTTCTTTGCTACGTATAATTACAAGCTTTTAACTACAAAACATTTTTTTTTTTTTCAAGGGGGGCAGGGGATTTGAGATAAAATTGGATTGAATTATCAGAACAGAAGGTAACCTAATTTTCACAATAAATAACGGAATTTCTATTTCATTAAACTTTAACATAATTAGTTCAGATTCATATTCTTCTAGACTTTGAATAGCTTATAAATTCTGAAGCATTATAAACCTCAAGAAGAACAAACTACGTTTTGAAAAAGTCACCTATTAGTGACCGCTATAGGGAAGAAGATAACCTTATTACAATACATCCAAAAAAACTCCCACCTGTGGCTTATTAGGGAAGGGGATGGATCTAGAAAAGCCATGGGGATTGAGGGTGAACGGGGTGGGGAATTCCTTCCCCTCCACCAAAAACCTTCTTTTATGAAAGTTCAATCATTATTTGTAAGTTTTGATTACTTATACTTTGATCATCCCAAAGAATGAACATGCTTTCACCATTTTGCTTTACACATCATGTTCTGTAAAACTAATTTTTTTAAGTGTCAAAACATTATATAATTATTTACACTTGGATTTTTAAAATAAGTTTATATATGTAATTTATTACAGTGACCAAAATAGATACATACTTCAAATTGATGACCAAGTTAATACACATTTTTTTGTTAAAAGGGCTCCTTTACGGGTGACTGTATGTGTTACAGTATAGCTAGAATTTGGGCTTAGATGTGGCTTGCATTTTTTTCCTCTAGGTAGGATTACACTTTAAACATTTCAAGCCATACAAAAGAATTTCTGTTGAGATGAGGTAACATACAAGATATTACAATCAATGACCTTTCACCAATTATATTTTAACCATTCACTAACCATTCATTAAAGAAAAGTTGCTTTTTTTTTGTAGTTTCATTAAAGAATAAACAAAATAGTGAGACAGAGAAGAAAAACTTATTCTGCTGTTTAATTTCTTGTGTTTAACTTCCTCGACTGTAACGAACGCCATTACAGTCAGTATCAATATAAGAACTTCAATGCATTTTTAAAATTTTGCAGGAGAGGAAACCAAACTCACCTTATAATTTCTCCAATATTATGCAGACAAAGCACTTGGAAGGTGCATTTCACTTCAATTATATGAATTAAAGTACATTACTGAGTCTACTGAAAATGGTGGTAGTAAGAGAAAATAACATTCTGATTTCATGTCAGTGTGACACATCTATTTAAACATAAATTGTGTCAGGCTGAGGAAGTATCAAGTATAACAATAACAAGTGTACAAATAAAATATTTAGACCTGTGAAATTTAGTCTTGGTCACACTAGATAGGTTTTTAGGCCGTCAGAACTATAGCACAGCTATAAGCAGATTATTTCCTAAAGTTTGTGCACTAACTTCTGATACAGAATTGTTTGCAAGTATTAGTCCTACTTCATTTTCAAGTACAACATATATAAAGAAGAAGATAGTGATGATAGTTGTTGACATAAGAAGGGTTAAAAAAGTGGAAAACCATTTTCAGTATTTTTGCATACGTCATTTGTCACGTGTAATCCCATTGAAGTGAACAAGACTACTTGGGAATTAAGGTACTGCTCATTGTGAGTAAAGGTAGCAGAATGGGCATGCCAGGTTAGAACAAACCAAACATACATTGAATGTCAATCTACTTTCATTAAACAACAGACCTAGGTACTACTTAAAACTGTTGGGGATTTGTTGTCTACTTTACCTGTTCTCATATGGCCAAATTATGTTTGCAGGAAAGGACACTGAAATATGAAATATGCAAGTAGACAAATAGTACTGGAAGAATTCCATTAAGGCTCTTCCAGGTTTTGTGTCAGTATTTTCTCCAGTTTTTGAGAATGTGTTTGATACAACAGTGTTTATAGATTTCTGTAAAAATACATTTTCAAAATAACATAAACATGCTTTTTATGATAATGCTAAATGTAAAAATATTGCGTATTGTATGTATAAAGGAGAGGAATCTTTTTTGATTATTTCTTTAGAAAGCTGATTAACTGCTTAAGGGCTAGAGTTTGCCAGCCACATTCAAGCAGAGCTAATCCAAAGCCACCAAGTGAAAGGAAAGATGCCCACAGGCTTCAGTGGGGTTTGAAGTGCAATCACAGAGTAAAACTCTTCTGAGTCGACCCAGAAATGTCACTGGGACCATGGATATGGGGAGACACTTATTCAATAGAGACTGGGAGAGTTTGGGATAGTATAACACAATCAGAGTTGTTACAATTTCTAGAAAGGAAAGAACTTAGCTTGAAATGATTGCATCAAAGAGAGTGGGGCATCTTGCAAATACAAAAGATGGAGGTTTTTGTATGCTGGCCCATAAGTAGTTCATTATCTCTAGAAATCAGATGACAGGCATCATCTGTCTCCAATGAACACAAAATATTACATTAGGGGATAACAATTCATCTTTTTGAATTAATGCTGGGCTGTGATCGTCTTTCATTTTGCATCCAACAAGTCGTCGTCAATTTTTTTTTTAAGTTTTTATAGCAGCTTCAGGGTTAATATTTCTACCAGCTAAATGGCAGTTTTTGTTGGGGGGGGGGGCTGAAATGGGAAAGGGAAGCAGAAACATTTTTATTAAATCTAAAAAACCCTGTAAATAGATTTTTCTTTTTTTTTTTTTATTTAAAGCAATGCTTAGCTTTGAAAGTTGATAAAGACGACTTGTAACACGTTTTAAATCAGAAAGAGGCAGAAGAGCGAAAGTAGGCCTGTACTGAAGTGAGAAATTCTGCTGTTTTATAAAGTATTCAATTCTCATTGTGAGTATCTTGAACTCTGTTAAGGATACTGTACTGTATTAAACATGTAAAAAAAAAATGATGTTTGTCTAAGTAGCTTACAAAAATAATAACTCCTTGAATGGGAGACTATCCATGTCTGGAGATCTGTCGTAACTAAATACCTGATTCGTTATGGTGTTGTAACTTAATAGAAGCTATTCAAGAGGAAGCATGGTGTATGAGATTTTGTAAGTTATTTGTGCTGGTTCTGTATGTTGTGCCATGTGTGTAAGACAAGAATAAACTGCTGCTTTTGTTCATCCCATCCCAAAATAATTATCCCACCTATGTATCTTTCTTTTTCCCAAAGATTTCTTCTATTGTTTGTGTTCATGGTCTACTCTCTCATGCTTCTATCAAAACCACATTTGACTTGCAAAGTCTTCCTCATGTCACAGAGAAGAGGTTAGATTTGTTCTGCCAAATACTACCCAGGTGCATCACATCTTTATTCCCAGCTTCTTGCTGTGTATCAGTCCTGAATTGTACTCTGCACTCTGGCTAGAACTTGGAACATGGCCCACAGTGGAAAATATGGGCCTTACAGGGACAGATATACAGATGCAAACAGAATGAATTCTAATATATTAGGTGGAAGGAGAAAAATTCAAGTCCCATTATCCTGCTGTCATTCTAGTCGTTTTCCAGAAGCAAAACATATCCCCTGGCCAATCATGCTGTACCACTTCCTTGTAGACAAGGAAGTTGTGTCAGGCACCAGCTTGCCAGATGAGTTTGGAAGTTGAGGTAAAGAAAACATTCATTCAAATGCTTTACACAAATACAAGCTTTGCTGTTGTGCTCTCTAAGATTATCAAAGTATTTACTAGCACAGAAACAAGAGTTAGGGAAGGAAGAAGGCAGCTGCAGCTGGGATACATGCTGCCATTTAATGACTCCCATTGTGAGCTCCAACACCTGGAAGGGATCCTTGATCCTTGTAGCAGAAATCAATTACAAGATTCACTAGCCGGATGTATAAAATAGAACATCTTCCATGGTTAGAAGCTGGTATATTCTCTCTGACAAATCTCCTGTCCCCAGGAGAGAGGTACCAAATGTGAGACTGCTCTGTTCCATCTCATGCAGGCACTTTTTTTCTCTTCCTTGCATTGTACGGTTCTCCTAAAACAACAGTGATTCACATGGTTCACATTCCAGATGCATTTCTTCAGGACAGGGATCAAGAATGTCTTTAGGTTTTCCAAATACAATGCAGGTGAGCCTCAGGGGGAGTCTCAATGCTACTGTTCTGATTGCTATTTGTATCTCAAATTGCTGCAACAGACCATTGAGAGAGTCCCTGTAGATGCCCTCCTCTTTACAGGACAAATCCCTGAGGTCTAACACTATTCTGTAAGCCCCTTATATTTACAGCATCATGGATAACAACACGCTTAACACATGGTAAAAATATATAACCACAGATGGCTACACGCAACACTTTTTTTTTCCCTAAAGCAAGGCTCAAATATGCTCTGTGTAAGCTGCTACCTTTTCATCCTCTCTTTCCTTCATGATGTCTCATGGAGATGCTGAACAACTCACAGCACTCTTGTGACTGCTATAACTGGCACTGACACTTTGCAGCTTTGCTGCTGGTGACTCCTGAACAATTACCTTAATTCAGAAAGTCCTACCCAGTTCTCATAGGCTTTTTCTATATCTTCAACTCTCCACCACTGAACAGCTGTTGTAACCCAACTTTGGTCCAGAAGCAGCACTGGAGTACTGTTTACAGTTGCAGCATGGAAGAACTTTATAGTTAAGTAGAAACAAAGGATTAAAATCAGTAAGACGAGAAATGAAAACATAGCTTTACTATGTTTTTGCTATGTCTGCATTGTTATGCCAATTTTGTCATTGTGTGCCTCTTTGCATGACCAGAGAACATCCTGCAGTCACCAGCGTGAATGCTCTGATTGCAACACGAGCAACAAAATCAGGTCTTGTCCTGAAAGATCTGTCAGCTTCTGCTTGAGCCCTTCATTCTCAGTTGCAGCAGGAAACACCGCTTAGGTCCCCCTACCTCACCCTTACCCCCAGCGCTCTGCAGTGAACCTTGACACACCCTGAATAAACCCCGGCAATACTGTTCATGCCCAGATGGAAGAGCTGAAATAGTCCAAGAGCTGGAAAATCTTTGGCAACACTCTGGGTCCTGGTCTGAAGGACCAGATGCCCCAAGATATCACCAGGGCAGGTTGGCAGACTGGGCACCCCGCCCCATGTGGAGGGTGTCTCCAGTATCTCTCACCTTCCTTTCCTCCTCTGTGAACACACACAGCCTGTTGCTCCAGGCTGAGGCTTGCTCCTGTGTCCCATCTCTGGACAATGAAAATCTCACCAGTTTCTGCCATGTGCCCACCCTCACTACTCACTGCTCCTGAAGCTGCAGCAGCCCCAGCCATGTAACGCCCACATATTTTAAAGTTTCTGTAATTGTAGAACTGCTTCTCTTTTAAAAAGCAGCATGTCATTCACCCTGCAGATCCAGCAGGATTTCTTGCTATGAATCTTTCTGACAGCAACACGCTCTTAGGTCAGTAAAGAGCAGGTTGGGTCTGACTGGAAGATGCTCAGCCTCCTCCCATCCTGACGAAGGAAATTTCACTCATTACCAAATCCTATTCTTCTTCTTCGGACAGTCTCTTAAGAGGGTTTTTATAGGTGACTGAGCTGTAAGAAGACATGTGGGCTTGCATTTTCGTAAGTGGACGTTGCGGCATAATTTGGGGTTAAGTGAAACATGCAGGAATGTCAGGTCCCACTGGGTGACAGGTAAGTGCTGTGCTACTGAAAGCAGCTTCACTGGTGCCATGCTTGCACACAGGGCTGAGGCAGCAGTCACATGCAGGAGTTCTGAGTCATAGCATTTTGGATGGTGACTTAAACTAGAATAGATTGTTTGCAATATAAGTTAATGTTGCAAAAAGATCCCTGTCTTTCTTCCACATAAGAAATACTGTGTTATGAAAGGCTCTAGTTCTAAAAAAAGCAAAGCCAAAAAAACGAGAAAAAGAAGCACAAAATCCAAGATGAAGAAGTTCAAAATGCACAATGAAACACATTAAGATTATTTTCTTTAGAAATTGCAGGTAAAAAAGTATCATTGTAAAACAGTATCATGGCTGTTACAGTTCTTTTTTCTAACCTGCTAAGGATGTTGTATGGTGACTGTGATATTTAATTTAGTCTTGAAGACAACCCCAGGGATAACCATGAATTTTCTCTGACAGATGCTGTAAATATTTTACATGGCTCAGAAAACACAACCGTTTTTATGGAAACAAGTAAGAAGTATTTCACAGTATCACTTGCCATATTGATTGCATCTCCATAATACACTCTCAATGAAATAGCCTTTAGGACTGTGTGAATGAAAGTTTCTAGTTGAAGAGGGAAACCTCTGCATACCTGCATCTGAAGCGCCTCTGTACATTGATTTGTGGGGCAAATAAACAGTATTCTAGCCTCAATTTTCCTTTCAGTATCATGGGACAAAGCTTAACAACATCAATAGCAGATACTAACTTGGTGACTTTTGTTATGAATTATTATTTTTGCTGTTCTCCAAGGTTGTAATGCTGATCTGGGGACTGCATTTTCTTGAGATAAATCTCTCAGAGCTGTATGCTGCAATGGATATATACAGAGAAGAAAGTAAATGTGAATCACAAATAGGCATGTAACAATAGAGAATTATCCAAGGCTAAAATCAGGAGTTGTATTAAACAGTAGTAAAAGGTACAGGTAAGTAAATCAGCTTGAAGTGCAGATGAGTAAAATGTTGTCAGCAGAGAAAAGGAAGTAGAAGTCTGATACTTTTACAGACCAAGCAAAACCAAAGTGCAGTTGATGCACATTTATAAGTCCTGTGAGGAGCAGCTGAGGGAGCTGGGAAAGGGGCTCAACCTGGAAAAAAGGAGGCTCAGGGGTGGCCTTGCGGCTCTGCACAACTCCCTGACAGGAGGGGGCAGCCGGGGGGGGTCGGGCTCTACTGCCAGGGAACAGGGACAGAAGGAGAGAAAATGGCCTCAAGCTGTGCTGGGGGGGGTGTTCAGGTTGGACAGCAGAAAAAATTTCGTCATGGAAAAGGTTGTTAAGATTTGGAAGGGGCTGCCCAGGAGGGGGTGGAGTCACCACCCCTGGAGGTCTTCAAGAACCAACTGGACATGGCACTCAGTGCTCTGGTCTGGGTGACAAGGTGGGGATCAGTCACAGGTTGAACTCGATGGTCTCGGAGATCTTTCCCAACCTAAATTAAGCCGTGATTCTGTGATTTGTGTTGGGTTTTTTTCACCTTACTCACTCAGTGAAAGCAACATACTCTTATTTCAGCCACTTTGATACATACTACATTCACTGTGTGTGACTGGTGTTGCCTTTCCTTTGAGCAAAGACTGCAAGGGCTGAATATTGCACTTCATTATATGTACAAAAATTGCCTAGAGAACTGTCAGGGTGTGCCGGTTTGGCCAAAATCTAGTAATATAGCCCCTGAGAGAAAACCAGGTTACAACC